>OZ010717.1:7708449-8203807 GCA_963932345.1 Ophion ventricosus
TTTTTTGTTAAAAGTTCGGTAACTACCCACCCAGGTAGCATAAATGTCCAATTGACGCCGATAAGTTACCGTTTTCAGATTATCTTACGACATTACCGTAAGATAACTATTCGACGTCTTTCAAACGACATCCCGTTTAATGTTGTCGTGAAGTTATCTTTTTTATGATATCTTTTGGCAGTGAAAATGGATGTCTGTAAGGTATCACAAACTATTATCCAATTGATGACTATTTTCAGGTATCAAAAAGTTATCTGTCTGCTGTTATCTAGTGTATCTAATTAAAGGTTGTCCGAAGGATATCCTAAAGACTAATCACATAAGATGTATTTTTCATGATATCTTTTGGTCATCGGTAATATGTTGTCTTTTGATGTATTTGGAATTGACGGGAGATAGTGAAAAGGCATCCAAATGTTGTCCAAAAGATGACACTTAACGGATGACTGTTATACTCTCACTGGCTCGCGTACCTAGTGCACCATTATTCCGATCACCGACGAGCAAAGTGTGAACAAATAATTGATAAAGAAAGAAAAGGTGTTTAAACATATACACGTGAGTATACATATATGCCACTTATATATTTTCCCCATTTGCCTCTGTGAGTAGATATATGTATATTTAATGTAGGGGAAGGTGGGGCACAGAGTGTCACTTTTTTTCTAACGAATTTTTACTCTTACCAAAATAGTCTGGTCAGAAAAAAAAGGTCATAACCGATTTTATAGACCTTTGGGCGTACATTAAAGCTACCATATTTTTTGCAAAAAGATGAAAAATCCTAAAATAATGGGACCGAAAAAAAATTGCGGTTTGGCTCATTGTGCCCCACGGGTGGGGTACGATGTGTCAGATAGATGGGTACAGTGTGTCAAGTGGTGCGAAACGTAGGGTACAACGAGCCGGTTGAAACTCTTATATTTTCCCAACATAGAGAACAGCTTTTCGTACATACTCATAGTTTCACAATGGGTATTATTTGCCAATAACATTCGGGGTCGACTCGTTGTGCCCAACAACTCGATGACACATTGTGCTCCACACAATTGCCCCACAATATTTGACGTTTTCCCGGCAAGCGAATTTTTTTTTCGAGGCTCAAATTAATTTTGTATCTTTAATAATTCTTTGTGAGCTGCTATTGACTTTCTTTGAGGCCGGCCGAAACTTAATATAAGTCACGGTCCAACACAAAAAATTTCGGATTTTACGAGCTACAAAACTCCGAGAAATCGCATGTGGTTGACAGTGGCCCGTGACACATTTCGCTTCTTCGGAGCGTCGTCACTTGTTTCCTCATTGGGGGTCGGCTCATTGTGCCCCACAACTCGGTGACACATTGTACCCCACTAGTAAAATATTTGATCATTAATGAAAATAACTATTAATTAAACTACGAATGGAAGAACACAAGTCACTGAGTGCATCATAAATAATAAAACTATCGATTAGGACCGAAAAATCGAACCGCTACAGAAAGTGTCGTTATATTTTACGTTTTCCCAGCGAGCGAAATATTTTTTTTTCCAAGCCTCAAATCAATTTTTTATTTTTAATAATTCTTTGTGAGCTGCTATCGACTTTCTTATAGGCGTGACGAATCCAAATATAAATCGCGCTCCAACACATAAAATTTAGAAATTTACGAGCTACAAACCTCTGAGAAACCGCATGTGGCTCACAGTGCCCCGTGACACATTGTTTCCCACGCTCCCCTACGTTTTTTGTATTCTGAAAGCATACGTTTGCTGTAAAGACGTCATCACACGTTTAATAAAAACCTATTCATAACAGTTGTTCATTTTCTTTTTTAGAGGTCGTACTAAGCTCGTTTCGCGACACAAAAGTCAAAGACGTTGAATATCGCATCGCGGGGTGGTTTCATCGTGGGGGCGACCGGCTAGAGGCTGGGAAACTCGCGGCCGGAAGAAGGTGTCCCCGTAACGACGATAAATATTCATTAATGTATTTTTCAGTAATAATAAATTGTATTTCACTTTTAATTAACTAGCTAATATTTCATTTACAACCCACTCTAAAACCGACGGAACAGTAGCTTATCTATCTCTTTATGAAAATCAACGTATTCATAGTCTAGAATAGGTAATATTGGGCTATATTAAATATCCTAGACTATTAGTAAGTTCATTCGGATAAAGAAATAAATATATATATATAAATATGTGAGGCATTCCACGCAATTTCACCTATAGCCGGTGACCCCGACCATTTTTCATTTTCCTAATATTTTTTTGTGAAATTCTACCCCGTGAAAAGAATATCCACACAAATTTTTAGATTTTTATCTCTTCTCTTTGAGGAGTTATAATTTTCCAAAAAAATGTCGATTTCGGAAGCTTTGGAAATGTTTAAACGCTGATAACTACTGAACTAATTGAGATATTGATAAATGTCGAAATATCGTTCTTTTATTTTGAAGCATACTTTCGTTAAAATATATGAAAAAAATTATCAATTATCAATGTCAACGATTTTTTTGCTTCTAAAGTGAAAACTATTTATTTAAAAGATGATTGCTATTTTTTATTTTTTTTTTCATAAAATTCTTTAAAATAGAGTATTAATATTTTTTCATAAAATTCTTCTTTCTATGATTTTTAAGACTAGTCTCATCAGGGGCCCATTCTTCCTTCTATTTTTTTCGAATCAATTATATTTTTTTAAAAGCGTTTTATCATTTTAAGCTCCAATAATGCTATTAATGATTTTGTGATTTCCAATTCGGCTTCGACAGGCCTGAACCGGCTTATTTTTAATTTGTGCTGAATTTAACGAAAAAAAAATGATTTTTTATTCAAAATCAATTTTTTAAAATAAAAAAACTCACAGTCGCGCATCAATTAGCAGCGGGTATTTCAAAATACATAATGGCGTTTAAAACGTACATACTACAGTCGACGGCGCTTTAGCGATAGTCAGTCGTGCCAATGGCAAAAATGATTTTTTCTTGAATAAAATTTTAATATATCTATATTTGATTGCAAAAATTATAACTACCAACATTATTTCCCAGCTTAGAAATATTTTTCAACAATATTGTGAGTTGAAAATTGCCCAATAAGCATTTATTTTTTACATGAAATTTTATTCACAAGAGCTTGGCATCATCAAGAAACTCATCATACTCTTCATGCCCACTCACGCAGCCAAGGAACGGTCTCGAAACTCCTTAAAATATTGGGAGTACGAATTATTTCGGTCCGTTTTCAAGAGATGGCTCTGGCTGTTATGAATGTTTCATAGTGACAGCTGATTTCAGTGGTTTCAGGGAGGTTAGACATCTGTCAATAACGTTCAGTTTATATCGCTTTGAGTTCCATTAAAAACCTTGTTTTTTACTGTGTTGAATATGTCAAATTTTGTGTTAACTAAGCAGCATTTGCGGGAAGTTTTACTTTTCTGCTTTAATTGGAAGAAAAGTGCAGCTGAAGCGCATCGAATGCTTGTTGAATTTTATAGTGATGATGCTCCAACTGATAAATCATGTAGGGAATGGTTTCGACGCTTTGAGAACGGTGGTTTCAGCATTGAAGACAAGCCTCGCCCTGGACAGCCAAAAAAATTCGAAGACAATGAATTGGAGGCATTACTCGATGAACAACCTGGCGATTCCAGTACGGGCGATCGGTATAGACTACAATTGATTCGTTTGAGCTGTGCATTACGAGAAAAACGGCCGGAATACGAGCAAAGACATGACAAAGTTATTCTTCTGCATGACAACGCTCGGCCTCATGTCGCAAAAGTCGTAAAAAAATATTCGAAAACGCTCAAATGGGATATATTACCGCACCCGCCGTATTCTCCGGGCAATGCTCCTTCTGATTACTGGTTGTTTCGACGGATGCAGCAGGATTCAGCAGGTCACCGGTTCACTTCTTTCGCAGAAATCGAAAATTGGCTCAAAACTTGGATCGCCTCAAGAGGCGAGACTTTTTTTCGAGATGGAATTCGAAAATTGCCTGAGAGGTGGGAAAAAGTAGTAGCCAGCGATGGACAATACTTTGATTAATCTATTTATACCTTTTATTTTGAAATAAATGGATATTTTACCATAAAAAAAACGGACCGAATTAATTTGTACTCCCAATACGAAAACCTGTGTGCGCACAGGAGCACCTGCGAATATCCGACGTACGTCGGACCTGCTTTTCAAGTTACGGTAGCAGGAACCACGTGGTTTTGTTTCTCGATTACGAATTCCTAATCTTTCGATCGAATAATCCAACGAGGGAAGTTTTCGATAAAGCAAGTTTCCAAAATTACAAGTTAGACGTTACAATTACAGTCGCGTCGAAGTTGAAGGTGCGCTATAGCGTGTTCGGCGATACCGAATGAGAATTGAACCAATTGGAAACTGGAGTCAATGTGAGTCGCGCTCGCAGCACCTAAAATGGCTGGTCAACGTGACCCCTTTCTCTTATACGTACCGGCAGCCGAGAAAGAGAAAGATGGAGAGAAAACGTTCGAGCAGAGAGAGAGAGGGACAGCGAGAGAGATAGCTTAGGAAAGCGCTGCTTTGATATCCGTTCTTGAAACCGGCATAGTCTCGAGAATAGTACGTGGTATTATGTGCATCCGTGCATTATACGTGGGCTCGTGTATACCGGGTGATGCAACAACTAATAGAGGTAGAAATATTTTCGAACCTATCAGACTTAGGAGAAAACTTTTTCTACAAAAGTTGCACTGTTCGAGCCGTGGCTACGGGGTTCATTCAGGTGGAGACGCTTCTGAGATTTCAAACTTGTCGCCATTTTTTTAAATGCAAGCACTATTTTTTTTCCGATTTTTATCAAGGAACTAAAAATAAGTTCACACCAAATTTCGAGATGATCGATCAAGATTTGTTACGAAAAATCGATTAAGAAAAGAGAATGCAACATTTTTTGCCTGGAAACGATTGAAAAACGGTGCAACTACTTTCTTCTATAAAGATGTTCAAAGCGATAGCCATATCACTTTCAATACACGCTTGCAATCCGATTTGCATTGATTGTATCGTCTTATTAATCACGTCAGTCTGTATTAAGGTATTATTGGACTAACAAGTTAGTCCAAAACGGGCGAATCGTAGATTTACAAGTCTAGATCATGTCGTACATGTTTAGCCTTACAAATAGCTAATTTAATAATAAATTAACACTTAGAAATGTTAATTCTCCACTTTTAATAATAATTGAAGTCAAGTTCGAAGATATTGGCGTGTGGTTGATTGATCTTTTGTCAGTGACTGTAAATCTGTTTCAAATGTCCAACAAAAAAAATTCTCAATTTTTAAATTTAATTAATACGTTCAGATCATTTTATTATTATCAATAATTACTAAAAAATTCAATATATATTGAGTTTTCCAATGATTGCTATTAATTCATCGTTAAAATAGGCGATACGCTTCATTACTTTTATTAATTTCTCGACAATTACTCAGTCGATTTGTTTAAAAATTAGCATAATCAATCGCTTGATCCTAAATCTTGATTATATAATATTTTCAGAATTTACGGCGATTCAATTCCATTCGTTTTGCAAACGTTAACGTCTGCAGAAGCTGTTTTCTGTGGAAAATTCTAAAATAATTCATGTATTATTATTCTATCAATAACTATCATTCTCAAATTTTCAAGAATTTTGGCGATTTTTTAATGTCCATCCAGTAATACCTTAAGGAGGCTTCGTCACGAAGGGCCGGGTTGCGTGGGCGCATAAGCAGGGCCGTTTTTTTTTTAATAGTAATATGCATATTTATCATAATACACTTGGTTATAAACGTATTATTGGTAATTTTATACCAAACTTATTAGCTGTAAATCGATAAATAAATATCCTAAAATTGGTGCAATTTTACGCTACGGTACGCGGAGAGAATTAAAAGTTAAAAATTACCGTGCAGTAACGATAACCAGATGACAACCCTGAAACTTCGCTTGTTATTACTGAGTAAAACACAGATTTTCACGAAAATAAAATAAAATTTCTTCTTCAGATAGAAAATTTTACCAGATTTTCTAGTAAATTTTGATGTGTAACAAAATACGCAAAACTTAAATTTAAAAAATATATAATATCAGCGAAATTTTACTGTGCATTTTATTATTTTATGCCTTTCAAAAATGTCTATAAAAAAAGTATCGTCTTTATAACAGTTATTTTAAGATTTATTATAATATTTAATGAGTGTTATAGGAAAATGTCTTGTGCTCTCGGTAAAAAATTATCGTGCGCGCTACCCTTCTTGTATAGTAAAATTTTAGCTACGTATTTGAAATTTTCTGTAACGTGAGTTAAAAAAAACTTGTCGCATACGAATTATTATGCTTTTCTCACTTGTCACCACATTGAAATATATCATGGTAATTTTTACCGTGAAATTCACGACAAAAATTACTTTTTAATTCTCTCCGTGTACTGCATAAAGACCCATGTACGAATTGCAAACGGGCTTAGTACTGGCACTGCACTGATGCCAGAGCTGCCAATACTGGCAGGATACCAAGGACCAAGCCTTGCCCAAGTCAAAATCAGTATTGAGACAACTTCGGTTTGTTAACACCTGTCCAAGTTATGGTGCCATGAATCGGCTCGACATTGTTTACGGGTATTGACTCAGAACAAGTGCCCAGTTTTGGGCCAGATATTATTGCTACTCTTGAGACAAACCCTGAATTAGTACTTTGCCGGTACATGCCCATGTATAGACTAGAAACTTGGCTTAGTCTTGGCTTAGTACTGATGTCAGAGCTGCCAATACTAGCAGGCTACCAAGGGCCAAGCCTTGCCCAAGTCAAAATCAGTGTTGAGACAACTTCGGTTTGTTAACACCTGTCCAAATTATGGTGCCGTCAATCGGCTCGATACTGTTTATTGGTATTGGCTCAGAACATGTTCCCAGTTTTGGGTCAGATATGATTGCCAGTCTTGAGACTCACCCTAAATCAGTACTTGGCCGGTACATGCCCATATATAGACTGGAAACTTGGCTTAGTACTGACACCAGATGTGTTAATACTGGCAGACTACGAAGTGCCAACGTTTACCCAAGTCAAAATTAGTATTGGGACAATTTTGGGTTTTTAACCCCGGTCCAACTTAGGATGCCGTGAAGTGGCTCGATATTGGTTACTGGTCGTGGCTCCGAATATGTGCCCCGTTTTGGGCCGGAAGTTATTGCTTGTTCTGAGACGACTCCTAAATTAGTACTTCGCCAGCAGTAAGACGAATCCTAAGTCTGAACTTTTTCAATATTGGCTCGTGCTCCGTGGACCAACGCGTGCTACCCAATGCCGGAAAGATATGGATGACTACCGGTGATTCAAAACTAGTAGTCAATTTCGGCCAGTATTCAGGTTCATGCTTAATCGACTTCACTTGCATAACTGGATATGAGAGAAAGGCTTGGAAAGAGGTTCAACGTAAAGTATTTATCAAACCATATTTATAAAAAGATAAAATATTTATCCGTAAAGTTATTATCAAACCTTATTTAAAGAGTATTTATTTCCGTAAGTATTTATCAAAATATATTTACAAAAATATAAACAAAAAAAGAAAACAAATCAATATAAATATCTCCGTGCGTGCGTACAATTTTAAGTTCCGTTCTTGGCGTCTCTTTCCGCTTTTCCGCCCTCACGGTCACCTGTTCCAGATAAATATCTGCTTGTAGCCGTGAGAATATTTTTTTCGTCGACCTCGATTTTTCGTTAATAACATCTGAAAACACGTAAATATAGTATTTTAAGTACAATCCTTCGTTTATAATTTAATGCATTAAGTATACCCCACCCCCATTTTCTGGAATAATTATCATTGAAACTTTAATAAAAATGTATTCATTGGAATTTAAAACATGTGAACTTCATTGTACAAATGTTGCAAATGATATTATAAAATAAATATTATTATTGAACAAATTGTGCGTCAATATTTATTTGAAAAAATAATGGATGATTAAAAAAATGGACTCTCGTGGATTTGGAATATTTGAAAATAGCATGTAAGATTTGAATTTCCAATTTAATATTTGAATATTTGATATCGACACCAATCGATTATTTATCGACGCATAATAATACTGTACCTGAAAACAAGTCATCTTCGACATGCTTAGATGTTTGGTCGTCTCTGTGTGCGAGTCGACTTCCGTGCTTACGATGTTTGCTTCTTTGTACGCACGTTCCAACCTTCGCATCCTCTGGTCGAAAGTATCGTGAAAATCGATGCTAAGTCCATTCATTAAATTTGGGATTCTTCATACAGGAAGTTCAAGCTATAGTTATAATGTATAGATATACCTGCACTTTTTATGTATTTGACAGCAAATAATTTCCATTCTGATGGCGGTGGCTTCCCTTGCTTAATAAGCGCGGATGCGTCCACCTGTTTAGATGGGAAGTAACATAGCCAGTCATCATTTTTCTCTTGTATCAACCATGAATTTGGTACAAGTTCTATGACAATTTTGCCTCTTCTTTTTTCTTTTATGAAAGAGACAATTGTGAATCCCTTCTTCTCCGTAACCTATATTTAAAAAAAATCATATTATTTATCAAAAAATAAAAATATGGAAAAGGAACATTGATTTTGCATTAAAATATGGCTAAACAATTGGTAATAAATTGGGAAAAAAGTTGTCCCATAAGTAGACCGAATATTAATTTTTTCGTAATAAGCGAATTCATTAATATTTCTAAATACACTTTAACGTTTCAGAATATCCTTAAATTTTTTAAAAGATCGTTTTCGAAAAATATTCAATGCTATACCGTGCAATTATTAATCTAAGTGCCTGGAATATTCTCAAGTATGATATGGAATCTTTGATACAAAATCATATCCAAAATTTGTTACGTTTCGTTCGTTTTTCAAAATTTCAATTTTTTTCAAGAACGTAAAAATAATCGAAAAAATTCGTATGGATTTTGAAAAATCCATAAATTTGTTTAAAACGAAAAAAAGAATCGGGAACCTAATTATTTATTGGACAATTGTTTTTTATTATTATCTTGGCGGCCGGTTTGGGCCCGTCTTGAACCAGATAAGACAGACTTCGGGGTAAGGGTCGGCCAGATCTGTCCTCGCGTACGAAATAATTTTACCATCCTTTTTCAATTACAGATAGAAAATTGTAATCAATTCGAACGATATTAAATAAAGAAACTAATGTGACTTTCTCGTCGGTTTTTAATGGTTCTATTTTTTTAATTTGATTTATAAATTTTTATTTACAGTATTTATTAAATATATGGTTGATGCATTTTTTTACTTAATATTTCGTTGTAGTATTGTAAACTGGCGTTCGTTATTTTTCAATAATCTTACTAACTAAAGGAAAGCATAAAATAAAATAACAAATCATTAAACATGTAAGGTCAATTCCGGCTAAGGACTGTCATTGTCTGTTTCTTGTCAAGACTGGGCCACCATTTATATCCATCTTTTTCCACATTAAATTTGCAATATTTAAAGATTATTCTTCTTACCTTTCCACCCTCGTCGCCTGACGAATTCATCTTTTGTCAAATTATTACATTTCACCACACAATATCGCATTCACAGTTTACCATTTACCGTTTTTTTGTACTGTTCGAACCGCGGCTCTAAGAAGACTGAGATGATGGCCCGCTCGTACCAACTGACCCCCAAATGTCTTTGCGCCTTTGTAATCGTCAACGGCGGCGCTACGTCGTTCGGCGCGGACGACTAATACACTAACACACTCGGGTGCCCAGTTTGAACAGCTCTGAGTATGAAAATATTTTTTATTTAAAAAACAGATCGAACGTCTGTAGGAATATTGTGGATCCTAGGTAATTTTCATAAGTCTATGGTCTAGACTATAGCTTACAAGCAATATAAGCAAAAATATTTTTAAGACATATAAAATATACAAAAGGTTGGTCCGTAGCGTGCGTGTGGAATAATTCGAATGCCCCACCCCTCCTAGACCGAGATCCTCACACAAGCCTAGCCTTTGCCTTCGCTTATAGCTGCGTAAACAAAAAACTGCTACGCAGATTACAATCAGCGTAGCGTCGGAAGACGAGTCCTCAACTCGGCCGCTACGCCACGTGTTTTCTTGTGGTGGTCGAGAGAAGAAGTCCTCGAGGAACAAAATATTTCGCAGCCAGTATAGGATATAACACCAGCCCAGTTTGTCCCCAGTAGTGGGTCGGCTCTCGGGTGCATACAAATAGTCGGTACGCCTATAATATAACATATGTCAGCCCAGCACAAACCCAGTATTAGGACAAGTAACGGTCGTGCATTGGCATACGCGATTGGCATACTAGACACAAATATCAAGCCACTGTATGCCCAGTCGTGGGCCAACTGTTGGGCTCATGCCGAATGAATATATACTCGATTATCACGGCAAAAGTCAGCCCAGCACATAACCAATACTGAGACAACTTTCGGGTGTCTCACAAAATATTTCGCAGCCAGTATAGGATATAACATCACCCCAGTTTGTCCCTAGTAGTGGGTTGACTCTCGGGTGCATAAAGAAATAGTCGGTACGCAAATGATGGAAAATATATCAGCCCAGCACACAACCAGTATTAGGACAAGTAACGGTCTTGCATTGGCATACGCGATTGGCATACTAAACACAAATATCAACCCACTGTATGCCCGGTACTGGGCCAACTGTCGAGTTGCTCATGAAACAATCTGCAGCCAGTATAGGATATAACATCAGCCCAGTTTGTCCCCGGTAGTGAGTCGACTCTAGGGTGCATACAGAGATAGTCGGTACTCCAATGATGTAACATATGTCAGCCCAGCACACACCCAGTATTAGGACAAGTAACGGTCGTGCATTGGCATACGCGATTGGCATACTAAACACAAATATCAAGCCACTGTATGCCCGGTAGTGGGCCAAATGTTGGGCTCATGCCGAATGAATTTGCATTCGAGTATTACGACAAAAGTCAGCCCAGCACATTACCAATACTGAGACAACTGTCGAGTGGCTCACGAAACAATCTGCAGCCAGTATAGGATATAACATCAGCCCAGTTTGTCCCCAGTAGTGGGTCGGCTTTCGGGTTCATATAGAGAAAGTCGGTACGCCTATAATATAACATATGTCAGCCCAGCACACACCCAGTATTAGGCCAAGTAACGGTCGTGCATTGGCATACGCGATTGGCATACTAAACACAAATATCAAGCCACTGTATGCCCGGTCGTGGGCCAACTGTTGGGCTCATGCCGAATGAATATGTACTCGAGTATCACGGCAAAAGTCAGCCCAGCACATAATCAATACTGAGACAACTTTCGGGTGTCTCACAAAATATTTTGCAGCCAGTATAGGCTAGAACATCAGCCCAGTTTGTCCCCAGTAGTGGGTCGACTTTCGGGTGCATACAGAAATAGTCGGTACGCCAATGATGGAAAATATATCAGCCCAGCACACAACCAGTATTAGGACAAGTAACGGTCTTGCATTGGCATACGCGATTGGCATACTAAACACAAATATCAACCCACTGTATGCCCGGTACTGGGCCAACTGTCGGGTGGCTCACGAAACAATCTGCAGCCAGTATAGGATATAACATCAACCCAGTTTGTCCCCAGTAGTGGGTTGACTCTCGGGTGCATACAGAGATAGTCGGTACGCCAATGATATAACATATGTCAGCCCAGCACACACCCAGTATTAGGACAAGTAACGGTCTTGCATTGACATGCGCGATTGGCACAGTGAACACCAATATCAACCCACTGTATGCCCGGTACTGGGCCAACTATTGGGCTCATGCCGAATGAATTTGCATTCGAGTATTACGACAAAAGTCAGCCCAGCACATTACCAGTACTGAGACAACTGTCGGGTGGCTCACGAAACAATCTGCAGCCAGTATAGGATATAACATCAGCCCAGTTTGTCCCCAGTAGTGGGTCGACTCTCGGGTGCATACAAAGATAGTCGGTACGCCAATGATATAAAATATGTCAGCCCAGCACACACCCAGTATTAGGACAAGTAACGGTCGTGAATTATCAACAAATATCAACCCGCTGTACGCCCGGTGGTGGGCCAACTGTTGGGCTCATGCCGAATGAATTTGTACTCGAGTATTACGACAAAAGTCAGCCCAGCACATAACCAATACTGAGACAACTGTCGGGTGGCAAACGAAACAATCTGCAGCCAGTATAAAACACAACATCGTCCCAGTGTATCCCTAGTACTGAACCGATTCTCGGTTGAGACCCATATATATTTACTTATCAGTACTGGTCATCGGAATTCGCCCAGTACTGGTTAAATAATTTATCTATACTGGGCCAGTACTACCAGACGGGATTCGGCAGCCGGGGTCGTGCCAATTCTGGGCCGTATGGGTAGATCCGGCAGTACTCCGTCATTCGTACATGGGGAAGTACGACAACGTTGCAACTCTCTAGCTCACTCTCTCCTGTGATCCATCTGTTTTACTCATGACACAGAGCTGACCGCGGGTCGTCGCGTGGTTTAAACTTGTTATTGTGAACGAAATTTTCTTTTTTTTTTAAAGAGTTTACGCAATATGTAAAATATGTCCGTTTACTCTGCAATACAAATATATTTTTTATTATTGTTTAGAAATCACTTACCGATTTCATTAATCGATTAAATTTGTTATTTTGTTACGTTGAATCCAATTGTTCTACCTATACGTTAATCGCAAACGAATTTAAGGTTAGGTAGCTGGCGATTTAATCCTCGCGCATGCGCACCTCGTTATACAAAATACCAGATTTCCGTGACGCTGCCGAATCTTCACACGGTCGCGAAATCTCTCGGAAATTCAAGTATTTCGGCATTTTAACATTAAATATCTTTTCGTCGATATTATGAGTTGGAAATTTCTCGATAATAACTCATTTTTACATGAAATTTTATTCTCAAGAAGTTGGCAGCATGCCAAAAACTCATTGTGTTTTCATCTCCACTCTTGCAGCTAAAGAACGGTATGGAAACTTCTTAACTAACAGTCTCTAATTGAGATTTCGAGAGTTCAGTACTAAGCAAAATCCAAGTAAGCCTTACTTAATCAACTAAGTTGATGCAACTAAATTTTAATGGATCGTCTTGATATTTGGGATGCGAATTTATTTTTAGTCCCTTTATTATTGGGAGTACAAATAAGTTTCCGCCGTTGGACAAAAGATGGCCCCACCAGGAGGTTATGGTTGAAATTGTCAGATGTAAAACGTCATATCGTAAGGTTGGACATCTGGCAAACCCATAACCTTGAAATATTAACGATTTTGTGTCAGCATCACATAATTTTTTTTTCGTGCGAAAATGTCGAGTTTTGAGCCGAAGAAGCGTCATTTGCGGGGACTTTTGATTTACTTCTTTAATTTGAAGAAATCTGCAGCTGAGGTGCATCGATTGCTTGTAGAAGCATATGGTGAGGCTACTTTAAGTGAGAGAAGTTGTCGTGAGTGGTTTCAAAAGTTTAAGAACGGTGAGTTTGACGTGGAAGACAAAGAACGTAGCGGAAGGCCGAAAGTGTACGAAGACGCGGAATTGGAAGCATTATTGGAGGGAGATTCGTGCCAAACGCAAGAATAACTTGCACTTACATTAGGAGTGACTCAACAAGCAATTTCACATCGTTTAAAATCATTGGGAATGATTGAAAAGCAAGGAAATTGGGTTCCATGTGAACTGAAGTCGAGAAACGTTGAACGCCGAATTTGCACATGTGAAATGCTGCTTGCCAGGCATAAGCGAAAGGATTTTTTGCATCGTATAGTTACTGGTGATGCAAAATGGATCCACTACGATAATCCAAAGAAGAGGAAATCATGGGGACCACCTGGCCATGCTTCAACATCGACAGCCAAGCCGAATATTCATGGAAAAAAACTCATGTTGTGTATTTAGTGGGATCAGCTTGGTATCGTGTATTATGAGTTGCTCAAACCGAACGAAACCATTACTGGGGCTCTCTACCGAACACAATTGATGAGATTGAGCCGAGCACTCAAGGAAAAACGCACCCACTGCTACTCCAGACACGACAAAATTATTCTCCTGCATAATAATGCTCGTCCACATGTTGCGGCGCCGGTCAAAACCTACTTGGAAACACTCAATTGGGAAGTTTTACCCCACCCGCCGTATTCACCAGACATTGCTCCCTCTGACTATCATTTATTTCGATCGATGACGCACGGCCTGTCTGAGCAGCACTTCACATCATATGGAGATACCAAAAATTGGGTCGGTTTGTGGATAGCCTCAAAAGATGAAGCGTTCTTCCGACGCGGTATCCATATTCTGCCAGAAAGATGGCAAAAAGTAATGGCTAGCGATAGACAATACTTTGAATAAAACATAAAGTACCGTTCTTTCACAATAAATGCCCATTTTTTAAATAAAAAACGGCGGATACTTATTTATACTCCGAATAAAAAAAATAATGGTCCCGTTTTAAAAAATGGCTATGACCTTGAAATTTCCGAAGCGCCTTCTTGCAAAAAAATAGTGGTCCCGTTTAAAAAAAAATGGAGATGACCTTGAAACCTCCGAAGCGCCTCCACGTAGATGAATCTCGTAACCATAGTTTGGTGACGGCCTTCGAGCTATGCAACTTTTGTAATAAAAGTTTTTTCCTAAGTCTGCTAGGTTGAAAAAATCTTTCGACTGTTGAGGGATCAGTATCAGTCTATTTTCGAAAATGTTCGATTTTCTAAAAACATCAGTTTCGTATACTACACACTTGTAGAGATACGGTAGAGAACGTTATTTAGGACGGAGTGACCGATAAGGGGCTAAAAAGGGTAATACTATAGAAGCGTATCTGGGCGCTCAGCACGCAACCGCCGTGTCGAGCTCCCAAAGCTTGCAGAACAGAGTTCCGAAACCAAAAATCCCAAGAAAGTTATAGTTTTTGAAGAAGCTGAAGGAATAATGTATGGACCAGGCATCGCTGATTGAGGGTAAGAGGCCTTTTTTAAAAAGTTTTATATATATTTTTACAAGAGAAACTTTAAGGGCTTACAAGCACCTGACACGGCTAAAAGTAAGGTTATGTTTAAGAATTTGTTTGTGTATAAAACTGAATTTTATTGAACAACCATGATATACATTTTAAAGTATGACATTTTATCTACGTTGTGTGAAAATTTGGTTCAAACATTTCAAACGGTAAAAAAGTTACAGTCGTTTTCCTGGGACGTGTCTTTGTTGACAGCGTTTGCGGTACCAGACGGGCCTCTGCCATTTTTATCTAAAAAAAAATATTTGTTTCTTAAAGTAGATAGATAAAACTAGTACTTTTCGAGCCGGAATTGAAAAATTTAATTTTTTTCGGGTCATAGCAGTCACTGGAATAAAACAGGCGATTTTTCGCCTCAAAACTGTTCAGTACTTATGATGAAAAAAAAACTATGCCAGGTATCGAAAAAACGGCTCGATAATTACTAGATTATTGTGTGAAGCATAACTGTGCAAAACTTGATCCCGATCGATCCAATAGTTGCGGAGATATTTCTGGTATCGATTTTGAAAACGATGTTTCGAGTAAAACGCGTTTAAAGTTTTGAGTGCACTTTAAACTGAAATAACTGGTTTATTTTAAACTTACATGAAATCGTCGATTCCTGGGCCATATGACGGATCTTTCTTAGATGTTGACGCTTCCATTAGATCTTTTTTTTGCTGTGTCAACCTCATTCATAGTCACACTCATAGTCAAACAGATGACAAAGGCCGCGTTTACCTGCGCCCCAACCGTTACTCGTTGCTCACCCGGTCAGTTACAAAACGCTATAACTTCGTCATTACTGTGAATTTCCTTATGAAATTTTCAGGGTAGACACTCAAAGGATAGTACTTTCGAATGAGCACTTTTTTGAAAAATCGCTCGTTTTGAGAAAAACGCATTTTTCTCAAAACAACGTTTTTCGATCTTGTCGACATGGTTTTGGAAAAACTATTGCACCGATTAGGCTCAAATTGACAAGGATTATTCTATGCATGTATCTCTTCGACCCGTACTAACGGTATAAATATTTATTAATATTTAATTCCATCTTTTAAACAAATTAAGTTGTAAAAAAACAGTCGACAAATTCAAAAGTGCGCCATTTTGTTTTCTTTTTATCGGGGGTGAAAGTTTTTAGTAGGGGTCATAACTACAACTCCACTTTATAATAAAATACTCGACTTTTTGTTTTCAGATGCTCCGAAGCTAAGATTCCGTGTCGACAAGGTAAAAGCAGGGGTAACTTCAGGCAGGCAGATCACCAAGATAAATTAAAAAAATGTTTTTTTTTCAAATTTTTTCTTGTACTTTGAAACTTCTATTTTTATGTATAAAAATATTAAAATATGGAGATAAATTTTATTATGAATGAAAAATTCTTGAATATATGTGCAATAGATGGAGACTGGTGCCTTAAGGCCTTATATACGCGAAAAATTTCAAAATTTTTCATTTTTTTTATTATTTTTGAATCCATTAGCCTGAACGATTAGGAATATTTTAAGCTTTACAGAATTGAAAAATTCCAAAAATTGTTAAAGTTACAGCATTTAGAGCGTAAAATAGATACCGCGCGGCGCGCCCGGCTGCCAACTTCAAAGCCGTTTTTCCACGTTTCACTTTTTTGAACCTTGTGAAAGTTCTAACTCTTGAACGAAGGTTCAGATCGCTTTGAAATTTTTACAACATATTCTTAGTATCATCACCTATCGTGTGAACCACAGAAACAAAAATTTCAATGACAAAAAAAATATAAAAAATAAAATACCGACAGAAAATTGAGTAAAAAAATTTTGTTTCGAATTTTTATTATAATAATTTTTTTAAAAATAATATTGTTGGTTCGCACTGAACATACATTCATTATGCAATTATAAATATGTTCATTTTTTTTCAGACACCCACATTGATGCCGAGAACTTTCGCCATCAACGCGCGCGCAAAAAAAATACATTGCTTTATTATGTTATATCTCCGCCATTTGTTAATATTTCTGATTTTTTTTTTACATATACTTAGCCATGGGCATAAATGATCTGTAAAAAACATGTTGTCAATATATGCGTCATTTTTTTTTAACCGCGTCCAGAAAAGTACCTTCGAAAATCGGCGAAATCGCGTATATAAGGCCTTAATAGTTGTTGCCTCACACTGTATAGTCAGGGGTGCTGAGAACCTCCGGGGAACCTCCCCGCTTTCTTGTTTCTCTCGCGGCCCGATTAGGCTTCGGGAGAGAAGGAATGCCAATGACTCCGCGCATGGTTATCCGACGAGGAACGTTTGCTCTCTTCTCGCGCTCCCTCTCTTTGTTACGCGTATCGTGACGCGCCTGTTTATCTCCAGCATCCAACCGGTGATCCGATCTCGCCGAGAAAACATTCTTTTCATCTCTCTTCGCTCGTTTTTGAGTGAAACGGAGAATTTTCTGAACGCGTGTCCAAATGGCTTTCTAAATTTGTTTAGGGACGCGCGAGTGATAAAATTTCTTCCGAAATGAAGGATTACAGGAGTCGACGCGCTTGCGCAGTGCACTTTTGCGGGATGCTACCCGTTAGATCGTAATACATAATGGAGATGAAAGAAACTCGGTGAAGATCTCTCTCGCGAACGAGAAAGAGGCGAGCCTCCTATCTTGTTCTTCGCTTCACGAATCCAAGAGATGGGAGTCGAAGCCTCGTTAGCGGCACACGAGGGGAGCCACGCAACACTGTTGCCAGATTGTTATCCCTTCTCTTCACCCAAGCTCCTCTCTGCCCCCCCCCGTCCCCTCCCCTTTCGCCCCGTCACTGCAGCCCCACAGCCTTTTCCGCATCGCGGCCGAGACCCAGTCGCCCCCCGCCTTCGTGTACCAAGCAGTAGCAGCGGCGGCAACAGCATCGCGTACTCCACCACACATCGCGAAATGCAACGTGGCCTCGCCTCTCCTCGTGTGCATACATATATTACGTATGTATATTTATATTCCATTCTTCTTGCGTCCGACGAGGACGCTATCTTCGTTCAACTTCGGTGCGAACCTCGAGCACAGGGAGGACCAATAATAATAAACGGATACGAGCTGGCGTGAGGAGCGGCCAGGGGAGGGCGTGAGACGGAGATTCACAAATCCCCATCACAAAGAACCGGGTACAGCTCGTCTTTCCAGCGATTCTCTCCTCCCTTCGTCTTTTGCGAATCGCTAACGAGGCTCCCTCTCGGCTGTCTTCCTCTCTCTGTTCACTCTCGCCGTCGTCGTCGTCTCTCTCTCTCTCTCTCTTTCTCTCCCCCCCCCCCCCCCCCCCCCCTCGTCAGCCATACTCCTAAAGAGCGATATGCTAAATATGTGATTGTCTATTGTGAGTTATTGCGGCTAGATTAAGCATGAATCCTACGACGGTCGAACAAAAATCATGTATGGATGAAAAATATTCCTTTTAATTTTATTTTCGTAATTGTGAAAGTAGAGCATTTGTTTTTTCATCTGCGGGTACGGCCTTTGGTGTACGCGTACGGACAAATACGCGCAGGTCCTATGATCTATATTTTTCTACCCATCTGCGTAGGTAAAAATCGTATTATTTTTAATTTTTCAATGTTATACCAGCTCTGTCTATGTTTTTACATTCTATCACCGAGAACGTTTAGATATTATTTGTATTATTTGATTATTATTATTCTTATTTGATATTATTTTATTTGTCCAGTGTTCCAACGTATACCCTTGCGGGTTTTTACGTATTACCCTTTCCAATTGAACTCTTTTTTCCTATCACTCTCTACCCACACTTCACTAATCTAACCTAACGTTGCGTCCACAGCCGTCTTAAGCTACACCATACCGCATTTGCCGAGGGTACAGGGAAACTGCCGAAAACCCCGTACCGGTATAGACGGCCACATATTCTTTGGATTTTCTGGTGCACAATACTTTTACCCAAGTATCTACATCAATGTATCAGAAGGATTGGCCTTCCGCTCACTGGTTGATGCGCCAGCCAGTGCACGGCTAAGCGGTCACGGCTTCAAGTATTGGCTACGTGCAATGCTGCTTAACTCGAAGTAACGCCGAAGCCGAACCCCGACCGCACATCCACCAGTGTCGGTTTATTTGATATTATTAATTTATCATGAGATTTTATTGTTTAACCACGGGAGTATCACATTTGAAAAATGTAGTTGGCCATGGGGCGACGCGTGGTTCCAGTACTCCCTCATGGTGTTTCTATGGCACCACCGTAGGACTAAATAGCCAGTCATTCACGAGCTCAAACGCTCCAAAAATCACTTTCACAATTTATATACCAGAAAGTATTGAACTTGATCCAATTCAAATTTTTGTTTGTGTAACTTATCAATAAATTAGTTTAATATAATAATAATTATATAGAAAATATTTTTTTAAATTCTATTTGCTTTTCACTTTTTCAGATTTACTTTCGTTGATTGAAATAGTAATTTATGCTACAAGTGCGGGAAACAACGAATTCCATCGCGCGTGAAGTTGCCGCATGAGCCGAAGGCTTATGGTGCATTTCTCACTCGTACTCGTGTGAAATGCACCATAAGTCGAGGCGAATTCGGCAACTTACGCGTGATGTAATTCGTTTTTTTTTTTCGTACATGTCCGTACATTATTTTTTGCAATGACTGTCTCGAAAGTGGGATTTGAGATTCAACAAAACCAATAACAATTATATTCAAATATATCAGATCAGTTCAGATCATTTCCTTGTCAGAAAATACGACTGTGATAAGTTGACGTTTCATATCACATGAATTTCGCTACATTCAAGTTTGTTCAATCGGTCCAAAATCGTAGAACAAAAAACTATCAACCGTGAAAAAACCGTTTTTTTCGTGAACCAATGCGGTAAAGTGAGCTATAAATAGTTTTTTTTCCGCACTAGTGCCGGAAAGTCTCACATTCTCGCACTAGTGCGGGAAAGTAAGCATCGTTGAGAAATAAGCCACTTTCCGCACGCTAAACACCAATCGAAAATCGCACTTTCAGGGAAGGCATTGCAAAAAATTACTCATACAACGAAGTTGTACAAGTTTTTATTTTATTTTTTTCGATAACATGCTTTACTTCAGCATATTGAAATTGTCCGTCCAAATTTTCGTTTGTATTGTACATTAAATATTGTGTGCATAGGAGAATAATAATCAAGTCGTAAAGAATAGGAATATTTCTTATATAATTATTATTATATTAAACTAATTTATTGATAAGTTACACAAACAATAATTTTTGAAAAATAAATAAATCTAAAAAAATCACGGGCGGAGGTTTGAAAACGGAACCTCTGGCTTACTGGGCTGGGCCGCTACCGCCTCGGCCACCGGGCTGCTTGTATGAAGTTCAGTACTTTCTAGTATATAAATTGTGAAAGTGATTTTTGGAGCGTTTGAACTCGTGAATGGCTGGCTATCTCGTCTCATGGTGGGGCCATAGCAACACCATGAGGTAGTACTGCAACTAGGCGTCGCTCCAACTGCATCTCCCAAATGTGGCACTCCCCTTATAAGATTATTATGATTATTAAAACTCTAGATTCAAGATTATTTTTATCAAGCTTATTAGTAGTAGTAGTTTTATTTTAAAAGTATACCCGTTGAGAGTGTTTGCACATAGTCCCCCCTCACATACTATTCCCCTTTACATTTGTTCTTACACATTGTGTATGAACGCCTTCTTTTTCACAACATTTTGTACACTGACATTTCCTTCTCTTTGCGCTACATGCTTTACCAAAGCCTTGAATTCTTTTATGTACGCACATAACTCTTTGACAGGATTATTCCTAACCAGTTACTCTATCTTTTGTCGTAGTTCCCCCCCCCCCCCCCCCCCTCCTTTATATTCCAGCACTTCTTCCAGTTTCTCCACTACTTCTACTCTGATTTGTTCCTTCACTGACTGACAGGTACAAATATGTTCCAAACTTTCCTCCCCGCCCCTGCAAATTCGGCACCTATTGTCCCTATAGCCCTTATGTCCCCCTTTTTCCCTATGTTCCCGCACCTTGCCCATAATTCCCTCGTTTCCCCTCTTAGCTCCTTTACCTTCCAGTATTTTTCCATTTCTGCGTATCCATTTATGTTCTTGATACTCTTTGCAGTACGCTGTTTTTTCAATCCTACACCAGTACTTATTGAGCATATTGTTTTTCTATTATTATTTTATTTGATTAATTATTACTATCATTACTTTATTATTATAATGAGATTTTATTTTTCAAAATTATTATCATTATTAAGATTATTTTTAGTAAGTTTTATTATTATTATTTTATTAATCATTATTACTTTATTATAGTGTACGTTAAACATCGATAGTTTTGATTTTCGATAGTTATCGATATTTAGGCAAGAAACTATCGATAGTATCAATACTATCAATAGTTTCGTATAAATCCATAATTGAGAATAAAACACTTATATTAATCAAACGAATAATTTTTATCCACATTGAAACATACATTTTAATCAAAGTATTGTGTATTTTGTTTCAAGAATATCAACATGTTAACATTTTTCTCCTTGTGCCTATTTTGGCGCTCAGTTAATACCTGAACGGCTTTAGAAAAAATTCGTTCTGAAGGAAGAGATGTCGCTGAAATGTAAAGATATTCTTCTACAATTCCTTCCAGTCGATTGTTTGTTCGCTTCCAGTAAAGAAAAGGACACTCGTTTTTGTCGTTGACCGGTTTTTCAAGATACTGTCGAATATCGATGATAGAGTCGCTTAACGGTGTAGTCTTTTCTGGAATATCTAAGAACCCCAGGAGGTCATCGTGTTTTTTTTTCCACTTGACGTTGATGGTTCGCCTGTGTCGACTGCAGTGGATTTCTTTGGATTTGAAGCTAAATGAGTTGTATAAACCTGCTCCAGCCATTGAGCCCCTCTGTTTGCATCATCATTCGTTATAAAAACCTTTTTTTTTAACCGAGGATTTAGGATCGTAGCAAGTATCGATGGTGTTCTTTTTTCGTATTGTTTGAGCCTGGTGTCGAGCCGGGATTTTTACTTTAGTAGTATTTCCACTAAATTTGAACTCTGTAACGCATAGTTAACACTTGACGAATTTCTCACTATTAGTCTTTTTAAAATAGTCACATACGCCTGACTTACTCATGATTTCCGTTACAATCTCAAGAGATTAAATTAAAACTAAATAAATTTGATGACAACTAGCCAGGCAGCAACGTATCACTCAACAAACTTTTCACAAGTGAATATACAGTGAACTCTCATCTATTTTGGCGAGTCTTCTTCTTTTTCTTCAGTTTGGCTAGTGCACCGTCCTTCGATGAAACTAACCTGGTCACTGGGTTAGCCGTTTCGGCCAAGTTTTGGATTTTTCCGAGTCGACACTTCTCGTTTATTTTGCGGCGTGTGGGTCGCCCCACTCTAGGCTCGATAGCATCGACGCCCCACCAAAACAAGTACCTAACTAAACGGTATTGTTTCGGTAATTACCCGCCAATAAAAAATTGCATTATTTCTAGAGATGGGGAAATAGTATTGAAATCGATCGTACCGTACGATGAATCGTACGTGCGATGAATCTATAGTACAATAACAATTATCGATAATATCAATAGTCATGGGCTATCGATAATATCAATAGTCATGGACTATCGATAATATCAATAGTCATGGACTATCGATACTATAGATAGTCTATCGATGTTTAACGTTCACTACTTTATTACAAAGAGATTTTCTTGCGTAAGATTATCATCATTATTAAGATTTAAGATTATTTTTATGAAGTTTTATTATTATTACTGTTACTAGCATTGTCGTGGTGGTTGTTGATTTTGCTGTAATGACTATTCTAATAATAACTGTTTTTATTATCATAATTATCGCCATGCTATTTAATGCTACCTAGTTATTTTTGTTCTTACTGTTCCGGACATTAACAATTCCGTATAACTGTAAGTTTATTTTGTCTCACTCTCATGAATTAACTCACCAAACACTCGCAGCATTCCCGAAGTAATAGAGGAGTAGAAATACGACGGCGCAGTAAGGATTTGCCAGGCCATCCTGCGTTAGATACTGCTGTTGTTGTTGCTGCTGCTGTTGGACGACCAAAGCAACCTGATCCTGAGGATGAAGAGGAAGGGCGTGGGTACACGCCACGGCAAGTCTACCGGCCGATAAACGAATCACGTAGCCGATCCCGACGGCAGCGTGACAAAAACCCACGCAAGCGATCGCGCTTTCTGTCGTAGGGATATTGTATACATATAGATGCAATTTAGAATTGTATTAAAAAAATGAGGATATTGTATATTATAGAGGTTTGATATTTCAATAAAGAACTTTTGAGAATCATCGCTTAATTGTTTGAGGGAAGAGTGAAACTAGGATGAATGTACCGACCACCCGTACTAATCGTCGTTGGCTGCTTGTATCGTGGCCTGAGCAGGGTAAAAACACCACCGGCTGCCGATACTAGGCACAGAGTCGCGAGAGCAACCATCCACGCCTCGGTCAATCGCTTTTCTCGCTGGGACCAGAGTATATCAGCCTCGCAGGCTGGAGCACATCTGCCCGAACGGTTCAAGAATATGTACAGACCGGATTTCGCGTACAACGAACAGCCCCAAGGCCCGTTTCCACCACCGATCGCCTGCAACGTTATAACATTTTTCCTAATTTTATTTCTTTACTCATATACCTTTCAAATGATTCACTCGTTTGGTTGTTCGGTTAGACTTGTGATTGATTGATTTTCGATAGACTTTATTTGCTGTATTGATTGAACTTATCGAATTTGTTGACTATTGATGGATTTTATTTGTTGGATTATTCAGCCAGATCAGTCATCTAGTTATTGTGTGCCTTGTTAATTAATTTCATTGATTTGTTTAGCTATTCAGGTGCTTTTTTATTTAGTCATTCAATAGACTAGATTTTTGGTTATTCAATTATAAGTAATTTTGTTGTTTAATTATTCTTACTTCCTTATGATTTATTCTTTATCTTATTATTTATTTATTACTTATGATTTATTTACTCCTTACTGGAATTTTCAATGACTCAATCACTTTTTCCCATTCATTATTTATAGTTATGAGAGGAAAAAGTAGTATTATTTTCTATCACAAAAATTGTTATGGATTTTAATCGTGGTAAGAGTTTGAAAAAAAACTCCTCATCTTTTTTACAGTATTTTCAGTATTGACATTTTGGAAATTACAGGGTAAATATGTTAAAATGGCAATGTGTATAAATGATAATACGCCTAGCTACATATAGAGAATGGATGCGGGAATAAGGTGCATAGGAATAGAAGCATGCAAAAGAGTTATCTATCTATGTGAGGTAATGAAAATGTCGGAACATAGGTGAGCGAAGAAGAAGCCAGGGTGAGATTAACTGCAAACCCATCCAAATGGGGACTGGAAATGAAGGGAGCCATAGAAGCGGTGGAGTGGGAGCAATATGACAAAGATACGAAAATATAGAGGGAGTAGGAAAGATAATCAAAAGAGCTAAACAAATAAAAACGGACCAGGAAATATAACAAGACTGAAACTAAATTGAGGATTCGACATATTAGAGGGAGTATAAAAATCGAAAACAAAATATAGAAATGGAAGAGTACTGGGAAGAGAAGGACATAGAGGGAAGAACTAAAGAAATATGGGCAAAGTTAAAATGCGGTAATATACGAAAATGAGGTCAAAGGGGATACGCAGATACTCTATGTCGATGTTGCAGTAAGGAGTAAGAAAGTTTGAAACACATCCTTGTATGTGAGAAAATAAAAGAAAACATGAATACGGAAGTGGTGGATCGTTTGGAAAAGTGGCGAGGAGGCTACAGGGGAGAAGCACTGAAAGGAAAAATTGATAGAGTTTGAGAAATAGGGAAGAGAAGAATTAATATAGGGATGAAAGGGAAACCGATAAAAGAATTGTGCGAGTATGTGAGAGTCTTCGAATGCATGGTGAGAAAGGAAGCATAAAGGACAGAAATAATGAAAGAAAAATGTAAAAAAAGAGACAGGTGTAAAGGGGTATCAATGTACAGAGGGGGGAACTGTGTAGAAACCCGCAAGGGTATACTTGGAAATAAAGAACTATACTAAACTATTGACATTTTGGATACCATTTGAGAATTGGTCTGATTCGAGGTTGAGCTGAAGATAATAGGCACGCACCTCTTCTGTTCATTCTCTGAGATTGTTAGTGCCTCAATCACATTTTCTCATTCATTATTACACTGATAGAAGAAAGATCAGCTTTATTTTCGCTCATACAAGGTCATATAGATTTTAATCATGGTGAGAAAACAACAAAATAACAGTTTACACTTTTTTAAATTTCGAAGTATCCAAATGTTGGATATTATTTGGAAATTGGTCTGATTCGTGTAGACTAAGGGAGATTGAAGTGAAAAAATTGTTTAAATAAACATTTTTTTAGTATACCACGTTTTTAAAACGGAGTAAAAAGTATAAAATAATTTCTCTTAGCTCTATACAGATTCCTAACCCTATACAGATTGTCCTGAAAATGTGTGATTGTGAATTTTTGATAGCTATGAAAATACTTGTACGATTTAAAACGAAAAACGTGGGGCGCATGCAATAAATAATTGATGCATGAATAGTTCACTTAAGTCACTAACAATTTTATTGCACTGCAAATAATATGAAGTGTTGTGTGAGTTTTCTCAACGACAGCTACTCCTTACACTCCTTACTATTATCTATTGCATGCGTCCCACGTTTTTCGTTGTAAATCTTACAAATATTTTCATAGCTATTAAAAATTTACAATCACAAATTTTCAGGGCGAATTGTATGGGGTTAGAATTCTGTATGGAGCTAGGAGAAATTATTTTATACTTTTTAGTCAGTTTAAAAGACGCGGTATACTAAATTTTTTTTATTTAAATAATTATTTTCTGCTTTTCAAGTCTTGTGTGTGTGAAATTTTGCAATTGATTTTAAACATCTTTATGAGATTATGACAGAGACATGTGGCAAAGGCCATAGCCGGGTAAGTAGGGAAAAATTGCCCCCGCATTTTTTCCAGCGAAATTTGGAGTATATTCTGAGGTATGAAAAAAAAACAAATTTTCTGAAAATTTCATCCCCGTCAACGCAATGGTTTTAGAAAAATGTTTTTTTCTTAAATATCAAAAAAAAAAATTTTTTTCCGGAAACGGTTCAGGGGATCGATTTGATTTTTTTTTTGGTACTTGTTACGATCGAACGTGTTACGAAATAAAATTATAGAACATCTTGCGAAAGATTAAGGTTTGAAAAAAAAATAATGTTCCTTGTTTTATTTTTTTTTACTATAATCCACTTGGGGTACAACAACGAACATTTTTTCATATAATCTTTTGGGCACCTTATTAGATTATATAATTTTTTCAAAATGATCGGTTTGGTACGCCACAGTGAAAAAAAAAGAAACAGACTTTATTGATATATTTTAGTTATATAACTGTACTGATATATTTAGTTATATATATACAATAGAAAATTGTTAGTTTAATTAACAAATTGAACTGAGAAAGCCTCATGTGCGTCCTTGAAAATTTCAATCTTCAAAAGTTCCGGTTCAGTCTCGACACATTGGAAAAAAGTATACGGGTGTTTCGTGGAATACAATCCAAATAAAAATGGATGTATGGGAATAACACGATATGCTTGTGAGTGTGCTAACGGCAAAAGAACTGTTGGTTGCTGTTCGCATATCGCTGCAATCATATATTATTTAGCCCATGGGCAATATTTATCAAAAATCATCAAGCCGGCCCACATATTAAGTCAACTGTTCGAAAGTGACAATACCAATGTAGTAATTGAAGAGGACAGCGATGAAGATTGAAATTTTCAAGGACGCACATGAGGCTTTCTCAGTTCAATTTGTTAATTAAACTAACAATTTTCTATTGTATATATATAACTAAATATATCAGTACAGATATATAACTAAAATATATCAATAAAGGCTGTTTCTTTTTTTTTCACTGTGGCGTACCAAACCGATCATTTTGAAAAAATTATATAATCTAATAAGGTGCCCAAAGATTATACGAAAAAATTTTCGTTATTGTACCCCAAGTGGATTATAGTAAAAAAAAAATAAAACAAGGAACATTATTTTTTTTCAAACCTTAATCTTTCGCAAGATGTTCTATAATTTTATTTCGTAACACGTTTGATCGTAACAAGTACCAAAAAAAAAAATCAAATCGATCCACTGAACCGTTTCCGGAAATTTTTTTTTTTTTTTTATATTTAAGAAAAAAACATTTTTCTAAAACCATTGCGTTGACGGGGATGAAACTTTCAGAATTTTTTTTTTTTTTCATACCTCAGAATATACTCCAAATTTCGCTGGAAAAAATGCGGGGGCAATTTTTCCCTACCAACCCGGCTATGGCCTTTCAGATTTATTTCAGTTTCTCTTCACCTGATCATATCTGAAATAGAAATTTTTTATACCTACCTGCCAATAATATATCAATCTGTATAATTGTTGCGTTCTGAAATATAAAATAAAGAAGCAAGCAAAATTCATTTTATAAGGTTTTTATTTCAATATTGATTTTTAAATTTATATGTATCATGTCTGTCTGTTTGTTTGTCATCCAGTTCTGAGCTATGTTTAAAGTTTTTAATCTCTAGTTCATCCGGAAGTTAGTTTAACATCGATTGCAAAATTTGTACCGAACAGACAAACAAACAGACAGACAAGAAAGCGCGTTAATATTGCATTGTCATCCAATTCTGAGCTATGTTTAAAGCTTCAAGTATCTAGCTCGTCCGGAAGTTAGTTTAAAATCGATTGCAAAATTTGTACCGAACAAACAGGAAGACAAGAAAGCGAGTTAATAAAAACGTGGTAATAATAAGAGGCACACACCTGTATAGGACTCACGGGTCCGGGCTCACCCGGTCCCTCCATACACATGTGCTGATGATTGTTCTCCGGTGGAAATTTCGAGCAGTTTAAGGCTGCCGGCCACGGGAAACCGAAGCCCTGAAGCACCGGATAACAACGAGCTCGCACTTGCTCGCACAGACCGCGGCACGGGCCAATCGGCGATGACACCTTTTCCGTGCACATCGGCGCGTACACCGAGCACAAAAACAGGTGTAACTGGGCACTGAGAGCGAGAGAACGAGAAAGAGAGAAAACGAATTTAAGATAGAGAATTTACCGAAACAAGAGTCGAGCATAAAATTAAAAAGACGATTTTTTTCAAGCGTTATTTCGGTCAACAAATGAATAAATTGTTAATCGTAATCGTAGGTGATCAAGTTCATTGGAATTAAAGAATGAAAAAAAGTTGTTTTCGGGATGAGAATTCGCTGGATGGTATATGCTTGACAATAAAAATGAATGTTAATTTATATACTTGTTTTTTTTCTCGATTTTGCCGATTCTAGTTGCAAGACGTGAGACCACTTACCGACTGTTGGTAACAGAGGGAAACCAATGAATAAAAAATTCGAGAGCTTTGAGAAATGAAAGAATACATCGAGCGAACGTTGATTATTAATATGCTGCACGATTAATGAGTAAAATTAATTTAATGAATACTGAATTTTAATAATTGAACGTTTTCACGATGAACATACATTCTCATGGCAACGTTGAAATGATTTTTACACTTAGAGATAAAATTAGGTAAATCGTTATGGCTGAGATGATTGTATTGTGAAAAATAATTCGATAATAAAACGTAAAAGATGGATATAGTTATATGAATGTAATAATTCCGAATCCACGGAAACCTGTTTCAGTGTCCCTTTTATTAGAAAAATAGTATAATTAATGATAGAATCGTTATTTCCCAATGGTTACTTTGTTCGATTGCTAAGCATATAGTAACGTAATATTCACACATAAAATGTATCATTATTGAATACAGATTATGAAACAAATATATATGTAAAAAGGTTGATTCATTTTTAGCATAGATAAATGAACGGTTAATATAGAAATAAGTGGAAATAGGGATATAAGGTTTTAATGAGTTACTGGATGGACCGTCGGGCAAAAAGTTAGTCCAACAGGAGCGAATTGTGGATTTACAAGTTCAGAGCACATCGTACATGTTGAGCCTTACAAATAGCTAATTTAAAACTAAATTAACACTTGGAAATGTTAATTTTCAACTTTTAATAATAATTGAAGTCAAATTCGACGATATTGGTGTGTGCTTGACTGAGGTTTTGTCAGTAACTGTACATCTGTTTCAACTGTCTAACAAAAAAATTTCTCAATTTTTAAATTAATTAATACGTTCGGATCATCTTATTATTATCAATAATTACCCACTAAACGCAATATATATTAAGTTTTCCAATGATTGATTAATCCATCGTTGGCGATGGATTAATAGCAATCATTTTTTGTGGATCATTTTTTGTGATCATTTTTTGTGGATCAATCATCATTAATGGATGGAAAAAGGTGATACTATTCATTACTTCAATTAATTTCTCGACAATTACTCAGTCGATTTATTTGAAACTTAGCACAATCAATCGTTTGATCCTAAATTTGATGGTATAATATTTTGAGAATTTACGGCGATTTAGTTCCATTCGTTTTGCAACCATTAACGTCTGCAGAAGCTTTGTTCTCATAAGCGACCATATTCTATTCATATGTTTATAACTACTAAATTATTTAGTGAAAATTTCTAAAAGAATTTATGTATTCTTTCAAGAACTATCATTCTTTAAATTTTCAAGAATTTTGGCGATTATTTAATATACATCCAGTAATACTTTAAATTGTATGTAAAATATTAATAAAATGTTGTTTTGTCAGGTATATATATATATATATATATATATATATATATATATATATATATAATTGTTTACTTTTTTCTCTTTCTGGATAAAGTTCCGAAAAGCGAAAACCTAATTTCGATCTGAAATTTGGCATACACCTTCCTTTTAATATTTTAAGTGATCGCCTATAAGGACTTTTGGCGACGCGCCGTAGTATTGAGATATCAATTTTTCAATCTTATTTTTTTACCGCGCTCCTACTGTATCTATAGCTGACGGGCTCAGCTCTGGCTACACCTATATATGTAATCGCGCTCTCTGTTTTGTGCGAATGTTGGGGCGTGTGAAACACTAGTGTGGGCGCAGGGCACCTCGGATGCACGTGTGGCATGGTGGGGTGTGCGAAACACTAGTGTGGGCGCGGGTCACGTCAGATGTGAGTGTGGAATGGTGGGGTGCATGGAACTTTAGTGTGGGCGCGGGTCACCTCGGATGTGCGTGGAATGGTGGGTTGCGTGGGAAACTAGTATGGGCGCGGGTCACCTCGGATGTGGGCGTGGATCTCCTCGGATGTGCGTGGAACATTAGTGTGGGCGCGTGTCACCTCGGATGTGCGTGGGACACGAGGGTGGGCGCGTGTCACCTCGGATGTGCGTGGGACACGAGTGTGGGCGCGGCTCACGGCGGATGTACATGTGTAATGGTGGGGTGCGGGGAACACTAGTGTGGGCGTGAATTACCTCGTATGTGCGTGTATAATGGTGGGATGCATAAAAGACTAGTGTGGGCGCGGATCACTCCGGATGGACGTGTGGAATGGTGGGGTGCGTGGAACACTAGTGTGGGTGCGGGTCACCCCGGATGTGTGTGGAACACTAGTGTGGGCGCGGGTCACCACGGATGTGAGTGTACAATGGTGGGTTGCGCAGAACACTAGTGTGGGCGCGGGTCACCTCGGATGTGAGTGTAGAATGGTGGGTTGCGTAGAAAACTAGTGTGGGCGCGACTCACCTCGGATATGCGTGCGGAATGGTGGGGTGAGTGCAACACTAGTGTGGGCGCGGGTCAGCTCGGATGTGCGTGTTATGTGGACTAGTGGGATGCGTGAAACACTTCTACCGCTCAAACTTGACGAAGATCCACACAAAGCGTAGAGCGCGATAACATATATAGGTATAGCCAGAGCTGAGCCCGTCATCTATATAGTAGGAACGCGGTAAAAAAAATAACTTTCAATAATCGATATCTCGAAAACTATGGCGCGTCGCCAAAAATCCTTTCCAGGGAAGTCTTACAGCATTAAAATAAAGGTTTAAGCCAAATTTCAGATCGAAATTCGGTTTTCGCTTTTCGGCACTACACCCCTCTTTCTTTTTCATTACCAGCGGAATATATAATATGTATGCAATTTTCATGTAATGTAAATAACTAGCGATAAAGGCGAAGATGAAGAAAGGAGGGAACTGTAAAGAACCGCGAGAGCATACATGGAATGAAGGCACTACTACTACTACCAGTTGAATGAACGAAGTTAATTAAGGCCTTAGGCCAATCTGGAGGCCAAAAAAAGGGCATATTTCGTGATTTTTTTTCAGCGAAACCATAAAATAAATCGGAATTACAAAATAGGGGTTTTATTATACACGTAATTGACTATAGAAAATTATTTTTTCACAGCGATACATGTCAAAATGGCGACTGTGCAGCATTTTTCCGATGACGCCGTTATTTCTGGAAGGCCAAAGGCCGGACCAACAGCTCCTATAATTGTTGAGTTATGATGAGACACTAAAGTTTTTTCGATTCTATACAAGAATAGCTATAGAAGTACGTAGGATTGTTTTTGATATATTGTTTTTTGTCAAAATGGCGCGTTTCTAAAACAAAAAGTATAAAATCCCATGAGAAAATCGTCAGAAAATGGTTTATAAAAAAGGAACTATGCAGTAGAATAAAACAATCTTAAGTAGTGCCTCAGAAAATGTAATTCTAAATATACAGTTAAAATTTCAAGTGAATCGGTTGAAATTTGTTTGATTGTGAGTTATGAGTCCGGTCGACTTGAAAAATGTAGTTTTGGGATAAACGCGTTTAAAGTTAGTAGAACGTCACGACATGAATCAAGAGGGGTTGCGCTAGTATTCGAAAATCCAGTACTTAGAGATTTTTCACACCCATAATCTTTTGGAATATAATTTTAGAGGTACTAAGGTACATTTTTAACAAAAAAAATCGATTTTCGGAAAATCCTAGTGTCCTAAGGCCTTAAATTCCTGCTTATGATTATTTTGATATTATATAGAAAAACAATAATAAATATTTATCATACATGCCGTTAAGGTATGACGTTGAAGTTTACATCGTTGGAACGCAACGATTTTTTTGTTCATTTTCCATTTCTTTATAATGCTTATCGAAAGCTTTCTTTTTTGCAATTTGAGGTCGTAAATCTGTATAATAATACGTAGAAAAGTATTGAGTGATTTTCACAAGCATAAAAGAATGGAATAATTAAAAATAACTACTTTTAGTAATGAAAAAAGTTTCATTTTATATACATTCACTCCCTCATCTTCATTATTATACGAAACTTGTTGCAAATTTACTTTGTAAATGTCGAGACAAAAATCTTGAAAAACGACTGCGCAATTTTTACCAATAAAAATCTCCCAAAAAAAAACTGAAAAATATGAATTTTCATTGGCTGTCAATTATGCAAACTTCAATCCTATATTTACGTACACTTGCACACACATATGGACGTACATACCTGCACCCGTACTGAATGAGCGGACCAAAAGTCTGAAGCGTAAAATCCGCGTCTCCCTGGATCTCGTGGCCAACTAAATTCGGCATTGTTGTTACGTTGTAGCCAAGACCGCGGCACATCTCGATTCTAATTGGTTCGCACGCGCACTCGGCTACGAATGATGCACTTCTCACTAACAGAATCGCGACTATCGAGAACCACGACATTTTTAAGCTTTTATTTTTTTTTCTTCCTCTTCTGTTCTCCACACTGTTTTTTTTTTCCTCTATATCACAATTATTATTCCACACGGGTAAATTCGCGCTAATAGCACTATCCGAATATCATTTTTTCAACGCGGCAATTCTTCGCGCGACAGACATCGCAAAATAAAAACGGGGATTGGCTGATCCGTGAAAAGAAGCGCGCGCCGCCGTCCGCGGGCTCATCGAATGACAGCGTGAAAGCGGAAAAGTCGCGAACGAGAAAAATAATAAGAGCGCAGTAGTCTCGCCGGCGTTGGGACGTTCGAGAGACGGCCTCTCCTCGGGACCGCGAACACTGCATACAAGTCTCGTCGTGGCAGCTTCCCCGAACTCATCGTAAATCAATTTTTTCCCCTTCGCGCTTTCCTCTCGGTCGTCCACATGTATCCACGAGACGACGATTCCCGCTCGCCTTTGCCACAACACAACAAAGAAATCGACGAAACATCGGCAAAGCGATCGGTCGCGTTTACAATTTATATCGGCTATAAATTTTCAGCAGATCGTAGAGAATAATTGGAAAAACGGTTATACGCAATCTCAAAAACGTTCTTTTCCATTCTGTTCATCTGCTCGTCTTTGTTTTATTTTCAAACGGTTCGTTTGAAACTTCGCAGTTTTCTAGAATTCATGTTTATTAATAATATTGTTGGGGAAATGACGAGACTGTGGACGACGACGAAGATTTACAAGAAGTCCGCACGCTCGAAGGTCCCGCGTGTTACTGACCCTCGAGACCGCGAAGCTCCGCTCAAATTTACTCTCGCTATGGACAGGGATTTGCCGCCGCCGCTTTTTACCATCACCATCGCGCCCCTCTCGATCTCTCCCGTCGTCTTTTCGATCTTCTCCCTCCGCCACGTCCTCCCCTCCCCCCCGCCCACCGCCGCGTTTTGTTTTTCTTGCCGCTTCTTTTTTGGGCTCGTTGAGAAACGCGTTTTGTCGAGCACACTCGCCAGCAGCAGCAGCAGAAACTTCACGAGTATCGATAGAAAGAAGCATGTTTCTCAGTCGATTTTTATCTACTGCCGTCATGTTCGCTACGACGCTCATCGCGATGCACTCGCGTCGAAGTGAAGTAAACGTTTAAGGCCGGATCCTGAATTAGAAGGTCCAAAAAATCGATTTTTTTTAAATTGTTTAAATCTATTCCTGATGTATCTAAGAATGTCTAGACAAAGTTTTATAGCCCAATTCGAAATATTTCCAAAGATACAGCACTGAACGTAGTGGAGTGTCGAGCAGGTATACGGGCGCTCGGGCAGTTAGGGCGCCCGTTTTCTCGAGTTTTCGTTTTTACGATTTTTCTAATTTGGCGTATCTGATTACAAAAAAACTAGAAGTCCAATCGAAACAAACCAAAGCTTGTTCGCTTCAGTATCGTTTTCTTTTCTATTTGAACTAAAAACATTGTCGAAAAAAAAATTCTTAACAATTTTTTTAGCAAGTTGAAATAATTTTTTTTTTCACAAACGGCACATTTTCTACTTCAAACCCGAAAAAACATTCAAATTTCAAAAAAAAATTCGTTTTTTTTAGTTCATATAGAAGAAAAATATGTCACAATTAAAATGGTTTTTGGTTTTTTTGTTTCAGATGAAAATTACGAGCTCAATTTGTCACGCCGCATGGAAACAGCAGTGGCACGTATGTGCATAAAAATCGGTTGCCTGTTGATATTTTTCTTTAAAAAAAATTGTTTTCTTATGTTCAGACATGTAATAAAATAATCTGAAAATTTCGCTAAACTTGCTTTTTTTTTACCCGAAAAAAATTCCTCAAAATATCGATTTTTCGAACCGGCTAATTCAGGATCCCGCCTTAAGAGTATGGGTCTCGGCAATGAGACAGGGAAGCCGGGGGGACTTTTGAGAGCCCAAAACATAAACATCGAGATTAGACGGCTGCCGAATCGAATGCTGGAAGGCCCTGCGATCTAGCGTCAAGGGGCATTATGCAACGACGCCTTCGAGAGTTCACATCGACCAATCTCGTGCACATCGATCGCTATTATATATCCAAGTTTTATATACTTATATTCACATTGTCATCGGAATGTTCTTAACGAAAATCTGACGTTGAATATTATACGTACCTATATTACAATTGACATTGTATCGTAACAAAGTATATATTATCGGTCTTTATAAAATAACATTTCTTACATAATAGAAGTGGGATACACACGTGTGTTATCCGCTGTAAGAGTTAACCGTGTGACCAAATACTGCTGTTTTGCGATTGATTGTCTGCGAAAAAAAAAATGGGTAAACATGGTTATTCTGACCATGGATGATCAAGCCGGTCGCGACGTTGCAGACGTTCGCGTGAACGTCATGGGTCTCAGAGTCGTAAAAGGAGAGACAGGGACAGTGACGGGTCACGAATTAGAAGCCGATCATCAAGGAGACAAAGCCTGAGTCCCGAACGAACGAGTGCAAGGAGCAGGGACTGGGACGTAGCGCGCCTCGTTGATGTGCTGACAGGGATCGTCAACACTGGACCGAGACGACTAAACTATGGCCATTGCCTGAACGAGAACGTTCTTACCAGAGTTCGATCCAGCCGTGAGAATTACATCGACGCCGGATTGGATCGACAAGGTCAACGACTGTGGTCTGGTATACGGGGGAATGATGTGGTAAAACTGTATTTATTCGGGTGCAGCTTGAGCGGAAATGAGAAGTTGTGGTACAATGTCTTATGCATACATTTTGAATTGGGATGTATTTTCTTATGAGTTGATTAAACAATTCTCGGGCGAGAAGGTTTTGGTCGATTGTTTAATGAATTAACGGAATACAAAAGTAAACCGGGCCAAAACTTGCAAGAGTATCGTTTCAATAAGCTGCAGAAAAGTGACTAGAGGGTAGGACGTCCCAGGTGCTTGGGGTTGGTCAGGTTGACGCATCGTTAATCGAGAAAAAAATTAGAAAATGTCTCTTTAATGGCCAAGAAAGAGCCTGTATGCTCGATCTGGGAAGCGATTGCTCGTTAATCCGGGAAGGTGTAGCCCGTTTGGCGCATCATCAACCTGAAAATACCAGTAACGTTATAGTGGCGTTCAATAATACAGTGGGAATATCGATCTCTCAAGCACAAATAAAAATCGAAATCAATTGGATCGAATACGATACGTTCATTTCTATGTATTGCCGGATAGTCAACTCAGCAAGCAAATTTTACTCGGACGCGAGATTTTAAATCTGCCAAATGTAGCGGCATTGTCCGACTCGTCTGGAATTAAATTCTTTAAGGGACAACACCACTGTGACGGCTTCAAAAAATCGATTTTTTGAAAACCATCTAGAAAAATCTAAAATACATTTAAGATTAAGATGCCGTTGGACCCAGGTCGACAAAATAATTATTTTCGGAGATATTGAATATTTTGTGGAGCGGTGCAGCGCTCCGTGACGCTTGGGGTCCCGCGCAGCCGCCTCTTCCTGAGGAAGTATTGGAGGCAATTACGCCAGTCTTCGAAAATTTGAGCAGAGACGATTTGCTGCAGCGTTGTTTGGGCGGCTTCACGCAAAACAACAACGAAAGCTAGAACAAATCAGTTTGGGCAATAGCCCCCAAGTGTCAGTCCGGGAGCAAAAAAATCGTCGATATTGCAGCTGATATCGCGGTATTATTATTCAATGATGGCCTGAGAAGCCTCATGAAAGTTTTGGAGACGTTGGGGATAACTATCGGCCCAAATTGTTTCAATTTTTGCGTTGAAACCGACGCAGCGCGGATCGAGCTGGCGGAGCGCTCGCTCACAGACGCTGCAAAAGAGGCAAGAAGAGCCTCTACAAGTTCGAGAAAAGATGCTAGGGACAATCATTTGCTTCTTGAAGGCCAGCTATATGGTGCCGGCATCGCTGATTAAAGGTAAAAATTTTTTTTTCCAATTTATCGCATAAATTAACAAACCTAAAACTTTGAACGCGTTTTTCTCAAAACCACTTTTTTGAGTGCGGCACGCAGCAGAACTCGAGCAATATTTATCCGATCGACTTCAAATTTGGACTGCATCAATAAAACTAGATTATTTAAAGAAGTACATAGGATTTTTTCGATATCTCAATAATAAAAAAAGTTATAGCCTATTTTCAACGAGAAATTTTGCTCGAAAATCGTCCTTTAATTTCAAAAGCGTGCCTATTTTTAAAAAATCAATATTTTTTCAAATCCCTATGTACTTCTCTTCAAAATATCATATTATTAACGAAAACACTCGGTATTTTTTTTCAGATCGACTTTGAAGAGAGTTCTGCTGCGTGCCGCGAACCACTGCAGAGGCAACAGTACCTGACGCGGGAGCTTCCCCAGCGTCACCATGGGGCGTGAAAAATTTGAAATTTTTTTTTTATGTATCTTCAATAAACAACGAACAAAACAAAAAAATTTTTTTCGAATATCTCTTTTTTTTCCCACAAAAAAAAAATTCTTGAAAAATGGCAAAAAAACAGGGGGTCACAGTGGTGTTCTGCCTTAAGAAGAAAGAAAATGTCCTCGGGGTTAACCTCGTTACACGAGGAAGGAGGCCTATTCGGGAGGATAAAGTAATGTGCCTCGAAAGACATAATCGCCTAATAAAACTATTTAATCTATATCGCGGCAGTGTCCTCGCTCAGTCAGTATAGAAGAATTAGGTTATGCAGATGTACTGGGAATGAAAATTGAGCTTCTTGATCATGAACTCGTGATTCGTCGGCTGTCATTTATCAATAGCTGAGCGTGAGAAAGTAAAACAAATAGTATCTGAGCTAGAAGCTGGCGGTATCATTAGAGAAAGATTGTCGCCATACGCAAGACCCATGTTACTCGTTAAAAAAAGGAAATGAACGAATATGCGTGAACTACAGAGCTTTAAACAAAGTCACAAAATGCATGAAATACCCGTTACCGATACTTGACGAACAAAGTGATCTGAAGTCTGGGTTTTACCGGATCTCCTTACACCCCGATACTATCGCGAAAACAGCTTTTGCGACGCCAGACGAGCATTATGATTTCTTACGCGTAGTATTCGGTCTAGTAAACGCTCCGGAATATTTTCAAAGCAACGTTTGTAATGTTTACATCGTCGATATACTTCTCGCGTGCAATAGTATAGAGAAAGGATCAATTTACTTACTAACGCGCTACAGACATTACAAAGCAAGAAAATTCTCAACAAAGATTTCTAAATGCCGATTCTTTCAAGGAGAGATATATTATTTAGGACGAGAAACATCACAGTCGGGAGTGGGACCAATATTAGCAGTATTGATCCGACATTAGAAACAGAAGTGCACACAGGTGTAAATGTGATAGGGCTCGAGGGTATTTTAATCGAAAGAAATCCGAAGGAAAGACTTATGTGATAGGCTATCACAGTCGGAAAACATCGTCAACGGAACAAAGATATCATTCATACGATCTGGAAACCTTGGCGGTGGTTAACGCGCTAACAAAATTTAGAGTTTACTTAATAGGTATCGAGTTTACGGTGGTGACCGACTATAGCGCTTTCTGCGGCACAGCGACAAAAAAAATCTTAACTCAGGAGTGGCTCGACGGTGGGTTTATTTACAAGATTTCAATTTTGACATGGGTTACCGACCCGTTCGATAACCCATGGCACTCAAATTGCACACGTTGATTATTTAAGGCGAAATCCTATGCGATGTCGGGCTGTTGACATCACTTCATCCGAATGGATAAAAGTAACTCAGTTGCAAGATGACGAAATTAAAGTAATTCGAGGAATACTTTCCTATGGTAACATTCAACCCGTTGTGCGAGAGTACTGAGTACTTTGAGAAATATGACGTCAAGGGGAGAGTAGGTTTTCGTAAAAGCCGAATCGGGAAATAAATGGCTCGTCCCACGAGCAGCCCGATGGAATGTGGTAAGGATGACAGTAATTGAATCAGGTACATGATAGTAACCTTGTGAGGCAAATGATAGTAGTCTCGTGGTGAATGATAGTAGTCCAAAGAATTTTTATTTCGATGAATAATAGTAATAGGATCAGGTGAATTATAGTAACCTGGTAGGTGAGTGATGGTAACCTGCTGAGGAGAATGATAGTAACCCCGTGTGACAGTAGCCCAAAGGTATTCAGACAATGACGTGAAACGGCTGAAACTCCTGGATCGGACTTGATCACTCCAATTTCGGAGTGAAAATTGCACCACGCTGATTGTCTTTTGCGTATACGAATTTTTTCATAATTTCATACGGTGGACGCTTATTTTCAGATTGACAGACGAATCAAAATACAAAGAGGACGTCGTAAAGCCAGGAAGGCTGAATGAAATAAACGTTTAAGAGTATGTGTCTCGGCAATGAGGCAGGGAAGCCGGGGAGACTTTCGAGGGCCCAAAACATAAACATCGAGATTAGACGGGTGCCGAATCGAATGCTGGAGGGCCTTGCGAGCGTTAAGGGGCATTCTGCGACGACGCCTTCGAGAGTTCACATCGGTCAATGTCGTACATATCGATCGTTATTATATATCCAAGTTTCATATACTTGTATTCACATTGTCATCGGAATGTTCTTAACGCAAATGTGACATTGAATATTATCCGTACCTATATTACAATTGACATTGTATCGTAACAAAGTATATATAATATTATCGGTCTTTATAAAATAACATTTCCTACAGAAGAAATCCTGAAAATCGCGTTCGTTGAATGTCCGGGTGGTATGGTAACAATAATGGTCGAGGGAGGGGGGGGGGAGGTATATTTTAGAATGCGTAAAACAAATTGAATTTGATTAAACTTTGCAAAAATCTAATAGAAATAAAATTCGATTAAATTTATTTACTTAATAAAAATAAAATCCTCCATTTAAATACCGGAGGTTATTATTTCGAGATTTCACGATTATCGGGTGAAATATCTTTTTGACCCACTTATAGTCGACTGTCTGACACGTTATCCAAAAAGTCGTAACGTCGCGAGATACCGAAGTCCGAAGATCTAATATTAGAGAAAACGAATATATTCTTTTTCTAATTTCCTGATGACGCAATGTATACGGGAATATTCCAGTAGCACTGGAATATACGGACGAAAATACCACGAGAACCCATTCAAAGCTGACCGAAGCAGCTCAATGCGAAAGCGTGTTTTCGTGTCGTATTTTGTTCGCATTCTCGTTCAAATTTCCGATACAGGGTTACCGCACCTACGTTCACTGCGGAACTTCGGTAAAATTGGCTGTATGCTATTTCTGCGAGATCCTATTCATGGATAAATATTTTAGTTAGACTGCTTGTATCCTTTGCTGCTTTGAACAAACATAAATAATGGAGAAAAAAAATTATTGCATCGGCCGGGAATCGAACCCGGGCCGCCCGCGTGGCAGGCGAGCATTCTACCACTGAACCACCGATGCTGTTGACATCGTTAAGCAGACTCAGAATTTTGGAGTAAAATTGGAGTAGGATAATAATCTCCCTAAAAAATGTTAACAAGGAAAAAAAAAAGGCCAGGTAATAAAAAATGAGTCGAAAAAATTATCGGTTTCACTATCTACAAGATTCTAATTAACCTCGAAATATTAGTGATTTTTTTCAAACAATAGTTTTATTTAGATTATTATTTTTCAACTCAAACGTACAAAAGAAGTGAAATAACTTTTTATGAAAAAGCCAAGCAAATTTACTAGAAACGTACAGAAAATTACCACACTCCAGTAATACCATTTTTCTCAATATTTTGTTTTCAAAAACCATTTTACTATTATAATAAAAGTACGAATCACGATTATATAAAAGTACAACGTATGCATCACACAAGTACTGTATGTATGTATCACTAGAAAAGCTGGGCAACGACTTGGCGTGCATGGTTAAGAAAAAAAGCTCGGGAAGATACACGATTTTCTTACAGAAACGTCCCTACCGCTTGCAAAAGTAACTTTTGCAACAATTTATCTACATAGATTATTTCAAATAGTAACATCGCATCAGGCATACAGGATTATTAGAAGTGAGATGTTCGATTGTACTGAGACAGATTATCGGAAATGGAGCGATAGGTGTCGAGAGTAATATCGATATTCCTTTTTCACCAGCAAGTGGTGCGGACCGTAATTCAAACCTCCAGCCTGCTAAAACTATGTCCATTACACCAAAATTTATACGACGCAATAGATTTCATGAGATGTATGGTGGTTCTGCAACAGAGTAGAAAGTGAATACTTCCACACAACTTTTCAAGTTATGCAAATAAAGTGAGATTTCAAGAGCCGTGCGGTCTAGGGGTACATGACTGATTTTTTAATTTATACTTTGCGGAATCAGAAACTTGGTTTGCAGTTACATAATAAATTGCGTCAATTTATGTTTTTCTTAACCTAATGGTCAGGTTGTTGAGAAAACGTCATTTTTCGCCGAGCTTTTCTTCTTAACCATGCACGCCAAGTCGTTGCCCAGCTTTTCTAGTGATACATATATACAGTACTTGTGTGATGCATACGTTGTACTTTTATATAATCGTGATTCGTACTTTTATTATAATAGTAAAATGGTTTTTGAAAACAAAATATTGAGAAAAATGGTATTCCTAGAGTGTGGTAATTTTCTGTACGTTTCTAGTAAATTTGCTTGGCTCTTTCATAAAAAGTTATTTCACTTCTTTTGTACGTTTGAGTTGAAAAATTACAATCTAAATAAAACTATTGTTTGAAAAAAATCACAAATATTTCGAGGTTAATTAGAATCTTGTAGATAGTGAAACCGATAATTTTTTCGAGGGCATTTTTTATTACTTGGCGTTTTTTTTTACTTGTTAAAGTTTTTTTTAGGGGGATTTCATATCTTTTTGAAACGGAAATACTTCTTTTTCTATAGTTATAAACTTAACGTGGTTGCAGTGTCATTTGCTGACTCTAGTTAGTGTGGTATATATTTTTATTTGCATATCCAAACGTTAAATTTATTAGGATGGTGGATTAATTCGCCGACGCTACTTGAGGCCAAGTGTCACACCAACCGAGCGGCCATGAGTGCGAGAGAGATAGCTGGTTTGCAGATTCCCAATGATTTCTGAAACGGTTAATTTTTGGGAAAAAAGAAAAGAAACATGTTCCGCTCTGTTGAACGACGAACAACCGCTTTCTCTTCTTTTTCCCAAAATATGATCCGTCTAGGAGAAAGTTTGGCAGTAGGATTTTTACCGACTGGACGTGTGACACATGGCCTTAAGACGGAACGGTACCCCGGCTCCATCGGTATGGCAGATCGGGATAGTAGATACCCACGGATTTCCTAAACGGCTCTTCAGAATTTCACGAAATTTGGCCAGACAATGTTAAATTGATAGACGAACGGCTGTCTTCTCATGAAATTTGTTGAATCAAAAAAAAAAAGTAGATTGTATTACCACGTTGAAGCCGCGATAGAAATGATGTGAAATAAAAAGTTTGGCTCCTGTCACAACTTGGAGGGGAGAAGAGCCGCGTAGCCATATTCAAAACACACATTTTGGCACCTGAATCATTTGATTCCATCACATATTTCAGGAAATCCGTGGGAATCTATTATTAGTTGGTATTTGTTGACGATTTCGAGCATATGTCGCACGAACTGCGTAGAGTTTAGTTCCCGCGAATTCCGGGGCTCCGGAGTGGCGCTCATGACGCATTCGACATATATCGGTGTCGGCTTGAACTCGATGAGCCGAGAAAGTGACAGCTGAGGTTCCGTGTGGAGAAAATGTAACAAATTTTCGTGTGTTATATAACAATCGATTTTTTTCGTGTTTTTCGTCGAAAAACAAGAAAAAAATTGATTGTTTTTGTGTCGTGAGAAGTCCAACGGAGTGGCGGACACTTTCATCGCGCGAGTCACCTGGGTGACGTTTTCGTCGAGATACGTTTTTTTCGTATTTCGTCGAGGTTAGGTTTTAGCAATTTCTGATTAAGAATTTTTTATCCATCCAGTAATACCTTAAATATATAAGTTATGAAAAGAATTGATATCTAAGATTTTTTGGTCCAATCCGGAAAATGAGGTTTAAGTTTGCATCGTTGGAATGAACCGATATTTTTTTTCATTTTTTTTGTTCCTTTATTTTCATTATGAAAATATTATATCATCAAGATTTGGGATCAAGCAATTAATTATGCTAAGTTTCAAATAAATCGACTGAGTAATTGTCGAGAAATTAATAAAAGTAATAAAGAATATCGCCTTTTTTTAACAATTAATTAATAGCAATCATTGGAAAATTCATATATTGAGTTTTTGGGCAATTATTGATATTAATAAGATTATCTTAACATATTAATTGAATTTACAAATTGAGAAATGTTTTTGTTGTCCAGTTGAAACAGATGTACAGTCACTGACAAAACCTCAGTCAAGCACACGCCAATATCGTCGAATTTGACTTCAGTTGGTATTGAAAGTGGAAAATTAACATTTCTCAGTGTTAATTTATTATTAAATTGGCTGCTTGTGAGGCTAAACTTGTACGATATGATCTAGACTTGTAAATTTACGATTCGCCCATTTTGGACTAACTTTTTGTCCGACTGTCCATCCAATAATACCGTAAAATTAAACAATGTATTGTTTTGAATAAATTATAAATAAGGAGAAATAAATATTCATGTGTTTTACAATTTTCATTAACAGTAAGCCCTGAAAAGTAGCTTTATAAACTTTATTTTTCAAACCACCCCAACATATTTTTTCCATTTCGTTATTTTTATTATTATAGAGAGTAATCTTTGTGCAAATTTAGCTTGTCTAAGACTGTGTGAAAATGTTGTAATGATCTGTTCAGCATGAAAATAAAAAAAATTTGGGCCATTAAAATGAATAAGTTTTTGATGCATCTTACAATACAAACTTCAACGTCATCAAGTTGTATACTATAGAAAGTACCGCACTTACCGATCACAATCGTGGTCGAGAAAAAAAGCAAAAATATTTGTTTAAACAATTATTTTTGCATTACTTTTACCGTTGATTTTTGCAGCGCGTACGCAACAATCATATTTGCTGAGGGGCACAGAAAGTACCGCGCTTACCGATCACAATAGTGGTCGAGAATAAATTCTTTAATGGTTTAAACAACTTTTTACGCATTGTTTTTGCCGTTCTGTTTTGCAGCGCGCAAGCAGTAATCATATTTGCTGAGAGGTACAGAAAGTACCGCACCGACCGATCACAATCGTTGTCGAGAAGAAATGCTTTAATTGTTTACACAATTATTGTCGCATTATTTTTACCATTGAGTTTTGCAACGCATAAATAGCAATCATATTTACTGAGAGGTATAGGAAATACTGTATCTACCGATCACAAATGTGGTCGAGAAAAAACAAATTGATAATTGTTGAAACAATTATTTTTGAATTATTTTTTACCGTTATGCTTTGCAGCGTGCAAACAGCAATCATATATACTGAGAGACAATCATATATGCTCAAATTACCGTATCTACCGATCACAATCGTGGTCGAGAATGAACGCATTTATAATTGTTTAAACAATTATGTTTGCATTATTTTTATTGTTAGGTTTCGCGGTTCGCAAGCAGCAATTTATTTGCCGAGAGGTACTGAAAGTACCGTATCTACCGATCACAATCCTGGTCGAAATAAACGAATTCATAATTGTTTAAACAATTATGTTTGCATTATTTTTATTGTTAACTTTTGCGGCTCGCAATCAGCAATCTATTTGCTGAAAGGAACTGAAAGTACCGTATCTACCGATCACAATCGTAGTCGAGATAAACGCATTCATAATTGTTTAAACAATTGTTTGCATTATTTTATTGTTAGGTTTTGCGTCTCGCAATCAGCAATCTATTTGCTGAGAGGTACTGGAAGTAAGTACCGTATCTACCGATCACAATCGTGGTCGAGATAAACGCATTCATAATTGTTTAAACAATTATGATTGCATTATTTTTATTGTTATGTTTTGCGGCTCGCAAGCAGAAATTTATTTGCCGAGAGGTACTGAAAGTACCGTATCTACCGATCACAATCGTGATCGAGATAAACGCATTGATAATTGTTTAAACAATTATGATTGCATTATTTTTATTATTAGGTTTTGCGGCCCGCAATCAGCAATTTATTTGCTGAGAGGTACTAAATGTACCGTATCTACCGATTACAATCATGGTCGAGATAAACGCATCCATAATTGTTTAAACAATTATGTTTGCATTATTTTTATTGTTAGGTTTTGCGGCTCGCAATCAGCAATCTATTTGCTGAGAGGTACTGAAAGTACCGTATCTACCGATCACAATAGTGGTCGAGATAAACGCATTCATAATTGTTTAAACAATTATGATTGCATTATTTTTATTGTTATATTTTGCGGCTCGCAAGCAGCAATTTATTTGCCGAGAGGTACTGAAAGTACCGTATCTACCGATCACAATCGTGGTCGAGATAAACGCATTCATAATTGTTTAAACAATTATGGCTGCATTATTTTTACCGTTGGATTTTACATAGCGCAAGCAGCAATCATAATTGTTAAGAGGTTTGAAAGTACCGTATCTCCCGATCACAATCGTGATCGCGGAAAAATGCAAAAATAATTTTTTAAACAATTATTTTTGCATTATTTGTATCGTTACGTTTTGCAGCTCGCGAGTAGCAATTTATTTGCTGAGAGCTACTGAGTGTATTGTATCTACCGATCACAATCGTGATCGAGGAAAAATGCAAAAATAATTTTTTTAACAATTATTTTTAGCGTAACGTTTTGCGGCTCGCAAACAGCAATCTATTTGCTGAGAGGTACTGAAAGTACCGTATCTACCGATCACAATCGTGGTCGAGAATAAATGCATTCATAATTGTTTAAACAATTATGTTTGTATATTTTATACCGTAAATGTTTACTGAGCCAATCGCTACACTCAGCAAGGACTCTTGCTGCGAAATTCGTGTTTTTGAATTTCTTGCGAAGTTGGCGTTGAGAAACGAAAATAAAGTTCTTTCTCGGCGCTGACTGTGTTTATGTATGTTTGTGCATGTATATACGCTCACGCGGTGTATTTGCGCTCGCGCGGTGGTACGCGCTACGAAGTGTCAGCCCGCGGAAAGATAAAAAGTTTCAACCGCGTGCGGCCGACGCAGTAATGCACACCGACATACAGGCACACACGCGTTGCGAGACGCAGGAAGGCATTTACAATCTCCCGTTAGGTGGCAGGGGCTCGTACGAGTTCTGCCCTACCGACTCGAGCCGGGGCTGCGTCGAAGTTTTGCTGCGGGTACCGTTCCGACTCTGTATGGCCGACAGAGGCCATACATTCGAAGAACCCGACTTTTGTCGTTTCTAGCGCGCCATCGTTTGTTTATAGTAGCATTGCCCTGAAGTGCGCAAACAGTGCACTTCAGGCTGAAACGCTGGCTTCCACATGTTAACGCTTTTCCCAAAAGGACGTATGTAGTATAGCTTACGATGCGACCGAATAACTTTATTCCTCCAAGAAAACCGACGAGTCTGAAACGTCCTAAAGTGTTGAAGAATTTTTGTGGCAAAAAAGTCGCTCGGAAATTCGGCCAAATATTACGAGATCTCAAGTTTGAGTAGGCGGATCGAAAAATGACCCAAACAAAATCGATAGGAAAAAATTACATTTCATTGGTAGTAAAATATCATTAGATTTTCGATTCGTCTCAGCGTTTTCGCGTAATGTCGATTATAAGTTAAAAAGTCGTCTGCTAAAGCCCATCTTGGTGTATAAAGAGTGCGCGGCGTGTCGTTGTCGTAACAGTCGTTTTTTTTTTATTACTTGGCGTCGAAACACTGCCGCGTCTCTTGATGTAGATTTTGACGATTACTTAGGATCGTAAGTTGCGTTTGAATCGTTCCGTGTACGATAACTTCTTGTCGGACAATTGGTAATCATTTTTTGAAGTGTTTTTTCGTACAGCGTCGTATGTCAAACGGTCCACTTCCGCGATAAAGTCCTCGACGGCCGCGCCGCACTTTAGGCTCTCACCTCGGGACGATTCGAAACAATCTTTTAGCTGTATCGAAAAGTAATCATTAAACGCGTGAATAAAACGAAACTCGATTATGAAAATTGCAAAAATTTCACATAAATGCCTAAAAACACAATACAAACATTCGAAAAACAATTTATACAAAATTAATCTCAAGCTAGATGAAACTAAATAGAAAGCAGCAAATTTTAAAAGGGCACCAAGTTGTGATAAAGATAACGACACGAAGAAAAAAGATAGTACATATAAAGAAGACAAATAAATAAAAATTAAATATAAATATACATAAAAATATAAATTAATGAGAGTAAACATACAAGCAAAAATAAATAAAATAATTAAATTAAGTAAAAATAAACAATCATAAAATTAGGGAACTAAAAATTGACAAATAATTGATCAGCGATCTCAACGCTCGCGCCTGTATTTTTTTTCTTACTCTATCCTTATCCACCATTTCGTAAGTATTGGAATCTCGTTTGAATCCAGATTCCGCGTATTCGGCTATGCTGCGCAATTTTTCCTCGGCTTCCTCGATGTCCAGATTATTACGGGCTGAATGCGATTCGTCGATACACGCGAGTTTGTTCATCCAGTAATTGTCATAATTGTCCAAACGATCTTTATCGATGTTTCCTACAAATGTATGGAGTATTCTCTACCGTCATACATTTTTAAATATGAATATAGATATTTTAGATATTTTTAGATATGAAAATATATATAAATATATATTGAAAAAAAAACATATGTGGGCCATTGTTTAACACATATTTGAATTTGTTTAACCCTTCGCGGTCACCCGGGGTCAAGATGACCCCAAGCGCAACTTTAAGCCAAAATTAGTATAAATTGTTGACGGCCACTTTTTAAAATAATAAATCGTTCATTTTTCTTGATTATCATTCTTTATTTCACTCCGAAATGAACTCTAATCATATATAAGAATAAATACCTTTTTTGAAACGTCCACTACGGAGCTATTGATTTTCTTAAACTATCATATCTCGAGAGTATCACCCTAAAATTTTATGAAAAAAAATTGAAAATTGCAAGAGTTATGATTTTTTTTAGTAAAAAAAACGGGCTTTTTTACGCATTGACGCCTTGCTGAGTTTGTTCCGCCATTTTATAGCTCGATTAAAATATAATACCGAGAATGCCACATCTAGGATGTTTAAACTAAAATTCTGAACTTTTATGAGTCATTCGAGACGATACGGTCAACGCGGCAATCGTTCAAACATGGCTGGGGTCATTGCGACCCCCTGTGACCAGCAGGGTTGCCAGATTGGGCGATATATCGAAATTTTGGCGACTTACAAGGAACATCACTTTGGTGTTCCCCTCCGATTTTGTTGAAACTTTTTTATGTGGAAGAGTATCAAAAACTAAGAGACACGTATTTTTTTTATTGGCGGAAAAACGGTTTTAAGGGGTGAAACGCACCCTCAAAAATGGGGATGTTTTCCGTTTTTCGTCGATAACGTTTTAACGGTACGAGATATAAAAAAAATTCAAATTGCAACAACCTTTATTTTTTCGCGTACTATACATTGGGGATGAGAACGATGCAGATAACGACAAATTTCATATTGTTTATTGCAAAAATGCAGTTTTTTCATACGTATCTCCGAGAATTTTTTATCGATTAGGATGCAAGTTTGCGTACATGTAGAGGATGGAAAAGTAGCGGATACGTGTTTTTTCTATTTCCGATATCTCATAATTGAGGGGTTGAAACTGCCCTTCGATTTTTGAGCCAAGAGCATCGTATAATCAGCTAGCCTTTTGGCATTCCGGGTTAAATTCACGTCAATATAAGTTTGCATATTTGTTTGCGATTGCATATTTGTGAATTCCCCCCGTATATATATAGTTGACGTGTTTTTGTATTTTTTTCCAACTAGCAACCTTAAGGGGGTGAACTACCCTCTACCTGGACTTCCTTACCGCAGTCGTCTTTTTCCCTGTTTAACATGTCTTTGCTGATTCAAAATATTTCTACCAACTCCGAATCGACGTTTCCTCATGTTGCGAAATCAATATGAGACCCTGAGAGGGTAATCCACCCCTCTCTATTTTCCTATTCATTGGCGATTAAAAAATTTGCCACTCTATTTTGATGAATCTGCTTTCCCTCTGGTGACGATACGAATTCTATCGTTTTAGATACGTGTGGATATTAGCATTAATATCAACAGGGGCGAGGGAAGGGGGACGCAGAGATCTGCCCCTTACTCCTCACTATTCTAATGTTTATGAGAAACTTATATTCTATATGTGCACGAATAGGTACTTTTTTTAATTTACTTTTTTGGCGGCGATACTTTTTTTCATTTCAAGAAAAAAATAGAGACGTAGAGATGCGATCACAGTATTTATACCAGATATTTTATTTGCATAATTTTCAATAGAGGCGCGGAAGGGAGAAACAAAAAGCTACCCCTTATTCACCACTATTCCAATGTCTAGCGCTAGATAAGCTCCACGCTGTTTTTCTGGCCCATGTAGAATTATATATTTAATACAAGCTTACATGCGGGTTGGTGATTAAACAAGTAGAATTAACACTCGCAAAATCAACAATCGGATTTTATTAGATATTGAAAACTGAAGTCATACTTTTATGATAATTTACACTACTCATGGCTCATACGTCGTACAATAATGGTAGTCTTCGAAAAAATGCTTCAAACATAGAGACTTTTTACACCACGAGCATTTTCCAACTGCTATATGATTGCAGCCAGGTATTTCACAGTGTGTTTTTGATTGACCGAAACCGAAATCGACTGGATTTACAAAATGTTTTGGCTTTTCTGTTATATAATTACTTTTAAACCATGAATATTTAAAAAGATTTGTATAACGTGGAGATGCCAGTTGATTATGTGCAAGAGATTGCAATTTAATTATATTATTTCTTAAATGTAAATTTATATCAGCATGCATTAGTATCACACTATCTGAAAAATGTCGCACAAAATTCTTCCATATCCGGAATCCAAATACATCAAGCGGTTGAATTTTTCCAGTTGTACCTTTTGGGATAATCATTGGGATGATTTTTTTATCATGAGGCGTAGTTTCATGAACAACGCTAGGGCAGTAAGGGGCAGATCTCTGCGTCCCCCTTCCCTCGCCCTTCTTGAGATTAATGCTAATATCCACACGTATCTAAAACCATAGAATTCGTATCGTCACCGGAGGGAAAGCAGATTCATCAAAATAGAGTGGCAAATTTTTTAATCGCCAATGAAAAGGAAAATAGAGAGCGGTGGATTACCCTCTCAGGGTCTCATATTGATTTCGCAACATGAGGAAACGTCGATTCGAAGTTGGTTGAAATATTTTGAATCAGCAAAGACATGTCAAACAGGGAAAGACGACTGCGGTAAGGAAGTTCAGGTAGAGGGTAGTTCACCCCCTTAAGGTTGCTATTTGGAAAAAAATGCAAAAACACGTCAACTAGATTTTTGTGTTTTCATCAAAATAGAACAGGTTGCCTCCAATTAGGTCCACCCCTTTCTAATATAGGGTGGGAAAAAGATAAACACAGGGGTGGCTCACCCCTTAATTTTTTTTATACGGGGGGATTTCACAAATATGCAATCGCAAACAAATATGCAAACTTATATTGACGTGAATTTAGCCCGGAATGTCAAAAGGCTAGCTGATTATACGATGCTCTTGGGTAAAAAATCGAAGGGCAGTTACAACCCCTCGCTTATGAGATATCGAAAAAAGAAAAAACACGTATCCGCTACTTTTCCATCCTCTACATGTACGCAAACTTACATGCCAATCGATTCAAAATTCTCGGAGATACGTATGAAAAAATTGCATTTTTGCAATAAACAATATGAAATTTGTCGTTATCTGCATCGTTCTCATCTCCAATGTATAGTACGCGAAAAAATAAAGGTTGTTGCAATTTGAATTTTTTTTATAAGAAAACATCCCCATTTTTGAGGGTGCGTTTCACCCCTTAAAACCGTTTTTCCGCCGATAAAAAAAAATATGTGTGTCTTAGTTTTTGATACTCTTCCACATAAAAAAGTTTCAACAAAATCGGAGGGGAACACCAAAGTGATGTTCCTTGTTAGTTTTTAAAATCATTTTCTCGGCGTTTTTTATTATCAGTCGATATGTGACAAATTATATCACCTACCCCATGTTAAAAATGCTATTTTCAATAGCGAATATCTCGGTAACGGAATGGGCAATGTGATTCAAAGTTTACCAACTTGTTTTGGATATCCTGAACAATAGTAGTTTCAAAAATAAAAACTTTCTGTCTGAGACCATTTTTGGAAATGATTATCTTAATGGAGTACTTACTGGAAGTGAAGATTAAAGACTTGTAAATGGCTTAATGAATGATGAAAAATGGTTGTTTTTTTTAAGGTATTGCAAGAGTTTGATATTAGTTTTAACATGCACGTGTGATTAAGGGGCTTTACAATGTTAAAAAAATCGATTTTTTTCACATATTTTGAAAGTATATATTGAGAATATACTGGAAAATCGAAAAATCGAAATATGAAATATTTACGCAGTTATAGCACATAGTCGTATAGCACATTATCGTATTGAAACTTTAAACCCAATTATCTCGAAACTGCATTTTGAAAAACTGCTCATGTTGCAGCTTAAAAAATTATTGATCGATCGGGCTGAAATTTTGGGAGGTTTCTCACTATAACATTATCGGAAGGATATACCTAAAGTTTTAAGATTATCGCGTAAATAATTACTTTTTTGAGATAAAAATTGTCAAGAAAATGGTCAAAAATAGGAAAATTTGTTTAAAAAACCTACTGTTTTTAATTTTATACTTTTTTATATTTCTATAGGTGTATCCTTTCCCTACACATGTCAATAATCGAAAAATATTTTCGATTTCTGCTTCAAATCAATAGAAAAAAATCAGACCTATTGAGCACTTTTCTATATCACGCAAAATACGCCTAAAGGAATGACGTCGCTATTTTGTTTTGTCTAAAAAAAAAAATTTTTTACTACTTGAATGTTGTAATAAGATAATGTCAAAATTTAAAAATGATGCGATTATTTTATCACCTTTAAAAAAAATCATGAAAAATGACTCTTTTTTGGGCGTCTAAAGGGTTTTTCCCCCTTAAAGCAAGTTTCGTATTTCATGTGTGTTGCGTGATTACCGACTATTATGTACATTTTATTTGAAAGAACCAGCTTTTTTTAGGCGCCTCTTAGCCCCCCCCCCACCCGCCACAGAAAAAATGGCTGCGCCAATGTGTATCGCATCTACACAAGGATACGGGGAGACTGAAAGCTCGCGCCGATATAGTTCTACCGAGTTTCATTACCATCGGAAGCTCGGTAGACGGCGCGCAGGCCAGCGCGCGGCCCCCAGTGACCCATCCAAGTAGTAGTAGCCCAGGCCATCGCTGTCTATTTTCCTATTATACTTTAGACTTTAGGCACGTATGAATAAATAATTTTTCAAATTGATCATTGATAATAATACTTTTTTAAATTGATAAATGAATCATTTTTTTATTTAACTGGTTAATGAAAAACAGCCTATTGGCTGGTGCAGGGTTCTGGAACAATGACTGCAACAAAATAGGAAAACCTGAGAGACGAGAGCTTCAGTTTAGAAGCTCTCAGCACTGATCGGGCAGAATGTAACGTTCGCGAAACGTCCGCATAATGCCGGTTCTCAATAATAACCCTACCCGGAAACTGAACATTTTTGTAATGAATTCATTATTTATTTATATACCTATAACCGTGACAGGCAGTAAAGATTTATCTATAACTGTATACCAGTTTGTAAACGGTCCGTGATGCTGCTGCTCAAAGTGACGTTGTCGTTTTTCTCCTTGCTTGAAATGTCGGGCTCTTTTCCCAACATTGCTTCGCAAGCTGCTAAATCCTTATCCATTTCAGCAATGTTAATATATAAATTTGTGCATTGATATTTACAAAAACGTACGTATTTATTAGTGGCTAATTGCTGAATTTTTATTTATACGAAACCAAAGTTATGTGTCGAAATTTGATAACTCGAAAGTGTGTCGATCGAATGTCAGATGTCATGTTTAAATACAAATGCGGCAAATTGTAGTGGCTTCATAGCAAGCGGGGAAATTTGACGAACATTAATAGTCATAGAATATCGAGGATTTTTGTTTTGTATTTCGTAATATTTTTTTTTATTTTGTTAAAGTTTGTGTTTTCTTGTATTATTTTTCGTATTGTGTTTTGCAATATTAAATATTTCTTTTTTATGAAAACTAACAGTTTACGAGCAACATTTCAACTTAAAAAAAAAACAGTGCCGCTGCGGAACAGACGTTGTTTTTCCTTCAAAATGCCTCACGCTCTTCTTACGTATACGTATTAATTATTGTCCGTGATTTAGATCCCAGTAGTGTTCACCGTATTCATCATTGTCATTTCCCCAACGGACCTGAAAAACGTGAATTAGATCAATTAATACAAACATTTTTGCATTATTTGTTTTAATAATTCTTCACATAAACTGTCAGGCACTTTAATGATAATTGCATAATTTTCCAACTAGCTGGAGAAGTGTTTTTATCTTTAAGGGTAGAGGTATTATTTATAAAGAGACTGAAATGGTTCAATGTCAGTCAGGGTACTCAATTATACAAATATATATTTGTGTCTTCTTTCTGCGCATGTGTATTGAGGAGTTTCGGGACATGTGACGAGTTAGTACCATTTGATACAAATTTATACAGTAGATTCTTGAACATAAACTCAATGCACCCTCCAAATTTTTTATCGATCATCTACACCGTTTGCATAAAATTTATAATTGAAAAAACACTTTTTAACATGGAGAGATGCCTACACTCATCGCTGATCGGCAGTTTTATACACGAAATAATATGAAAAAATCTTAAGATCTCTCTCTCTCTCTCTCTCTCTCTCTCTCTCTCTCTCTCTCTTTCTCTCTCTCTCTCTCTCTCTCTCTCTCTCTCTCTCTCTCTCTCTCTCTCTCTCTCTCTCTCTCTCTCTCTCTCTCTCTCTCTTTCTCTCTCTCTCCCCCTCCCCCTCCCTCCCTCCCTCCCATTAAAACTGGTTGTTAATATGAATTGTTAATTGCGATTTGAATAAAAATTGGTTTCCCTTGAATTTTGGGGACGCTGAATCCAAATATGATGTCAGATTTTGAAAATACAAAATGGCGGATCTAATATGGTGCTCCGAAAAAGCAAAATTTATTCTATCTGTACGAAACCTCATACTGAGGGGTTTTCGGGATCACTGGATGCTTATCTGATGTCGGATTTTCAAAATCAAAATAGGGAACGGATATGCTGGACCCTATCAGCAAGATTTTGAAAATTCAAAATGGCAGATCTAATATGGCGTACTAAAATGCAAAATGTAATTCTATTTGGACAAAATCTTGTACTTAGGGGTTGTTGGGGTCGCTGAACTGAAATTAGATGACAAATTTTCAAAATTCAAAATGGTTAATCCAATAGGGCAGACCGAAAAGCAAAATTTATTATATTTGGATAAAACCTCGTACTCAGTGATTTCTGTAATTAGTGATGTCAGTATCCGGTTTCCCCGAGTGTCAGGTTTAATTTCAATAAAATAAGATTTTGCTTTTTTGGTCGGCCATGTTGGATCCACAATTTTGAATTTCCAAAATTCAGTATTAAGTTCGGATTCAGCAACCCTAAATTCGAAAGTAAAAAAATGTTGGTGTATTTTTGAAAAAAATATTCCTTCACATTTGTGGCACAAAAAGTTATTTTTCGCACCACAGGTAAGGGGTTAATATATAATATCCATAGTTTACAGAGTGACTAAAAAAAATCAAAATAGTAATTTATGCTACAAGTGCGGAAAACAACGAATTCCATCGCGCGTGAAGTTGCCGCATGAGCCGAAGGCTTATGGTGCATTTCACACGAGTACGAGTGTGATTTGCAGCACGAGCCGAAGGCGAGTGCTGTAACCACACGAGTACGAGTGAGAAATGTACCATAAGTCGAGGCGAATTCGGCAACTTACGCGCGATGTAATTCGTTTTTTTTCGCACATGTCCCATACATTATTTTTTGCAATGACTGGCTCGAAAGTGGGATTTGAGATTCAACAAAATCAATAACCAATAACCATAACCAATTCTTATTTTTTCACATTTCAAACGTCAACTGTGATAAGTCGACGTTTCATATCACATGAATGTCGCTATGTTCAAGTTTGTTCGATCGGTCCAAAATCGTAGAACAAAAAACTATCAACCGTGAAAAAAACCATTTTTTCGTGAATCAATGCGGTAAAGTGAGCTATAAATAGATTTTTTTCCGCACTAGTGCGGGAAAGTCTCGCATTCCCGCACTAGTGCGGGAAAGTAAGCATCGTTGAGAAATAAGCCACTTTCCGCCAGAGTTGTGAATAATGCATTATTTTGATAATGCATTACTGTATACATTACAAATTACAAAAGTAATATGTAATGGATATATGTTCCATTACGAATTACAAAAGTAATGTGTAATGGATATACGTTCCATTACAAATTACAAAAGTAATGTGTAATGGACATATGTTCCATTACAAATGACAAAAGTAATGTGTAATGGATGTGTGTTCCATTACAAATAAGAAAAGTAATGTGCAATGAATGCATGTTCCGTTACAAATTACAAAAGTAATGTGTAATGGTTGCATGATCCATTACAAATTTCAAAAAGTACTGTGTAATGGACGCATGTTCCATTACAAATTGAAAAAGTAATGTATGATTAATGAGTGCTTCATTACAAAATACAATTACAATAAGGTAATTCGTAGTGGAGAATATTCCATCACAAATGGAGAATATTCCATCACAAGAAAAACGAATTTACTTAAAACAAATTTCAATGAGCGAAATAAAATAATCAGATAGCAATGTGCAAATTTCTAATGTGAGCACGGCAATTTTTCTATTTGTAATGGAATATTCTCCACTACAAATTACTTTTTATCAATTGTAGTCTGTAATGGAACATGCATCCATTACAAATTACTTTTTGAAATTTGTAATGGAACGTGCATCCATTACTCATTACTTTTTGAAATTTGTAATGGATCATGCAACCATTGCACATTACTTTTTGAAATTTGCAATGGATCATGCAACCATTACACACTACTTTTCTCATTTGTAATGGAACACACATACATTACACATTACTTTTGTAATTTGTAATGGAGAACTTATCCAATACACATTATTTAAAGTAATGAGTAATGCATTATTTTAAAATTACTATTTTCACAACTCTGCTTTCCGCACGCTAAACACCAATCGAAAATCGCACTTTCGGGGCAGGCATTGCAAAAAAAATATTCCCGCATTTCACACTAGCGGGCGCACACATATGCACGTTGAAATAATCTTTATGATTGAAATCGCCGGGAAAAAATTTATAAATATTAGTTCTATGAATTACGGTCCATATTTCTTGCCACACGAATCGTTGGCACAAACTTCATTATAAAAAGTCCACAAAAAACTTACTTTTCCCTGATGCTTATTGTTTTTCAGATCTTTGCGCTCAAATCGTTGCTCCCACTCGTGAGGATCTTCGCATACGTGTCCAAATTGAATCTTCAGAGGTTCCAAATGTTCCGCAAAAATATCCCTGTGCATCGGGAACACACGTTATACAGCGTACGAGACTAAATAAATACACTTATTCCGAAAATTATTCTCAAAAATCTATCAAAAGATTTAAAAAAATGATTGTCATCTCACTGAAAGTATTGTCCCTTGTGGAAAACCTCATCGTTGCCAGGTTTCGGTGAATCGTCCATAATTTGTCGAGCTGCGTTGTCGCGACGAGTAACTCGAAGACCGGGATCATTGTATTTCCGAAATTTCGAATGTTTTCGACAGGTCGCGGGAGCAACGATCGCACACAAGAGAGTAAAGATGAGCAAATAACGCATGGCGCGACCGTGAAGTTTTACTTCGTGCGCAGTCGAAAAGAACGCGCTACGGGAAGCTACCGATGCGATTGAAATTTATTATTTGAGCTAGGAGAAACGGACGATCGCGTAGTCTTTTCCCGTTCGATAAACGGAATACGGTCAATGGATAGAGACGAGGTTTTTTTTTTTTTCAAGAGAGTCACGCTCGATCGGTTCGAGAAAGTCTAAGTTTTTTTTTTGCACCAGAAGGATTGTTACTGTTCCGATCCTACTACACTTGTTAAAAATAAAATCCGTTTAAAATTCACTTGCAAAGAGCTGGTCAAGAGCGAATGCAACGATGCGATATTTTTTTTCCGTTGGCGATGAAAAATCAAACAATAGCGATTCTGCTTATCGAAGAAACGCAAATGAGATAAAAAATAAATGGAGAGAAAAAGACGCGAAAAGCAAAACAAAAACGAAACATCCAATCATCGATTACTTGTTACTGTCTATTTCTCAAAGTTTACGGGATAGCTGTGCTTAGCACACTTGATCATGGACTGCATGAGCTTCACGAAGCCGGTGTCTTTGGGCTTCTCAAGACCGCGCAGTACGCGATTCTTCATTACGGACACAAATTCTCGATTGCTCAGCTGACCGTCCACTGTAAAAACAATATGTACATATATTAGGGTGTGTAAAAATAATATCTCTCACCACTTCAATCTTCCAAGTATCGGCTCAAGTATACAACAAATTGCGTGCCAAATTTGACTCATTTAAGTACGAACTTAATAAGCAAATTTTTCGTGTTAATCAAATGAGGAATAAATCGCAAACACTTAAGGTATTCCTTTCGCGGAGGGCTGTATTTTGTGGGCGCATACGTCAGAGCCTTTTCGAATCATTAGTAGATTACACTGACGCTTAATAAAAATAAGATACAATCAGTTGTTATACCCAACGGTGAGCGGGAATGAAAATAAATTTTGTAGATTTAGACATTTTTACATGTTCTCTGAAAAGTCGCGGTTACGAAAATTCCTCTGCGTGTTAAATTTTTCTAAGTTCTATCATAAATATTTTCTTCAAACATTCGGTAAACCCCTTTTTTTATTGTCGTTACGAAATCTTTAGAATTTTTTACACGCTTAGAGCAGTTTGTATCAGACATCTAGAGTTATTTAGTATATAAATTACTAGCTTCTACTCGCGGCTTCGCCTGCGTGGAATTTGGCTCATAGAAACTACATTAAGGGGGGCAAACCCTTTAGACGCCCGAAAATGAGTCATTTTTCATAAAAAAATTTAAAGGTCATAAAATAATCGCATCATTTTAAAATTTTTACATTATCTTATTACAACTTTCGAGTGGTAAATTTTCTTTTTAACAAAATAAAATAGCTACTCTATAAGGTATTCCTTTAGGCGTCTTTTGCGTGATATCGAAAAGTGCTCTATTTGTCTGATTTTTTCTATTGATCTGAGACAGAAAACGAAAATATTTTTCGATTATTGACATGTGTAGGGGAAGGATATACCTATAAAAATATTAAAAAAGTATAAAATTAAAAATTAAGTAGGCTTCTTAATCAAATTTTAATATTTTTGACCATTTTCTCGACAATTTTTACCCCAAAAAAGTAATTTATTTACGCGACAATCTTAAAAGTTTAGGGATATCCTTCCCGATAATGTTATGGTGAGAAAGCTCCAAAAATTTCAGCCAGATCGATCAATAACTTTTTGAGCTATAACATGAGCAATTTTTGAAAATGCAGTTTCGAGATAATCGCGTTTAAAGTTTCAATACGATAATGTGCTATACGACTATGTGCTATAACTTCGTAAATATTTCATATTTCGATTTTCCAGTATACTCTTAATATATTATACTTTCGAAATATGTGAAAAAAATCGATTATTTGAACATTGTAAAGGGTTTTTCCCCCTTAACAGTTGCTAGGTTATTAGGGGTGGTTTTAAAAAATCCCAAAATATGCGCTTTATTATTTGTTTTGAAGAATTTTATACTGAGTTTCAAGTTGATACACGCAAGGACTACAATTTTCCATACACACTTTTACATCCCATTTCACCCTCTCAGGGGTTGACGTTCGAAAAATCCTCTCTTAGTGCACCTCTATACCGTGTAGGAACATATCTTCCAAATTTTATGTTTCTAACTGTCTATAGGCTGTGCATTGTCTATATGCCAGTCAGTCACAGAACTGTTTTATCTTTTACCATACAAACTTGGCTAGCCCTTTTTTCTCTTAAGAATTGAATTCTAGGCTAGGAGCAGAACCCTGAAATTTCATTAATTGTGGCTAGGAGCAGTTATAACAAGTTTAAAGTAAATTTCCATCTGCCGCTATCACACCAGAAATTATTCGAAGGTCAAAAGAATCATTCATCCGACGTCTCCGAAAGGTGTCGAGGTTAATGGCCATCACTTTGAACATTTGTTACAATAAATTTTCTGCATAAAAAATTGAATTACATTATTCGGATGTTCTTTTTATCAATACCATCACGATTTCCCGTTTTTACACGTGTATTTTGGTGAAAAATCATTTCAAGGTCATAGGTCGTTGGATTCGTCTGAATATCAGCTACAACGTCTTAATAAAAAAAAACATGTTCCTATTTGAAAAACCATTGATGACCTTGAGAACGCATAAACTATGACCTTGACAAAAATGAATTTTTCACCACTGTATCAGCCGTTCGGAATCGATCAAATTACCTCCTGACATTTTTTCGTCACTCTAAAGGCAACGGAGATATTTGGGGTGGTCACGTTAAATGGTCCACCCTGTATAAGAAGAAGACAGATTAGATAAAAACGTGGCCAGCATGCCATCTGTATAAAGTGCCGTATAAATTAAATGATTTTTAAACTCGTAACTTTTCGTTTAAAATTCATCAACTTGGCTTGAAATTTTACCAGTATACTGGGATGTTTTTCTTTATTTATTATATTTATTCATTTATATCAATACAATTTACAGCATTTATGCTTTTTCTATAGAATCCGTCTTAGGTCAATGCGCGTACATTCAATAGTGCCGCCATTCAAACGCCTTCGGCCTTTTTTTCATAAGAAAAATAGACTGTATGGGTTGGTTATACTAAACCGTTATGCACAGTCTTATAGCAGTATCGAATCACGTTCGGGTCCTTCGTTTCTTTATTTGTTAATCGTTCAACAATATTGAGTTAAGGTAGTAGTCTCGCCACAGTCACGTTGAAAAGTTTATTCCCCGCTCAATCGATGAAAGCTTCGAAATATTGCGAAATATCCTTATTATGTAGGTTGTACATCTTATCGGGATGTAAAAACTTATAAAATAATGATGAAAACGTCTAATATAATGTTACCTAACTCTCACTTTTGTATCACACTATCCATTCCGGCTACTAATACGTAGATATTCTATGTATACGGATATGCCCACACTACTGTAATCTAGTTCTAGCCTGCTCCAATCGCTTCGTGGCGATTGCGTCGCTAGACATTGTTTAATTTAAATCGCTATATCTCTGAAAATAGACGGTCAAAATTCATTATTTTTTTTACACACTTCGTCATATGTTCTTCTATAATTGAGAATTTTTTAAAAAATCTGTAGAAAAGTTTCGAAGTTATTGCATGAAATGTGAAATTTTCCACTACTCCCCATAAGAATACGTGTAAAACCATAAAATCTTTGATTGCCAATATCTCGAAAACGGAACAGTGAATCCTTTTGAAATTTTGCAGGTAATAATTTAATAGTGTCCTGAATGAGTCCTCAAAATAAGAAAAAAATCTATAGAAAAACGCCTTGGCGAGACTACTACCTTAAGTATTCTTTTGTTTTATTTTCAGTCTCTTAAACGCTCGCATGTATTCTCATAGCGATCTTTCCACACTACCCTTTAGTGTTGTGTTGAACCACTCTCGCAGCCTCTCGTATACTGGGATGTATTTTCACTTAATTGTGGTCCAAAATCAGTTACTTGTTAAATATTCGGGTTCGTGAAGGGAATACCTTAAAAGTGAATTAGCGAGCTCAAATTTGTTTTTTTTTTTAACTTTACATCCATTAGAGGTGCGAGGGTTGATTTTTTCGCCATACCCTACTTTTTATATATATATATGGGGCATTCCATGCGAAACCGACCAACCCGTGACCCGGACCGTTTTTTATTTTGTTGAAATTTTTTTATTTTTTTTGTACCTACTGAAAGCTATCTTTCGGAATTTTTTAAAATTTTTGTCTCTACCCGTCCAAGCACAATAAATTTTTCAAAATTCTACACAATTTTTTTTCAAATGCTCATAGCTTTTTCAAAAATAGAGATATCAAAATAAAATACTAGACCTTTTTTTTTCGTTTTCAGTTGTAGTTGCATAAAAAAAAATACGAAAAAAAATCGAAATTTATTTTCATGTTTTTTTTCAGTTTCAAACCCAAAATATTTTTTTTCAAAACTTGGACCATTTTGATTTTTTTGAAAAAATTCATCACTTTTTAAAAGACATTTTTACAAGTACTAAAAAAATGGTAGCTTGTCATATTCATAATTTGTATTTTTTGTCTATTTTTGAAGTTATTCGTAACACTAAAAAAGTTAGACAAATGGCCGCTGCAGCGCTGATTCACAGCTGATCCGTCTACGGCGTCATCTGCAATGCGGATTTTACATTATAGTTGGGTTAAGATCGGGAGACTGTTGTGTTTCTATTTTTCTGCGATAATTTTCACGAAACCATCAAATAACGTATTGATTATAGCGTTAATAACGAATAAATATTTACGGTTATTACATGGATTGATACCGAAACCGTGCCGTTTTCGAAAAGGTGACAATGAGAAAAGAAAAGACATAAAATATTGGATTGTTAACCTCTCATATTCGTGTACTGTTATTGACAAATATTTAATGGGCTTGGCGGCACTGTAAAAAGAATGGCAGCTCGAGCCAGCTTGCAGTTATCTCCTGATAAACAAATAATTAATGCAAAAGAGCTGTATGAATGGGCTTCGAAAAATTTGCCAAATATTACAATTAAATTTTCCTCTCAAGAGCATTATGAGGCAATGAAACTTGAGTTGACAAACCGTTTTAACAATGCTAACCCGATTCCAGCAATACGAAAAATTCATTGCGTCATCCCTCAAAATAATGGCAGTATAGAAGTAAAAAAGTACTCCAGTGCAAACGATTCACAGATCCACAAAGTGTACAAAAAAATTAAAGCTTGGAATCAGCACAACAATATGCACCGGAAACGAATACTATACTACTCCAATATTCACGCAAAAATGTAAATGTGTACAAACCACTTCAATAAAATGAAAAAGAATAGTTCGGAATCAAATCACTCTACATGCGTTATTAATTCAACGAGGAAACACGACTCCTTGGTTCACACGAGGTAAAAAATGTAAAAAAAATACAAGTTATGAATATCACAAGTTACGATTTTTTTAGTACTTGTAAAAATGTCTTTTAAAAAGCGACGAATTAAAAAAAAAATCAAAATGGTCCAAGTTTTGAAAAAAAAAATATTTTGGGTTTGAAACTGAAAAAAAACATATGAAAATAAATTTCGATTTTTTTTCGTATTTTTTTATGCAACTACAACTGAAAACGAAAAAAAGGTCTAGTATTTTATTTTGATATCTCTATTTTTGAAAAAGCTATGAGCATTTGAAAAAAAATTGTGTAGAATTTTGAAAAATTTATTGTGCTTGGGCGGGTTGAGACGAAAATCTAAAAAAATTCCGAAAGACAGCTTTCAGTAGGTACAAAAAAATAAAAAAATTTCAACAAAATAAAAAATGGTCGGGGTCACGGTTTGGTCGGTTTCGCATGGAATGCCCCATATATATATATATATATATATATATATATTGGATTTGAAAAAAAAGCACACGGACATATTTGCCAAATGGACTTACTGTTCTCGTCGAAGATCGTGTAGACAACTTGAATAACGTGGTCGTTCAAATCCACGTGAGCTACGGTCTTCGCCACGTGTTTCAAGGTTGCTGCGAAATTTACGAAACATTTCGACCTTTTGAGCAAGCAGCAATTGTTATTTATGAACCTGTTTGTGTTGTCATGACAAACGGAGTTGGTCTAAGCCAATACTTGGATGGGTGACCGCTGAGCCGCGCACGGACTACCGAGCATACGTCACTTGTACGGAGTTTGCCATGTTAACACAACTCAAACTAAATTGTGTTCCATTGGACAAAATAAAGTACGCACCTTGGAATTTACTTCGCGTTTTACATTGCGCACTTTATTCGGCCCAGTACCGTAGCTACCAGTCTCGGTATAAGTTTTCAACAGTAACGGAGATTTTCGTGACTCACCCTGATCGATCGACGCGCCCGCGATATGATAAAACGTTAAAGCCGTATCCACATCGTTAATGTTATTGAGAAAGTGGAAGAACTTCAGATAATCCTCCTTCTTTATACCCTTGGCGTTGTCCTTGAAGCTGAGATGGAAGAACGAACAATTTTCACAGTCGATGAAAGTTGATCAAGGACGTGTATGTCAGATAGAGAGAAAAAATGTGTATTATACCTTTTCTTAACTCTCTTCAACATCTTAGCCTTCTTTTTCTCCGGATAACCTGCGTACGCCAACAACAATTCCGTAAAGTCAACTTCCGTTATATTTCCATTGCCGTCCGGATGTCGACGTTCGAACTGCAATTAAAAAAAACGGAATTTCCCTAGAGTAGCTCGGATAATATTTTTTTTTAATAATAATTCTATTTTTGTTTGAAAAGTTCAAAAATTGGATATGCATTAAGGTAGTAGTCACGCCACAGTCACGTTGAAAAGTTTATTCTCCGCTCAATCGATGAAAGCTCCGAAATATTGCCAAATATCCTTATAATGTAGGTTGTACATCTTATCGGGATGTAAAAACTTATTAAAGTAATGATGAAAACGCCTAATATAATGTTTAGAGTTCCAAAAATAAAAACGTTCCTTCCATCACCTAACGCTCACTTTTGTATCAGACTATCCATTCCGGCTACTAATACGTAGATACTCTGCGTATACGGATATGCAAACACTACTGTAGTCTAGCGAGCGTGGAGATCGTGGCAACGTCGCGAGCCCAGCGAATTTTTGTCGTGATATTTGGCGCTAGCGTCGCTATACATTTCTAAATTTAAATCGCTATATCTCTGTAACTAGGTGGTCAAAATTCATGATTTTTTTTACCCACTTTGTCATATGTTCCTCTGTAATTGAGAAATAAAAAAAAAATATGTAGAAAAGTTTCGAAGTTATTGCGTGAAATGTGAAATTTTCCACTGCCCTTAAGAACACGTGTAAAACCGTACAACGTTTGATTGCCAATATCTCGAATACACAACGGTGAATCTTTTTGAAATTTTGGAGGTAATCAATAGTGTGCTGAATGGGTCCTTAAAAACAAAAAGAAACATCTATAGAAAAAAGCTTTGACGAGACTACTATCTTAACCATCCAAAGGTATAAATGGGAAGGGCTCACGAAAAGAATTACCTCGAGGCTGAGTATTTCTTTTTGCAGTTGCTCCTGAAAGTCCAAGAACTTTTCTATGGTGAGTTTTTGCTTCATGTTGGGACCAAAGAAGTACGTCGTCAATGCCGAATTTACACCCTATAATATTAACAAGATTCAAAAGGGAAAAAAAATAAACAAATTTCACTAGCAATAAAAATAGTAATAATGCAATGTAAATAGAAGAGATATTATTAATAATAATAAAATAGGCAATATAATAATAACAAATAAAATATTGATCATAAATATTTTAGTAAAATAAAATATTATCCGACGATGTGAGAAGTGTTGATAAAAGCTTGAACCTTGAAGGTATTTCCGGTATTAGCATGATCGCGATGGCGATTGCCAATGCTTGTCTGTTGACGGATCAGCGTTGCTACTTTCCCAAATTCCTCAGAATCGACGTCGCCGTCCCCGTTAAAATCGAACATTCTGAACGCGATTTCGAAGTGACGTCTTGAAGCTTCAAAAGAGCAATGTGAAATAATCTTTGTCACTCTGTTGACAGCGCCATGAGCACGAGGTCGCGGCCAATTACGATTGCCGGTAACAGTCGTAGGATAGCAACTTACTCGACAATACGGTAAGTAAAAATATGTAGTCGGAAAAAGTGATGAGGCCGGAACTTCCGAGTTTGTAAAATATACTGTCCTCGTCCAGTTCCAATTCCAGTTTAGCTTGGACGTTCTGCAAGTGGTTGGAATTAACAGTGATTATTGCTAAACAATAATGATAATAATACGAATGATGATATTGATTGCAATAATACTAATGATTTATGGTCACCCGACATCAAATTGACTCGTTTTCCAATTTTGGACGGGTATATACGAGGTGTGTAAATTAAGTAATGAGACTGGCAACGTGGTATTCGATCTGGCAACACTTTTGGCGCGGGACTTGGAGGGGCGGCAGGTGAACATATGATACGTCTTCAGTACGAGTTTGAACTCATTAGAGTCATTTGGATGTCCGCAGCGATTTTTTTCGTGTAACAGTTTTCTCTAGTGCGTTCTAAAAATGGGTGACATCAATTTCGAGCAACGGTGTGCTATCAGGTTTTGCTTAAAACTTGGGCACAGTGCAACGGAAACTTTTGCAAAACTTCAGCAGGGCTAAAGAGAGAGTGTTAGGGCAAGTGCCCAGGTTTTTCGGTTGTTTAAGGGGGAAATTGTACAATCTTCAAAAAATCGATTTTTTTCACATATTTCGAAAGTATAATATATTGAGGGTATACTGGAAAATCGAAAAATCGAAATATGAAATATTTACGAAGTTATAGCACATAGTCGTATAGCACATTATCGTATTGAAACTTTAAACGCAATTATCTCGAAACTGCATTTTCAAAAACTGCTCATGTTATAGCTCAGAAAGTTATTGATCGATCTGGCTGAAATTTGGGAGGTTTCTCACTATAACATTATCGGAAGGATATACCTAAAGTTTTAAGGTTATCGCGTAAATAAATTACCTTTTTGAGGTAAAAATTGACGAGAAAATGGTCAAAAATATGAAAATTTGATTAAAAAGCCTACTTAATTTTTAATTTTATACTCTTTTATATTTTTATAGGTATATCCTTCCCCTACACATGTCAATAATCGAAAAATATTTTCGATGTCTGTCTCAGATCAATAGAAAAAATCAGACAAATAGAGCACTTTTCGATATCACGCAAAAGACGCCTAAAGAAATACCTTATAGAGTCGACATTTTGTTTTGTTAAAAAAAATTTAACACATGAAAGTTGTAATAAGATAATGTCAAAATTTTAAAATGATGCGATTACTTTATCATCTTTAAAAAAATTCATGAAAAATGACAAATTTTCGGGAGCCTAAAGGGTTTTCCCCCCTCAAGGCATTTTCAGAAGGAAGAGAGTCGATTGACTCTCTTCATTCTGCTTTCCTTCATTTTCGATCGACTCTCTTTTTTCTGAAAATGCTTTAAGGCGGGAAACCACTTGAGATACTTCAAAAAATCAAATTTTTTTTATTTCATAAATCGTTAGCAAAATATCTTAAGGCTACAGCCTGAAAATTTTAAAACGATATTCGGATTCCTTCTAACGGTATGTATATAAATGATAAAGACTCTCCGCTCGACTCCCAAGCGCGCTCAGGTATCCACGAGCGCTCAGTTAGGTAATTTGTTTGGGTTTTCATAACCCAAACAAACCCAAACTCGACCGTTTGGCGATTAGCTCCAACACATCTCCATTCTGGGTACAAAATAATCGAGGTTGCGGCATTGCTTGCTGCTATTTTATTCGAAGAAGGAAATTCAGCCCTACTCATGGTTATGAATGAACTACAAATCGTAGTTGGCAGGCAGACTACGGATATGCCGAGAAAATGGATCAGATGCGCGTGGCTCGGCAAAATAAAAAAAGTTTATTAGAAACAAAAGAAGCTCGAAAAGCTCGTAAAGAGGAAATGCAAGCTTCAAATGAGTTGCATGAGGAAGGGTTGCTGTATGGTGCTGGAATCGCTGATTAATCGGTAAGACACTTTATCATTTGATTAAATACATTTGACTTTGAGTTTTTTGTTTGTGAAACTTTAAATGTGTTTTTCTCGAAATCACATTTTTTTCAATTTGCGGGAATCATAACTCAAAAACTAATTGATGGATCATTTGTAAATTAGGAACACGTTTACATAATATAATTTATTAAAACATCAACCTAAAGTTGGAGAGATTAGATTGTTTAAAACATATTTATTATTGCAAAATGCCGGGAAAAAATGCTAAAAATCGATCATTTTTTTTCAAACACGTTCCAACATTCAATTCTCGATTTTTTTTTCAAAATTTAGGTTCATGTTCTTAAAAAACATCTCAAGAATGTATAAAAATTTGTTGGACTATTTTAGATGCGAATTGCGAGCTGCACAATTCCCGCAAATCGACAAAGACGATGAGGACATCCCAAGGGATACAGCGGATTACACATTAATTAATGCATGAAATAACTTGAAAAAATTACCAGAGATGTATGAAAATATGAATAAATTATTGTCAGAGTTGCGGAAATTTCCGTCGTTTTTTTCACAATAAAAAAAAAATCGTCTAAATTTCGGTCTCCTAAAGTGGTTGCCCGCCTTAAACCACCGAAAAACTTGAGCCCTTGACAAAACACTGTCTCGGTAGGCCTGCTGAAGGTTTGCAAAAGTTTTCGTTGCACTGTTCCCAAGTCTGAAGAAAAACCGGATAGCACACCGTTGCTCGAAATTGATGTCACTCATTTTTAGAACGCAGTAGAAAAAAAAAACTGTTTCACAAAAAAAAATCGCTACGGACAACTAAATGACTCTACCAAGTTCAAACTCGTACTGAAGGCGGATCACATGTTCACCTGCCGGCCCTCCAAGTCCCACGTCCCAAGTGTTGCCAGATTTTGCGACTGTTTGAACTTTTTGTGAATAACGACATCAATAATGATAATAATGAAATTAACAATAAAATGTAAATAATAAATATACTAATTACTTAAAACTGTACTATAGATATATCTTTTACTCAAAATATCACTGCTCATACGTATCACTAGTAAATTCTTTATTTTCAGAAAAACTTACAAAGCTCAAACAAAGTTACGACTTCTCGAGTGAGCCTCTATTTTTGGAAGTTAAAAATCTAAGATTACTTTTGCAATGTTATTTCTCAAATTATTGGGTTTATTGAGTTTTCGCGTGTTGTACAATGTTGAAAGTATGTCCCGTAATTGTTTTGAGCCAATTGGAGCATTGGAGGCATTATTATTAATAATAATAATTAGAGTATAATAATAATTATTATCAATATTAATCATTGGAGTATAATAATAATCATTCTTAATAATTAAACGATACATCGAAGGCATTATTATTGATATTGATAAAATGATAATATCAATTACGAATTATACGCAGCAATACTTTTACGCACCTTTGGATCTACTCGCTTGTACTGATCCAGGCCAAGGCCTGAAAAAATCATATTTTTCATATTACTAAATTTGTAATTATCAAGAACAGTCGCGACGAGAAGGAAGTCACATGCAAGCGGATCATTTTCACCATGACCAAGATGCAATCGAGGAATACGTAAAGGATTCTGGAGCTCCCCATGCATCGGGTGACACAAAAAAAATCCCGTACGCACTACAAGGCCACTCGTAGGAAGCAAAAACGAAAAACATTCTTTCCATCCCCATATTCATTGATCGTTCATTGCTACGATCGCGTACAGACATACGACGGGGAGGAAATAAAAAAAAACAGAAGGAATTTTGATAAAATGGGACATTAAGAAGCGTTAGAAAGTGTGTGATGGCGATTTACCATCGGGCTGTTTAACACCGGGAGTCATCGATCTCAAGAAATCGTCCGGCGTCATAAAAACCTCGTGGGTATGATCGTTGAAGACGATTTGGAGCGTTGCGAAATACCGAAACACTTTGTCGGGCGTTGAATAATGTCTCATACGATTTTCGTACTCTATTATCTGCGTGTAAGTAGCATAGACGTAATAACGAAGTTAATGCCACATGCAAATATTCTTTTGTATATGTGTGCACATACACAGCATTGGCCAAAAATATTGGACACTCGATTTTGGAAAAATTTTATGGAAACAGTTCGAATGAGAGTGCGCGATAATGTTGGCGAAGGCTGTACATGTACAGGGTGTTTAATTCGAGTCGACCTGCTCGAGTATCGTCGGAGCTGTTGACGATACCGAAATATGTTACGGACAACTGACCCTCTTATGTCCTCTACGCATACATATGAAAAAACTTATTTCATATAATGTGCATTCGGAAACAACTTAAGGAGGCACGACTACCTCCTTGAGGGTGAAAAAAGAGACTAAATTTATGTTACCCCACGGGTGTTCTGATTTATGTTAACTTATGTTGAATATTCGTATTGTCGATCACAATGCGCCAAATTTGTGGTAAATTTTTTTTTATTGCATATTTACTAATAAAAATTGAAAAATTAGATCCTCAAGACTCTGGAGTCTTCACGACGATTTCCAAGCAATAGCGAGACTCTGTAACTCAGTAGCGACCGTTTTCGTTATCGTTAGCTAGCGACAGCCAATAAGAGGCTCCCTTTCTTCTGATTGTGCATGCGATTGGTTGTCACTAGCTAGTGACAACAAAAACTGTCGCTACCGAGTTACAGAATCACGCTGCAGAGCTAGATTATGCTCGCCAAACGAATCAGCTGTTATGCCCGATGTTGGCAAGTCTATGGGTACTATATTCGTCATTATGATAACATTCAACCGGAAGTTGAAACCGTTTTATAATGTAGTGCTTGAACTACACAGTGAAGTTCGAATTTTCGATTTTTCACAATATCTATTATGTCTAATTTATGAAATTTCAGGTTTCCAACGACCTTAGTTGGATATGTGAGCAGTAAAACCGTGATCACCGCACTTCCGGTCGACCGTCTTCATAAGACGACGTGCTTCATTATCTCAAAGTGCTCGATTTTGCAATCTTATTACGAAAGTACTGAACGGTCAATATAGCTGAAATTTTTCCAAAGGGTGCATAACGTATTCATCAACATCATATAACAACTTCAGGCCCGAAAGTTTTATTCCTCTTCATGATCGTACCTCCTTAACTTTCGTGTGAAATGGATTTTAGTACGATCAATAGTTTCCGAGACATTCGAAAGGGTCGATTCAAACGGATCACCCTGTAAATGCGTATATGCATATTACCGTTGGGTTTAGTAAAGCATGAATTGCATCTCTGTTCGTTATACGAAAGATACAAAGTTAAACATAATTCTCGGGCACGTTCGTCGGTAAAAAAAAAATCAGCCGAAATTTGTGATTGAAGGATCAAGATGTACCTTATCGTTCGAGATAAAGCGCTCATACGTTGTCATTCTGTATCACAATTTTACGAACCGTTTAGATGAGTTTAGTCCGACAATGAGCGAGATGAGTGTTAATCAAATTGCCAAGTACCGATAGTGTAAAAAAAAAAGATGTAAGTAGGTTGAAAAAAAACCAGTAAAAAGTGCACACGAACGAAAAAAACAATAAGGCATTTACCATCCGGTTGTTTCATGCCAGGTGTAATGGCTCTTAAGAAATCGTCAGGGGTCATGTAGATCTCTGTGCCTTCCATACTAGTGACCCTGACGGTAGCGAAATATCGAAATATTTTGTCCGGAGTCGAATACGATCTCATCCTATTCTCATACTCTATTATCTGCAACAACTCTTAGATCTTGGATCATTGTCGAAAATCTTTGGGCTCCCGCGCGGGCTCACGTTATCTATCTTACGAGAGGGTTTTTTTTTAGTTGGTATTGTTCATTCGAATGTTTTTCATTGTTTTTGTAGCCTTGTCCGAGAGTTAAGGTTCCGAAAATGTTACGTCATCGTTTTCGTGTGTTTCGGAAATAAATAACGGAAAACGACATAAATAAAGTAAAGAGGATTTATTGCTGAACCTTTCTATCGCGAAACCCAACTTTCTGCTTCTTGGACTTCTTCCTCTTGGGCTCGTCGGTCTCTGCGTGCTCCATGGATTCCTCCTCCTTCTCGCTCGGCTTTTTCGTCTCGGTGAGCATCTCCGCTGCATCGACCCGAGGAGTCAGCTTCGTCTGGACCCTGTTCACATTGGGATCTCTTTTGAATAATTTGGTTTCAATCGAAATAAAAGCGTGAAAAAAAACTAAGGTATGAATATGTAGCCGACATCGGCGGTCCGGGCGAATGCAATACACAGTTGTGCACTCGGTAAAAGTGGCTGCGGTCAACGCTCCGGAGGAGTCAACGAGGAACTAGAAATCGTTATGGGATCACAGCGTAAAATTTTCAAAAAAATCGATTTTTTTTTTTTGCATTTTCCGATAGTATAGACCAGTGTTTGTCAATTTTTTTTATAAAGCGGCACACTTGAACCTCTGTAAAATTCTTACGGCACACCTTCATATTGGACGACAAATAAGCATAAATAAAATGAAACAGGTACATATTTATTATAGCAAAAAAAACGACATAAAAGAAACAAACAATAGTCAATGACATAGATTTAATGTGAAATACGGCACACCGGTGAAATTCACTGGTATAGACGGTTATAAACATGCTGTTCAATTTTTGGTGCGAAATTCGAATAATTTCGGAAAGTGATTCGAGCAGCGGCTGAGATCTGGAAAAACTTTTAACGCGTTTTTCTCGAAATGTCGTTTTTCAAAAGGGTGTATACTTTCAAAGGAAGAGTTTTCAAGCTATCCGTCTTAACCCTCGCATGCCTCACTGGGGTCTGAGAAATCCGAACGAAACTTTCATACTTTGGCATAGGTAGAATTTGGCAAGGGGGGCATGAGACCTGTGCGTAAACAAACTTTAGGGTCCCCTCTACCGGTAGCGGTGCAGATACGCGCCGGTTCTTGCTTAATCGTTCAGCAGTGCGCATCGAAAATGAAGTTGGGGCCTGAGAAACTCGAGTGTGGCGTCCGTGTAACTTTTTTCATCGTAAGTACATCTCATAATTTACTTAATTTTCAGCTTGAATGTTGAATATATATTTGCACTAATAAAAGGTGTAGTAAAAAGAAATCCATTATTTTTGCATGAAATTGAAGGCTTTGTTTAGCATAGTTAGAATGATCCGATTTAGGTCTAATATGCACTGTTTTGATCGATAACTTGTTGCCACTTTGAAGGTAATTTGATTATGCCTTTCTCATAGAAACCCTCGTCCCTATTGGCAAAAACCGGGACAGTCGATTTTCACAAGCTTCTCTTGAGGCGAATTTTTCACCAGCAAAATCTTTCGCCATAGGCAGGAACAGGTGGTAATCACTTGGTGCCAGATCCGGACTATAAGGTGGATGCATAAGAACCTCCCAACCAAGCTCCCGGAGCTTCTGGCGAGTCACTATCGATGTGTGTGGCCTGGCGTTGTCCTGATGGAACACAATTCCTCTCCTATTGGCCAAAGCTGGCCGCTTCTGGGCGACTGCTTCCTTCAGACGGTCCAATTGTTGACAGTACATGTCCGAATTAAGAGTTAGGCCGTAGGGGAGCAGCTCATAGTAGATGATTCCTTGCCAATCCCACCAAACACACAGTAAAATCTTTCTGACCGTTAATCCTGGCTTGGCCACCGTTTGCGTCGGCTCACCGCGATTCGACCACGATCGTTTTCGCTTGACGTTGTCGTAAGTGACCCACTTTTCATCACCGGTCACCATCCGCTTCAGAAATGGGTCGATTTTGTTGCGATTCAGCAGCGATTCGCAGATGGAAATTTGGTCCATGAGGTTTTTTTGCGTTAACTCGTGTGGCACCCATACATCGAGCTTCTTTTTATATCCAGCCTTATCCAAGTGGTTACAAACGGTTTTTTGTGCAATGTTTAGCTCCTGGGTAATCGAAACAGTGCTTACATGACAGTCGGACTCGTCGATTTCCATTATTTTATCGACATTTTCGACAATTGGCCTTCCAGAGCGTGGTGCATCTTTGACATCAAAATTACCGGAACGAAATCGACGAAACCAAAATTGCGCGTGATTGACTGTTACAGTATCAGGACCATAAACAATATTCACATTTTCAGCCGCCTGGCTTGCGTTTTCGCCTTTATCGAAGAAAAACTGTAAAATATGGCTTATTTTCACTTTGCTGGTGGCCATCTTTGACGCTCGCTCAAAAAATATTGAGTCAAGCAATCACAAAACTGTCTGAAATGTTTATTTTAGTACGAAATCTTATCTTTCTAACGTCATCTAGCGTAATCCGATCGCACTTATACAACGCGAGATACAGATTACTAAAGCCATATATTGCAAAAATAATGGATTTCTTTTTACTACACCTAATATTTGGATAATGTTCTGATTTATTTTGTTTGCTTTTCGACAACAAAAACCTTTGAAAACAAGAATTTGATTTATTTTCAGAATTCAATATTCCACCGTAAATTCAATAATTTATCCAGATAGATGAATGAAAAAACATATAAAGGGCTAAATAAATAAATATTAGGTGAAGTAAAAAGTTCTGAGCGTTTTCCGCTAGATGTCTTTAGTGAGCTATATCTCACGATGTATACATCGCATCGGGTCATACTTTACGGCGATTTAAAGGTGACATTACGCTTCAAAAAAAGTTTTTTGACAGTTTTGTACTTGGTGAAGCCAGTTGTGTGTTACAGTGTTCAAAAATGGAGGTGAAGAAAGAGAAAATTTGATACATTCTTCAGTTTAAAAAAAATTGTGCTGTTTATGGACCCAATACAGTATCGAATGCAACAGCAAAGCGGTGGTTCCAACGATTCCATTCTGGCAATATGGACGTCGAAGATGAGGCACGCTTTGGTAGGCCAATCGTCGGAAATGTCGATAAAATCATGGTAATCGTCGAATCGGGCCGGCATGTGAGCACTTATTCCATTGCCCAGGAACTGAAAATTAGCCAGAAAACCGTTTGGAACCATTTGCATAAGGCTGGTCTCAAGAAGAAGCTCAATGTATGGGTGCCACACGAATTGGAGCAAAAGAACCTTTCGGACCGAATTAATGCCTGCGATTCTTTGCTGAAACGTAAGGAAATCGACCCATTTTTGAAGCGGATGGTGACTGGCGATGAAAAATGGTTCACATACGAGAACAACACCCGAAAAAGATCGTGGTCCAATCGCGGTGAGCCGGCCCAAACGATTGCCAAGCCCGGATTAACGGCCAAGAAGGTTTGGTGGGATTGGAAGGGAATCATCCACTATGAGCGGCTCCCATCGGGCCAAACACTCAATTCGGACCTCTACTGTCAACAACTGACCAGATTGAAGCAGGCGATCGACCAGAAGTGGCCAGAATTGGCCAATAGGAAGGGTATTGTGTTTCATCAAGACAACGCCAGGCCGCACACATCTTTAACGACGCGCCAGAAGCTCCGAGAGCTTGAATGGGAGGTTCTATCGCACCCGCCGTATAGTCCGGACCTGGCACCAAGCAATTATCACCTTTTCAAGCATTTACAAAATTTTCTTGATGGTAGAAAACTGGCCTCAAGAGTGGCTTGTGAAAATGAGCTGGTCAAGTTTTCTTACCAATAGGGACGAGGACTTCTTCAATCGCGGAATTATGAAATTGCCTTCAAAATGGACAAAAGTTATCGAACAAAACGGCGCATATTTGATCTAAATCGGATAATCCTAACTATGTTAAGGGGCCAGTCCACTTTGAAAATTTCAAAAAATCGATTTTTTTAACTGTTTTCGAAAGTACATACATTCAGAAATATTGTGTCAAAATTTTATGAAAATCCGAGCTCTCTAAGTATTTTTTTTTTACCTGAACGTCAGGACCTCATTTCGTCTACCTGAGCGTATAGCGCGCTCGGCCGACCCATCGGCCACAAACATCCTCCTGCTCTTTCTGAGGAAGTACAGGAAGTTTTAAAACCTATTTACGAGGATCTCACCAAAACAGCACTGCTCGAAAGGTGTTTAGGTGGCCATACGCAAAACAATAATGAAAGTTTTAACAACTGCGTATGGAATATGGCACCTAAACACATGTTCAACGGCAAAAAAATCGTAGACATTGCCGGCAAAGATTCCGCGTGTGTCTTTAATGAAGGTTTTCGTCCAGTGCTTAAAATAATGGAAATAATGGGCGTCAAACTCGGCCCGATCGCCATCGGATTCGCCGACAATCGCGATGACGAGCGTGTTCGCTCTGCAAACCGCCGCAGTTCTGATTGCTCAAAAGAGACCAGAACCAAATGAAAGCAAGCAGGACTTGACGAAATCGACGATGATGAGCAATCAGAAGGGATTTTGTACGGTGCAGGAATTGCCGATTGAGTTTAGGTAAGAGTTTTTCATAGTATAAACTTCAAACGCGTTTTTCTCGAAACAACGTTTTCAAAATCTAGCTCCATCGTATCTCTAAAACTAATAAACCGATTCTCTTGAAATTTGAACCACATATTGTAAACATGATTCGCAACAAGATGACCCTCGATGGTTTTAAAATTTTGATTTTTACTCTTTTTTTTTTTGAAAAACTGCGAAAAAACGGTTTTTTAAAACTTTTTTCGTTTTTCTTCTGCCATTTTTTTATTTTTTGATAAAACTTTATATCCGTGGGTCATTTTGTAGCTGGTGTCATACTGAATCTAATGGACTTTGATTTTTTTGTTTCAGACAAGCCGTTGCCGAGTTGTGATGGAGCTACCTAGCCCACCTATTTTTGAGGCGTTACGTTAAACTATAGTTTTTGTACTTAAAAATGATTAAAAATGAATTAAAAATTTTTTTAAATGTTTTTCCACACTTTATTTATTAAGCCCAACAACTTTTATATTCATATCTTTTATAAAATCCTCAAAAAAAAATCGCGAAAATAGCCTTTTTTTCGTGGCTCCAAAGTGGACTGGCCCCTTAATTTCATCGTCGAAATAAAGCGAAAAAACGCTCAGAACTTTTTACTTCATCTAATATATGAATGAATAAATTAATTAATTGTAAATATTGACTATTTTCGAAACGAGTCTATGGATAACGTACGCTTCTGTATTTCTATAGGCGAACAATGGAACACGAAGCAAAACGCGCAGCTATGCAGAAGTCGCGAAGGTGATACGATCACGACCGGAGGTGAATACGGTTGATCAATCAAGTGGCTCTTTCAGTATTCCTATTTTCGATTTTAAATGTCATACTCATAAACGATATATTATATTTCAATTAAGGTAATAAACAATTGCTCCACATATCGACTGACATAATCATTTCTCTTCCTATGCGTATTTCAATTTTTATCTGAATTATTCAATGTTTGTTATGCAAACTTGTGTTGTTTTATGTCTAATGTGTTAAAAATCCAACCAGAAAGTGGAAAAATATTGATCTGAAAAGAAATTCTAGGCGCAAATGTTCAATATTTCATACAATTCCGCAAAATACGAGAGTGATGAAAAGTTGAAAATTCGTCATTTTTACCCCTTGCAGTTTTGTTGATAACTTTCGAATAGTTTATCGCCAAATTTTTTTCTAATGATTTCGAATGTGTTCTTGCAGAATTTACAAGAATTTTTGAATTTGGTCGATTAGGAAAGAAGAGATGAATTTTTGAAAAAAAAAAATGTAAAATCAAAATTTTTTCGCTTTTCTCGAGAGAAAATATTTTTTAAACGAGTATATCTCAGGAGTTCTTAACTTTGACGATTCGGTCAATGCATAGACAGATTTCTCAACTAATTGCCTATCGATTAAAAAAAAAACCATCGAAGTACGACTATTTTACTCGGAGTTATGATTGAAAATCAAGTATGTCCCGAAAAATAAGTGTGGCATGCTAGGGTTAAATTTCGACACAACATTCTTCACGCCATTCTTTATCTTGCTATGGAAGCGTTTTTTTTTTAATCTTCATATTTTTTTAACGAAAAACTCGAGAAAATAGGCTAAATTCGATAGTTTTTTTTCAAACTGCCGCCATTTTGTCAATTTTGATTAAAAAAAAAACCTCCATAGCAAGATAGCGACTTTCATACTGATTAATAATCTTTTTAGAAATTTTGCTTCAGATAATATTTATGGCCACAACCGTGTACACTGTGAGGACTCCTTTTTTTCGAAGACATGTTCAACCGTTAAAAAAAATGTAAAAAAAGATAAGATAAACGTTTAGAAATTTATTTTCTGTACTTCATGAGTGCTTTGATTTGACATAAAAAAAATCACACTAATTAGTGTATTTTACCATCGAAAAAAAATCGCGAAAATCATGTATTTTTCGACCCGTTACACTGTGGTGATCCCTTAATTCTCGTCTGGGCAAAATCGAAAGCGATGGAATTGTAAAACACACAAGGGCATATGGAAAAACATTGAAAATAAAAATATAAATAGGACGTCAAAGTAAATATAGTTGGATGCATGTAGGAGGAATAGAGCATAAATTAGAGAGGGGGACAAAAATCAAAACGAAGCAGGAAATTCGGTACGACTGGTGCAGGATTGAGAAATCAACATACTGCAAAGAGTACAAGAATAGAGAAGGGAACGCAGAGATGGAAAAATACTGGGAGGTAAAGGAGGTCAGAGGTCAAACAAAGGAATTATGAGCAAGAATAAGGTGCGGGAATATAGGGGAAAAAGGGAATAAGGGATATAACCGACAATAGCTGCCGAAATTGCAGGGGTGGGAAGGAAAGTTTGGAACACATTTGTGACTGTGAGGCGGTCAAGGCGGAAATTAGAGTCGAAGTAGTAGAAAATCTCGAACAAGTGCTGGAGAACAAAGAGCGGGAAGAACTACGGCAAAAAAATTTAAAAAAAACTGATTAGGAATAACCCTGTCAGTTATGTGCATACGTAAAAGAATTATAGGCTTTGGTAGAGCATGTAGGGCAAAGAAAAAGAAATGGCAATGTATAAAAAGTTGCGGAAATGGAGGCGCGTGTACATTATGTGTAATAACAAATGTAAAGGGGCATCATATGTAAGGGTGGACTATATACAAACACCCGTAAAGGATATACTCTAGAAATAAAACTACTACTACTAGTTGAATGCCTGAAGTATAATTAAATTCATATTAAATGAAACCCTTGAAAAAATTAATATAGGAAAAAATAACTCGGGTTGGATAGTGAATAACAATATGAATAAACAAACATATATCAATGTTATGAATTGAACTTTCTAAAAAAGGCTATAAGTCATGGGACTGGAAATCAAATGCAAGTGTGGGATAAGAGCAAAAACGTTGGAATCAAAAAATTCCCTTGCAGTCTGTACAGTTCCCTTGGAACTGTCCATTGATTGAAATTAAATTGCTGTACTCTAAATTACTTAATTTGTGAGAGAAGTACAATACTTCAATAACTTTACTTTGAAATTCAAAACGGCACCGCGAGTCCATACGAAGTAAACGAAATTCTCCAGCTGAAGCTTACATTTCTTTCACCTCGAATTGCTAAGCAATTTCGAAATATATACGAGACGATGCGCTTTCCCTATATAAAAAAAAACTATAATATTTTAAGAAAATAGAAACGATGAAGAGGAATTTAATTTTTTTAGTCTCACCATCGCCAATCCACCAACATGCATAACAATGCCAGACCCAACACTACGTAACTGAAGCGTCTCGGGACATTGGCCAAGTCTCTGCCATGCCCAAAATTACGATGCGTTCGCTTCTGCTGGTTTCCATCCCAGCAACGATTGACGATGTCGGCATTGAGACTTGTGAAGGCGACCGCTGTTGAGGGATTCAACCTCGAACGCAAAACTCCATTGAAGGACAAGATTCGTCGGCATCCCATCAACAGCATGTTTGCATTTCGTGGAACTGCGATTAAAAAAGTTTGAGCGACAATATTTAATTAATTTTTCTGTTTCATCTGTCGTATGGACACGAACTTTCATGTCGCTAAAAAATGGGGGCCTTCACATGCAACCACCAAACATATATCGACATTTCTAACGATTGCCTACATATATGAACAGACACTGGTAGATGGGCAGTTACGATTTGCCTTTAGGGACGTCTATTGATTACGTGAGGTGTTTTTTCTTTAAGGTGGGAAACCACTTTAGATGCTTCAAAAAATCAATTTTTTTTATTATTTCATATATCGTTAGCAAAATATCTTAAGAATACACCCTGAAAATTTCAAAACGATATTCGGATTCCTTCGAACGATATGTATATAAGTGATAAAGACTCTCCGCTCAACTCCCAAGTGCGCTCAGGTATCCACAAGCGCTCAGTTAGGTAGTTTGTATGGGTTTGTTTGGGTTTTCATAACCCAAATTTGGGTTTTCATAACCCAAACAAACCCAAACTCGACCGTTTGGCGATTAGCTCCAAAGCATCTCCATTCTGGGTACGAAATAATCGAGGTAGCGGCATTTCTTGCTGCTATTTTATTCAATGAAGGAATTTCAGCCCTACTCATGGTTATGAGTGAACTAGAAATCGTAGTTGGCAGGCAGAACTACGGACATGCCAAGCAAATGGATCAGATGCGCGTGGCTCGGCAAAATAGAAAAAGTTTATTAGAGACAAAAGAAGCTCGAAAAGCTCGTAAAGAGGAAATGCAAGCTTCAAATGAGTTGCACGAGGAAGAGGAAGGACTGATGTATGCTGCTAGAATCGCTGATTAATCGGTAAGACACTTTATCATTTGATTAAAGACATTTGACTTTGACTTTTTCGTTTGTGAAACTTTAAACGTTATTTTCTCGAAACGACATTTTTTCAATTTGCGGCAATCATAACTCAAAAACTAATTGATGGATCATCTTCAACTTTAGAACACGTTTACATAATATCATTTATTAAAACATGAACCTAAAGTTGGAAAGATTCGATTGTTTAAAACATATTTATTATTGCAAAATGCCGGGAAAAAAATGCTAAAAATCGATTATTTTTTTTCAAACACGTTCCAACATTCAATTCTCGATTTTTTTTTCGAAATTTAGGTTCATGTTCTTAAAAAACATCTGAAGAATGTATAAAAATTTCTTGGACTAATTCAGATGCAAATTGCGAGTTGCACAATTCCCGCAAATCGACAACGACGATGAGGACACGCCAAGGGACACAGCGGATTACACCTTAATTAATGCGTGAAATAACGTGAACAAATTACCAGAGATGTATGAAAATATGAATAAATTATTGTCAGACTTGCGGAAATTTCCGTGTTTTTTTCACAATAAAAAAAAAACCAAAAAATCATCTAATTTTCGGCCTCCTAAAGTGGTTGTCCGCCTTAATGTGGACCGCCCCCTCCCCCCAGGTGAGATACAGAGGCAACCCCCTCTCCCGCACGTGTGATTTTCCCCATAATTTTTTAATAACAATTGTTCGATATGTTCATGTATTTTGCTTCATACCACTAATAAACACTTACTGATAGAGCGTTCTATCAAATACATTTTTTCTGTGAAGGAAGAAGAGGAGAAAAATGATACTACTTTTAAGATGCACCATAACAGCTTTAATTAAGTGTGATTTAGTTAAAAAAAAATGGATTAAGGTAGGGTAGTGGACCGACACCACCTTCCCTACTCGATCCACGGGCAATTTGACTCTAAAGAATATACAGTAGAGCGTAGATTATCCGAATCAATTGGGACCGGGTGCTTTTCGGATAATGGAAAATTTGGATAACCGAACAGATATACCAGGGTGCAAGGTGGCAGAGGGTGACACTTGGGACTGAACCCTACAATACCTTGAAAGGACGTCCCGAAATCGATCGCGTGTCTGGCAAGGTCCCCTTTGTAAGTTTTATCATTAATATTCTCTTTAAACATATAGCGATCCCCTTATTTTTAATGTCGTTATGGAATCTTCAGAATTTTTTACAGGCTTAGCACAGTTCATATCAAACATCTAGAGTTATTTAGTATATAAATTATAAGATAGACATGTAGCTAGTGTGTCATCTCTGTAGAGTGCTGAATAAAACAACGTTTAAAATTGTAATTTTTTGTTGAAAGTTCGGCCACTTGGCTGGAAATTTTACCAGTATACTGAGATGTATTTTCACTTAATTATAGAAGAAAATCCGTTAAGTGTTAAATATTTGGGTTCGTGGAAGGTATATCTAGCAGCCCAGTGCACGATTGATACTCGGAGCAGCGGTTGCTTAGATGTGCACCAGCTGGCGTATCAACTAGTTAGCGGAAGGCCAATACTTCTGAGACCTTGGCAAAGATTAGTAAAACGTCTGTGTACCAGAGAATCAGAAGACTATGGCCGTCTATACCGGTACGGGTTTTGCGCATATGCCTACCCTCGGCATAAGCGGTGTGGCTTAAAACGACTGTGGTCGCAACGAAAGTTAGGTTAGATTAGCGAAGTGCGAGTACGGAGTGATAGGAAAGGTATCAATTGGCAAGCGTAATACGTAAAAACCCGCAAAGGCGTTTGAATTCAGGAAAAAAGATATATTATTCCATCGTAATAATCGCCAAGAAATGTAAAGCCGTATTACGTTATACGAAGAATAGGAATTAACACACAAACCGAAATCGTGTTCGACTGTTTCCGAGGTATATATTTATATCTAGCTGCCCGGAAAATAAATTCGACTTTCGCCTCAAGAACTATCTATATATGTCTACATTGATAACGAGCACAGTGTTCTAACCTCTTAAACTGTTCTGATCTTGTCACATTTATGCATCACCTCGATATTTCTTTCAAATTGACAAATATCGAAAAGTTCATATCAAAGAAAAGAATTGATTTTTTTAAGCGTCGTACGTGGGGTTTTTAATCAGTTGAAGAAACGATAAAATATTCCTTACCTCCTTGGCGTTCCAGCTGATCGCAGCTGATCAGTGTTTTGACGTTGCAGATGGCGCTTCGTCGCACACGCGTATATGGCGTTTCGCAAAGTACCGACGCGACGTACTCGTACTATCGCAAAGTACGTGAAAATTAACGTGTGCGAAAGCGTTTGAAAAATCGTGAAAAAAAAATGCTCGAGAGATCGAGACTGGAGGTGAACGTCAAGAGGCTCTTGAGTCGGTGTGAATTGATGGCCAAGGAAGATTCACACCTTGAAAATTGGAAGCTCGAAAAAGTACACGTTCGATAGCCGTCGCGCGCGCACACATACGACACGCGCGTGTGTATTAAAAACAGCTCATTGTTCAATGGATTTCAACGGCAATTATTTTCATTTCAGTATATCCTGGCTGCGGATGATTTGCTGAAGGAATTGCAAGAATCTCCAAAGTTCGTACATACGGAATAAAATATTATGTGCGTGAATAGCGTGTCGCAATATGGTAACATTATTTTACAGTAAACCGCCTCGCGACACGATGACCGAGTACATCAGGCGGGTGGATTTTCTGAAAGGTATCATAAGCACGTCCAAACTGACGAATCCCATCGAGAGAATCGTCGCGGCCCAAATGCTGCCTAGAAACTCGAACATGTCAGCGGATGCTGCCGGCCCAAGTGTAACCTCACAGATACATCAAAAAACAACGGCCAAGTACAGCCGAGAGCTACGAACCGAATTGTTCAATATGGATGGAGGTATGTCGTCGGATTAACTTTTTTACCGTCTTTCCGTAAGGAAACTCACGTGAATGTGGTCGCGATGTGAACTTAGAGTTGTTGTTACCGACCGGGCCTTCGACTCGGTTGGTAAGCTCCTCGAACTTACCAACAGAAATTATTTTCTCCTTGTAAGAATGAGAAAATAAGGGGACGTCCATTAAGGCCATGTGTCACACGTCCAGTCGGTAAAAATCCTACTGCCAAGTTTTCTCCTAGACGGATCATATTTCGGGCAAAAGAAGAGAAAGCGGTTGTTCGTCGTTCAACAGAGCGGAACGTGTTTCTTTTCTTTTTTCCCAAAAATCAACCGTTTCAGAAATCATTGGGAATCTGCAAATCAGCTATCTCTCTCGCACTCATGGCCGCTCGGTCGGTGTGACACTTGGCCTTAAGGCCATGTGTCACACGTCCAGTCGGTAAAAATCCTACTGCCAAGTTTTCTTGGTGAGTGAGTGTGACACATGGCCTTAAGGCCAAGTGTCACACCGACCGAGCGGCCATGAGTGCGAGAGAGATAGCTGATTTGCAGATTCCCAATGATTTCTGAAACGGTTGATTTTTGGGAAAAAAGAAAAGAAACACGTTCCGCTCTGTTGAACGACGAACAACGGCTTTCTCTTCTTTTGCCCGAAATATGTTCCGTCTAGGAGAAAACTTGGCAGTAGGATTTTTACCGACTGGACGTGTGACACATTGCCTTAAGGCCAAGTGTCACACCGACCGAGCGGCCATGAGTACGAGAGAGATAGCTGATTTGCAGATTCCCAATGATTTCTGAAACGGTTAATTTTTGGGAAAAAAGAAAAGAAACACGTTCCGCTCTGTTGAACGACAAACAACGGCTTTCTCTTCTTTTGCCCGAAATATGTTCCGTCTAGTAGAAAACTTGGCAGTAGGATTTTTACCGACTGGACGTGTGACACATGGCCTTAAGGTCAAGTGTCACACCGACCGAGCGGCCATGAGTGCGAGAGAGATAGCTGATTTGCAGATTCCCAATGATTTCTGAAACGGTTAATTTTTGGGAAAAAAGCAAAGAAACACGTTCCGCTCTGTTGAACGACGAACAACCGCGTTCTCTTCTTTTTCCCGAAATATGATGCGTTTAGGAGAAAACTTGGCAGTAGGATTTTTACGTTTCAGAAATCATTGGGAATCTGCAAATCAGCTATCTCTCTCGCCCTCATGGCCGCTCGGTCGGAGTGACACTTGGCCTTAAGGCCATGTGTCACACGTCCAGTCGGTAAAAATCCTACTGCCAAGTTTTCTTCTAGACGCAACATATTTCGGGCAAAAGAAGAGAAAGCCGTTGTTCGTCGTTCAACAGAGCGGAACGTGTTTCTTTTCTTTTTTCCCAAAAATCAACCGTTTCAGAAATCATTGGGAATCTGCAAATCAGCTATCTCTCTCGCACTCATGGCCGCTCGGTCGGTGTGACACTTGACCTTAATTACGTGAGGTGTTTTTTCTTTAATTTTCGATGAGATGTGGAGGTACCGCCTCTCCCTCGCATGTGAGATTTTTACTATAATGCTTAAATGATTACATTTGAGATTAACAGAAAGAAATATTCGATTAAAATTAATCAAGAACACAATGAAGCAATAACTTAATGTCTAAGAATAGAATAAGGAGATTAAGGCCATGTGTCACACGTCCAGTCGGTAAAAATCCTACTGCCAAGTTTTCTCCTAGACGGATCATATTTCGGGCAAAAGAAGAGAAAGCGGTTGTTCGTCGTTCAACAGAGCGCAACGTGTTTCTTTTCTTTTTTCCCAAAAATCAACCGTTTCAGAAATCATTGGGAATCTGCAAATCAGCTATCTCTCTCGCACTCATGGCCGCTCGGTCGGTGTGACACTTGGCCTTAATAAGAACATTTGTTTATTTTTATTTCATACTGTTAAAATGCACACGTGCCTGTCCATATTTTCAGACCAGCCTGGAAATATCGACATTTCACGGGTTTTTGAAAAATGTTTATTCCAAAGGATATATATACTGAGGTACGATCATGGGGACGAATCCAACTTTCGGGCCTGAAATTTTTATTTGATATTGACGAATACGTTATGCACCCTTTGGAAAAATTTGAGCTTTAATGACCGTTCAGTTTTATCGTAATAAAATTGCAAAGTCGAGCACTTTGAGCTAGTGAAGCACGTCGTCTTATGGAGACGGTCGACCGGAAGTGCGGTGATCACGGTTTTGCTGCTCACGTATCCAACTAAAGTCGTTGGAAAACTGAAATTTGATAAATTAGACATAATAGATATTGTAAAAAATCGAAAATTCGAACTTCACCGTGTAGGTCACGCACTGCATTATAAAACGTTTTCAACTTCCGGTTGAATATTATCATAATGACGAAATAGTACCCATAGACTTGCCAACGTCGGGCGTAACAGCTGATTCGTTTGGCGAGCATAACCTAGCTCTGTAGCGAGATTCTGTAACTCGGTAGCGACAATTTTCGTTGTCGCTGGCTAGCGAAAGCCAATCGCATGCACGATCAGAAGAAAGGGAGCCTCTTATTGGCTGTCGCTAGCTAATGATAACGAAAACGGTCGCTACCGAGTTACAGAATCTTGCTACTGCTTGGAAATCTCTGTGAAGACTCCAGAATTGTTGAGGATCTAATTTTTCAGTTTTTATTAGTAAATATGTAATAAATAAAATATTTACCACAAATTTGGCACTTTGGAATCGACAATACGAATATTCAACATAAGTTAACATAAATCAGAATACCAGTGGGTTAACATAACTTTAGTCTCTTTCTTGACCCTGAAGAATTAGTACCTCTTTTAACGTAATACTCGATGGATATTTAAAAATCGCCGAAATTTTTGAAAACTTAAGGAACGATAGTTCTTGATAGAATAATAATACAGTCGAACCTCGATATAACGAACCTCGATATAACGAAGATTTGTCCATTCCCTTCCGATAGACACCCGAAATCTTGATACAACGAAGAAAAACTATAGATATAACGAATTTATTTTCAGAACCCTTAACCTCTATACAAGGAATTCTTGTGAACAAAACCTCTGTATAATGAAGCGTTCGGTAAACGAACTTCCTTTCTTTCGGTCCCTTCTTCCCCTCTCTGCTTCTACGGAGCCTGTCTCGACGTGCAAACTTTTAAAATTCAACAAAATATTGGTTTAATTAAAAAATAATCCGCTTTTAAAAATAATATATACATTATGCTCTAATTGCTAATTGCTTGTAAACATTCCTCTAATATAAACCTTTCTTTAAAAAATATCCCCATATTTATAGTACTAATATTCATTTGTCCTTTTTATTAAAACCTCAATATAACGAAAACTCGATATAATGAACTTTTGTTCTCTTCCCTAGAGATTCGTTATATTGAGGGTCGACTGTACATGAATTATTTTCGAATTTTTCACTAACAGCTACTGCAGACGTTAAAGGTTTCGAAACGGATGAAACTAAATCGCCGTAAATTCTGAAAATATTATGTCATTAAGATTTAGGATCAAGCGATTGATTATGCTAAGTTTCAAATAAATCAACTAAGTAATTGTCGTGAAAATAATTAAAGTAATGAGGAATATCGCCTTTTTTAACGATGAACCGATCAAACGGTTTAGACGCCCGTCCCACGCGTCTATATACACACAGGGCCCTAGCAATCATTGGAAAACTCAATATATGTGAAGTTTTTGGCGAAATTATTGTCAATAATAAGATGATCTGAACGTATTCATCAAATTTAAGAATTGAGAATTTTTTTTGTTGGACAATTGAAACAGATGTACAGTCACTGACAAAACCTGAGTCGATCACACACCAATATCGTCAAATTTGACTTCAACTATTATTCAAAAGTGGATAATTAACATTTATAAGTGTCAATTTATTATTAAAATAGCTATTTGTAAAGCTAAACATGTACGGCATGATCTAGAGATATAAATGCACAAATCGCTCATTTTGAACTAACTTTTTACCCGACGGTCCATCCATTAATACCTTAATAAGTCCGATTGTTACCAAATATAATAAATCAATTACAATGGTGTTATTATTCTTGTTTTTTTAAAATATTTTCCCTTCTAGAATGATTTTAGCCCTAAGGTGTCCATATTTGCACCCTGTACATTACAAAATGTTATTATAGTATATTTTCTGAATTACAAAGTTGACGTGAGATTTTCATTGACCCCCCTCACCCTAAATGAGATTTGGTGAGATTTTGCCTGACCCTTCCCCCCTCCCCATTTCGAGCTCACGTAATTAACAGACGTCTCCTAATCAAGCGTACTATTGGTACGGCGTACCGTGATTTTACCTTACGGCGTACCGGTACGGTAACAGTACAATAATGGTACGGGGTGGAATCGTACGCGTTACTAGTACGTTACCACTATGCCATACGATAGTAACACGTACCAGTACTGTACCGGTACCGTACCCGCACCGTACTAGCATGGTGGCGGTACGGCGTACTGGTACTGTGCCGGTACCGTACGTGCGAACGATACTGGTATAATACCAGTACTGGTACGCCGTACTGGTATTGTACCATCACTTTTATGATTTTCAGATTCCAATGTACGGCTACGACTCTAGTACCGTGAGCGTACGGTGGCGGTACAGTATCAGTACGGCGAATCGGGTTTATACCGAGCAATACTCGTTACTAGTACGGTGACTCTACGCCATATGATAGTATTACGTACCGGTACAGTATCAGTACGGCGTACGATTCCACCGTGTATCAGTAGAATACTTGTACCGTACTTCTACGTCGTAGGATACAATTTCTGAATGGTACGCTTGGTTATTTGGGAAGCTAAAACGACCTTAAGGGGCTATTCTACTGTGATGGCTCAAAAAATAAGTTATTTTTAATTTTTTTTTTCGCAAGCTGTTGCATGTATCGGTACAAACTTTTTTTTCGCTTAAAGGTACACTCTTACAGAATAGAAAACAATTTTTTTGTTGTTGAATATAAACGTATATTTATTTAACAATTGATAATCGTGTTAAGGCATAAAAAAAAGTATGTCGCTGGCGTTGATGATTTACGCTCTCCAGGTAATCTGAAACAAAAAATTCAAAAAGATTCTTAATCTGTATGAGTTTCGCTATCGCCCGAACTAGAATTATTATTTTATATTGCAAAGTAACGAAATGGCGTCGTTTTTTTTTACAAAAGTGTCCGAAAAACACGTTTTTTTTTCGTCATATTCGGCCGAAAGTATAAGTAAAAATTATTTTTTTTTTTGATAATACTAGTTCGGGCGATAGCGATACTCATACAGATTAAGAATCTTTTTGAGTTTTTTGTTTCAGATTACCTGGAGAGCGCAAATCATCCATGCCAGCAACGTACTTTTTTCATGCCTTTACACGATTATAAATTGTTAAATAAATATCCATTTATATGCAACAACAAAAAAATTGTTTTTTATTCTACAAGAGTGTACCTTTGAGCGAAAAAAAAGTTTGTACCGATACATGCAACATTTAAAATAAATTTTTTTTTTTAAAATAGCTAATTTTTTTAGCCTTAGTAGAATAGCCCCTTAAGGTCTTCCTTTCACGAGGCCGATTATTTTAGAATTAATTAATTTTCGTTTACAATTAAGTAGAAATACCTCCCAATATCCGGGTAAAAATTCAAGCCAAGTTACCCAACTTTTAACAAAAATGTACGACTTTAGAAATCGTTCAATTTATGCAGCACTTTATGGAGATGACATGTTGGCCATATTTCTATCTGATAATTTATATACTAAAGAACTAGATGTCTGATATAAAGTGCGCCAAGGATGTGAAACAATTCTGAAGATTCCGTACCGACAATAAAAAACATGGGGTCACCGAATGTTTAAAGAAAATATTAATGATCAAACTTAGAAAATGTGACCAGCTGAAGAATTTTCGTAACCGCGACTTTTTAGAGAACATGTCAAAATATCTAATTCTACAAAATTTATGCGAAATTTTTCATTTCAATTCATCGTTGGTTACACTTATTGATTGTAACTTATTTTTATTAAGCGCCACTGTAATCTACTAATGATTCAAAAGGGTCCTGGCTTATGTGCCCACAAAATAGGGCTCTCCGAGAAAGGACTACCATACATAAACAATTTTTTTAATCGTTCAAAGCCAGAAGACAATCACGATTCGAATATGTTTCTTTCGTGAAGTGTTTTTGCGTTAATTCGCATTTGTTTGGCTCGTGACGCACGTAGGCGGACGCGTCGTCGATCAATCAAACGTCGGTAATAGCGTTCGACAACGCGTGGTCAGCTTGCCCGGCCAGCAGGATCAAGATCTCGATGCCCTTCTCAAGTACAACAGAAACATGCAGGAGAAAATAGCCGAGAACATGATTCTCATGACGAGCAGCATAAAGGAGCACGCCTTGACCGCTAATTCCATTATAAAAAAGGACATTGGCTCGTTGGACAAATCGGACAAACTGACCGACAAGAATGCAACGAAATTGAAGGCGGAGTCGTTGAAGCTCGAGGAACATACCAAAGCGACATGGAGATGTTGGATGTGGCTTATGGTCGCATTTGTGCTCGTAGTCTTTTTCAGTGAGTCCAATTTGGATAATTTAGATATCATTTTTATTTCATTTCTCTATAAAGTCACTTATAAGGGACCGTTTGTCAATTTATATTATGTGTCCCATATAAATTTCTTTATTTAAATAAAGTGCTATAAATATCAAATATTTGAATATGAATTACATTTAGGCTATTAATATAATTTATTATTTCATTAATTTATTAATTATTATTAATATTTAAATATAAAATCCTTTAATACTTATTCAAATAAATTAATTTATATGGGGTCGTTTATTTCGGACTTTAATGCAATATTAATTTATTCATATTATCACTATCGAAGTAAACATATTTTGTCGTTTCTTTATTTATTATTATATAATAAACTTAACTACTATCATATTCTCTAATATTTTACATTCGCATAGATACATCTATATGGGCTATTGCCCATATTAGAGAGCAATTGGCCCATTGCCCATAAATCTATATGAGCCTAATATTCGAGAATATGATAAAAGTTGAGTTTATTATTAAAGTATCTAATTTAATATAAATTTCTTTTTATTGTATTGGGTCTATACATAATTCCGTAGCAAAATTCCGAAAGATATCGTTCGCCGTTGTTTCTCCGCTCGCACATGCTCAACCATATAAAATGATGTATATTAGGCGAAAAATGAAACTGGTACGGAGATTTAAAAAATTTAAATAAAAAAAAAAATACCACTTTTTGTAAACGGACTAAAAAGTATAAAATAATTTTTCCTAGCCCCATACAGATTTATAACCCCAGACAGATTGTCCTGAAAATTTGTGATTGTAAATTTTTAATAGCTATGAAAATACTTGTAAGATTTAAAACGAAAAACCTCGTACGCATGCGATAGTAAGGGGTGTAGGGAGTAGCTGTTGTTGAGAAAACTCACACAACAGTTCACATCACTTGCAGTGCAATAAAATTGTTAGTGACTTAGGTGAACTATTTATGCATCAATTATCTATTACATGCGCCCCACGTTTTTCGTTTTAAACCTTACAAGTATTTTCATAGCTATTAAAAATTCACAATCACAAATTTTCAGGACAATCTGTATGGGGTTATAAATTTGTATAGAGCTAGTAAAAATTATTTTATACTTTTTAGTCTTTTTTTAGTTTTTAACAAGTGTATTGTTTTTTTTATAAAAATTTTATTTTTTCTCTCTCACTGAACTATATTTTATTTATTGCTTACTTATTTTCACAATTGTTTTCCTCTTTTTCTCTCTCTCTCTCTTTCTTACACACTTAATTCTTCAATCTGAAACCTGTTGCAAACTGTTAAATATTGAATATTAGAGTGGCCAAAAAAAAATCTCTCCCCGGGCTCTCACCCCTTAAAATGTTGCTCGATACTGAAACAAAGAAGCTTGTGAAAGGAGTAGCCTGTAGGTTAATTCTAACAGGTGACTCATGAGGTTTTCTTATTCACCATTTGATTTACACGTAGAAAATTCAAGTCTGCTCTTTAGATACGGCGAATTCACAAAAAATACGAAGAATTTAAAATTCAGTCGACGAGGTTCTTTTATAGCCAATGAAGTTGCACATATGTTTTTACCAATGTATTGTGGATAATAATTACAGATACAGTTGTGGAAAGTATGTTTCAAGATTTTTACACGTTAAAATGATTCCATTATTATATAACTAATATGTCATCAATAAAATTATATCCATACACTTTTTATCTGGATGCAAGCATCAATCTACAAAATTCTTCTTGTGACAATTTGAATATTGCTTCCGGTGATTCTTCACCATCTTCAGAACATACTGCTTCTGTTCTTCATTTTTTGTTAACAATCCATTATATTCTTCGATGAGGGCGACACCTCGTTCAGCGACATCATTAACAACTTTCACCTCCTTAAAAACTGCCAAACATTCATTGAAGCTCAGACTACGTTCCCATTCGTCGAGGCTTTCACGAAGAAGATCGTATGGCAATTCGCAGAGTTCAAACAAGCGTAGTTATTTGTTGTTGATAAAATAACTGATATCAACATCAACTATGCGCTTGAATTCGTCGTCACTCAGTACTACACGTTTAACATTTTCATTCAGACTTTCGCCTTGTATTGCCTGAACCATTTTTTGTTTCCCGTTGACCGGAATAGCCCGGTCGAAGAAGGATAAAGCTGCAAGCTCTTCACATAAATACCATAGATGTCCTTTCAGTTTGTTAGCAGCTGCTTTAAAAACGTCGGAATTGACAGTTTGAAACTTAATCAAATTTTGCATCAACGACAAATCGCAGTTAGGGGCTTTGATTGCACATGGTGCAATCAAAGAAAGGATGCATAATTATGAAGGATTTGGGGTTATATTATACTATATATAATAATCCCACTGATTGGTCCAGACCACTCATTGATTGTATCTCACGAAAATGGTTTACATTGATAAAAAAAACGTTAATTTATCACGTGTAAATGAAATGAAGAATCAAAAAACCTCATGAATCACCTGTTAGAATTAACCTACAGGTTACTTCTTTCACGAGCTTCTTTGTTTCAGTATGGAGCAATATTTCAAGCGGTGAGAGCCCGAATCGCGGAGATTTTTTTTTTTTTGCCATTCTATTGTATATATTATTTAAATATATACTATATCTATTTGTATATGCAAATTTGTACCGAACAGACAAACAAACAAACAGACAGACGAGAAAGCGAGTTAATATTGCATTGTTATCCAGTTTTGAGCTCCGTTTAAAGTTTCAAGTCTCTAGCTCATCTGGAAGTTAATTTAAAATCGATTGCAAAATTTGTTAACGAACAGACACACAGACAGACAAGTAAGCGAGTTAATAAAAAAGTGGTAAAAAGTATCTATCGAGATTCGTGACGTATAGGAAGTTTAATCATATTTTTAACATAGAAGGAAAAAACGCGTTTTTTCGATGCATTTCGCTTTTCTATTTTCGAAAAGGCAAAAATGCGTCGCATAACTCACAAATAGATATGCGCCGTGCACAGAGAGAATCCCATAAGCGAAAGTGTGTGTGTCTGAAGTGGTTTGCGAAATTTCGGTATGGAGATTTTGATCTCTAAGATGCTTCTCGCTCCGCTCGGCCAGTTACTACTGATGTCGATAAAATCACGGCTTTAATCGACTCCGACCCGCACTTGACGACTACAGAGATCGAACATAACCTTAAAATTGACCAATCAACTGTTTCGAGACATTTACCGAAGCTTGGGATGGTAAACAAGCTTGATGTTTGGGCGCCGCACGAACTGAGCTAAAAGAATTTAATGGGCCGAATTCCAACTTGCGATTTGTTGTTCAAACGCCATCAACACGAACCATTTTTAAAGCAAATTATTACTGGCGATGAAAAGTGGATTGTCTACAACAATGCTCAGGCTGCTCAGACAGTCGCAAAAGCTGTATTACACCCGAAGAAGGTGATGCTCCGTATCTGGCGGGATTTGAAAGGAATTGTCTATTATTATGAGCTGCTGCCACCCCATAAAACGATTGATTCCATTAAGGTAGTAGTCTCGCCAAGGCGTTTTCCTACATATATTTTTTTTATTTTGAGGATCCATTCAGGACACTATTAAGTGATTACCTGCAAAATTTCAAAAGGATTCACCGTTCTGTATTCGAGATATTGGCAATCAAAGATTGCGCGGTTTTACACGTGTTCTTATGGGGAGCAGTGGAAAATTTCACATTTCACGCAATAACTTCGAAACTTTTCTACAGATTTTTTTTAAATTCTTAATTACAGAGGAGCATATGACGAAGTGGATTAAAAAAAAAATCATGAATTTTGACAGTCTAGTTTCAGAGATGTAGCGATTTAAATGAAACAATGTCGAGCGACGCTAGCGCCAAATATCACGACAAAAATTCGCTGGGCTTGAGACGTTGCCACAATCTCCGCGCTCGTTAGACTACAGTAGTGTGCATATCCGTGTACGTAGAGTATCTACGTATTAGTAGCCAGAATGGAAAGTGTGATACAAAAATGAGGAAAACTCTAAACATTATATTAGGCGTTTTCATCATTACTTTATAAGTTTTTACATCCCGATAAGACGTACAACTTACATTGTAAGGATATTTCGCAATATTTCGAAGCTTTCATCGATTTAGCGGACTTCGGATTTTTCCTTTCCATCTATTCATTTTCGTCGAACACAAAAGCTACATTCGCGAAGGAAGTTTGACAGATGAGCGCTCACTATGTGGCATTCGTATCTGAGCTCAGTGCTGCCAGTTACTGAAAACTAAATTACGCGTTTGCCGCATTTCAACTTGGTTAATAACGTATTCGCGATGTCAACAAACAAAAAACGATTAATAACATTTCTAAACAGTCAATTATATGCATTCCACATATTTATTAGCTGGAATTTGTTTATTTTACGTAACCGAAAATTTGATTATTTGGGGTTGGCAACCGTTACAGGTACCCGTGTTTAAGCATAAGCGTTCCCCTCTTGCCACCTGCCCCGCGAAGATCCTGAGCACCCTCCTTAAGTACTGCTCGTATCAGAGTATCAGAAGTGATCCGAATTGGCGAACAGAAAGGGCGTAGTTTTCGACCAAAACAACGCTAGACCACACGTTTCTCGGATGACCCGGCAAAAGTTACTGCGGCTTGGTTGGGATGTTTTGGTGCACCCACCGTATAGTCCGGATCTTGCACCTTCAGACTATTACTTGTTCCGAGAGCTACAGCACAGTTTGAATAATAAAACCTTCACGTGCCCGGACGTCCTCAAAAACCACTTGGATGACTTTTTTGCCCAAAGATCTCAGGACTTCCATGGAAGCGGGATAATAAAGCTCGTGGAGACATGGCAGAAAGTCAGTGGACAGAATGGAACAGTTGATTAAAATCGCTTTTTTTGGTAAATATTTTGCGTTTGAAAGTTACTCGATTTTCGCTACGGAATTATGCATAGAACCAATATATGGACAATATTTACTTTGACTTAGCATTTTGATTCATTTTGTTTTTAATGTTCTTTCGTTCCTTATGGGTTCTAACGACCTCAACCATTTCCCTTTTACTCCACTGAAATTACACCGAGTTGCAATTGTGTGCCTCAAATGAAACTCGGGTATTCAATACACACTCGTGTACATACAGTGCACCCACTACCGTTTACTCTGTTCCATTTATTTACATTCTAATTTACTGTTAATTATATTTACGTTGTACTATGATTGATATTATTTTAGCACATGAATATCGAATTTTGCAGACACACGATTATTTCCCAGCTCCCTCATGACTCCTACTTTCTATTTATAGCTGTTAATATGCTTTTGTTTTTATCGGCAGATATGGTACTTTTCATGAAGCTGGCCAAGAAGAAGCCTTGACGACAAACCTACCACGAAGTCTAGAACGATTCGATAAGGAATTTCGCCAGGGGCACTGTACATACATCAATAAAAAAAAAAATCGTGACAGCGTTAGGTTTATCCCCGCAACCGGAAGTCGTCGCCCTTCGCTGGCGCCCTCTCCACTCTGTTTCTCTTAAGCGAGGAACGACTTTTCTTTCAACGAGAAAAAATGCTATGGGAAAATTGTGCCATATGTACTTTGGGCGATTCGTTGCAGGGAAAGCAGAATAAAATATTACAGTAATGATATCCGCTTCCGCATTTGTCAGTTTTTTATAGGCGATTATATATAACGAGAATTTCATACACAATAATTGTGTTATTTAATTATTACTCAATTATTAAGTAATTTAAGTATTACCTAATTATTAAGTTATTTTATTATGACTGAGGTGATTATTTGATTATGAAATAATTGAGTTGATTATTAAATAATTTACTCAACGATTGAATTATGAAATTATCACAGAACGGATAAAGAATTATCAAATATATTACATTATTATAATAAGTTGCTTTGAACAAAATCGTTATGTTTAAAATTTTTTAAACATCCCGAGTACCCAAAGTCGACGAAATTCGTTTCACGCAGAGTTCAAACTTCAATTTAAATACTATGGAATTCGTTAGAATTCTACGTGTTCCCTTGACACTATCGAATTATGCAATCGTTCTTATCAGTCTACCCGCTCGCGGCGGTACTCTCGAGTACTGTGAAATTCATGGAAAAAAAAACGCCGCGTATTTAAAAATATTCTAACCCACCCAGTTTTGTATTCCGCGATTGCCGATCATGATTTCGATCGCTCGGGATTCGCGGTACTAGAGGCAGTGGAAGAAAAAAAATGGTAGATCGATTGCGACGGTGGGGAATTTAAGGTTGCTCGATTTTTCACGAACTCGAGCAGTCACCGTGTGGCCTCCGTGTGTGGCTGTTAGACGTGTGCGGTATATAGTTTCATTCTTGTACACATGCACTCGTCTGGCAAGAACACCTCGTATCAGTCCCGATTGGACAGTTCTTACCAGCGTACGAACGAATATGGACTAATTAACGTTTTTACTCTCTCGAAACGAAAATATCGCCACAACAAAAACAATAAAGACAATTCAATCAGACAAGTATTTAAATTATCTCAAATTTATTCAATTTTATCAAGAAAATATCTGTTTTTTTTTTTAATACAAACTCTAAAGAGCCCAACAGTATCGGTAAAAAAAATTGCGAATTTTCGTGTTGTCCGGTTACGTTTGTGTTTACTTGGTGGAAAAAAATGTAATCAAAATCTTGCTTCAAAATGTGCCTTCGATTATTCCACGCATTGATTATCATTGAAAAAAAAATACCAAAATAATAACGCATGGCAAGGTGTACCAATTTTTTCGCCATATTGCAGAATCGTGTATAGTTACGTGGTGCTGCGCAAAAAAAACCCTTAACAAATAATGAAATGAAGCGATACGAGCGTGCGTAGGTGCATCATGGATAAGTGGCATAATGGATTACTAATATCGCGCGAAGACACACGAGACGTGAATATAATGAGGATTAGTTTCGAAGTGTTTGTGATCTTCCTGATTGTCTTGAGTATTTCTTCTGCACCCGCTGCCGCCTACGGTAAAGCGCAACGAAGCTTTTCCGAGGAGAACGAGGCCTTTCGGATCGGGGTCTGTTTGGCGCGATGTCAGGAGAAGGATGTGAGTTGTGCAAATATTTTATTTCTTTCTCAAATTGTTACCAAAACGTCCTAAGTTTTTCATCAAAACGCAAACTTTATTTTCATCATCAAGGAACTACCAAAGGGTGCTAGCTCATATGGGAATGATTCGTTCCATCCGTTTTTTTTTTCGTTAACGATTTTTTTCACGCACAAGTGAACGCCAATTTACGATCGATTATTGCGGAACCGATAATTTTTTTTTGCTTTGAAAAAAGCTTCGTGTTTGTGTCTCGGAGTTTCGCAGTATTCAATTGCGTTAAGTTTACACAGTTGTTTCGCCACGCTGTTCCTTCACCCTCCCTATAGACGCGATCGAATTTATTGGCCTCGACAGCCTATAGATATGAATTATCGGAAAAGATGATTTTAGCGATATCGACTGCGATCACTGTCTTTAAGGGACCATTCCCGTGTGACTGGCTTGGAAATTGTTGATTTTCATGATTTTATTTTATTTAAATAAAACTCGATAATCAGTCCGAATTTTTTTCTTTTATTCGAATGACTTATTTTGTACATACAAATATTTTTTAATGTTTTAGTTTTATTTTTTATATAATTTAGCCTCTGAAAAATGATGCCTAAAAAAATAGCGCCTGGTGGTGGAAAGTCCTACTCCTTTCAAAAATTGTTTGGAGGAAAAAAAAACCAAAAAGATCATTTATTAGTTTGAAAAACTGTAGAGGCGTGTGGAGGATTTTTTTTTCGATGAAAATTAAGAAAATGGTGATCATTTCAATATTAAGTATTAAATTGAGCCTTTTTTCAACAGGTTTTCCTTAAAAAAAAATGTGAAATTAAAAAAAGAATGATGTGGTAAAATTTGAGACGGATAGCTTGAAAACTCTTCGTTTAAAATCCTCCACCGTTTTGGAAAAACGACGTTTCGAGAAAAATACTGCTCACGAAAAACGCGTAAAAGCAGCTGGTCGAATTCATTTTTCTAAGAAAGCCTGTAGCGACCGGAATAATTGGAATTTCATGATTAAAATTTAACAGCGCGTTTATGAAAGTCCATATTTTTGGATAGTGCAAAAAAACAACGATTTCCAAAGAATTTTACACTGGAATGGTCCCTTAAATGAACTGGCTAATTGTTCCCGTGTTCAACATCATGTAAACTCCAATGTCTTCAAAATCCTCGTCATAGGTAGATGCAATGTTAAGGTATTCCTTTCGCGAAACCAAACTTTGAACAAAAAATGACGGCTTTAAAAATCGTCTAATTTATGCAGCACTTTATGGAGATAACATGCAGGCCACATTTCCATCTGATAATTTATATACTAATTAAGTCTAGATGTCTGATATAAATTGCTTGAAGCATGTAAAAGTTCTGAGATTCCGTAATAACAATAAAAACAGGAGTTCACCGAATGTTTAAAGAAAATATTAATGACAAAACTTAGAAAAACGTGACTAGCAGAAGAATCTTCGTTGCTGCGACTTCTCAGAGAACATGTAAAAATGTCGAAATCTACAAATGTTATGCAAATTTTTTCATTCCAGTTCATCGTTGGGTATAATGATTGATTGTAACTTATTTTTATTAAGGTGTTTCGGGACTAGTGACGAAATACTATTCGATTAAAATTCATAAATTAGATTATTTTTCATCTACTGAATGCATTCTCCAAATTTTTAATCGATCGTCCACACCGTTTCCACAATATTTATAATTGAAAAAAGACCTTTTAACATAGGTACATGCAGAGTTGTCCAAGATCTGTATCGGGCGTTACGTTTTGCTCGATATAAATGTATCGAGTATCGAAAAACTTTTCATTATTCGATACAAAAGTATCAAGCTATTGTTGGAGATCACGACTTTTGTATCGAGTAGCGAACATTTATTCGATACTCGATACTTAAGTAACGAGTAACGAAAAGCTTTTCGTTACTCGATACTTTTATATCGAGTAACGAAGAGTTCTTCGATACTCGATACTTTTATAATATTGTTATTTGTTTAAATTTATATAAAATTGTTTTTTTTGTTATTTAAAATTAAATTGTTAAGTTTTCCGAATGCATATAAATTTTTGAAGAATTTTTTCATCGTTTTGAAATTTTTTTTACAAAATTTTGAAAAATTAACAAAAAGTCGGAAATTCTTTACCTTCCCTCGAGTACAAGGGTTCTGTATCAACCGTGAGAAATTACAAAACTGTTAACAGAGTGGCTTCGTATTTTGAGGCTTTGGAATGGCACAAGTATCGAGTAACGAAAAGGTTTTCGTTACTCGATACTTGTGTAACGAGCAGAGTTGTGAATAATGCATTACTGTATACATTACAAATTACAAAAGTAATATGTAATGGATATATGTTCCATTACAAATTACAAAAGTAATGTGTAATGGATATACGTTCCATTACAAATTACAAAAGTAATGTGTAATGGACATATGTTCCATTACAAATGACAAAAGTAATGTGTAATGGATGTGTGTTCCATTACAAATAAGAAAAGTAATGTGCAATGAATGCATGTTCCGTTACAAATTACAAAAAGTAATGTGTAATGGTTGCATGATCCATTACAAATTTCAAAAAGTAATGTGTAATGGACGCATGTTCCATTACAAATTGAAAAAGTAATGTATGATTAATGAGTGCTTCATTACAAAATACAATTACAATAAGGTAATTCGTAGTGGAGAATATTCCATCACAAATGGAGAATATTCCATCACAAGAAAAACGAATTTACTTAAAACAAATTTCAATGAGCGAAATAAAATAATCAGATAGCAATGTGCAAATTTCTAATGTGAGCACGGCAATTTTTCTATTTGTAATGGAATATTCTCCACTACAAATTACTTTTTATCAATTGTAGTTTGTAATGGAACATGCATCCATTACAAATTAGTTTTTGAAATTTGTAATGGAACGTGCATCCATTACTCATTACTTTTTGAAATTTGTAATGGATCATGCAACCATTACACATTACTTTTTGAAATTTGTAATGGATCATGCAACCATTGCACATTACTTTTTGAAATTTGTAATGGATCATGCAACCATTACACACTACTTTTCTCATTTGTAATGGAACACACATACATTACACATTACTTTTGTAATTTGTATTGGAGAACTTATCCAATACACATTATTTAAAGTAATGAGTAATGCATTATTTTAAAATTACTATTTTCACAACTCTGGTAACGAGTAACGAAAATTTATTCGATACTCGATACAAAAGTACCGAGTATCGCAAAACTTTTCGATACTCGATACAAGAGTATCGAGTATCAAAGGATTTTTCGTTACTCGATACAAAAGTACCGAGCGATTTTTGTAGATCGCTACTTTTGTAGCGAAGTATCGATCGAATTCTTGTTGCTCGATACATTTGTATCGAGTATCTTTAATCGAATACGATACTGAAGTAACTAGTTACTGTCAACTCTGGGTACATGCCTAGATTCATCGCTAATCGGCATTTTTACATGCGCATTGGTGTGAAGAAATGCTAAGAATGTTATGAAAAATTGTCAAACGATTCAGTACATTATGACAATCATGTCACCCAAAAATCGAATCGTCCGTCAACACCGTTTATTAATTATTGACATTCAAAATTTCATTTAAATGAAAACATTTAGTTTTTCTTTCACCGACGAAACGTAGAGGCAATGTCGCAAACGTAGAGGCAATGTCAACACCATTTATTAATTATTGACATTCGAAATTTCATTTAAATGAAAACATTCAGTTTTTCTTTCACCGACGAAACGTAGAGGCGTAGTGTGGCAATGTCGCATGAGTGCTAAATGGCGCGCGTGATTGAATACCACTGTTCGCCGTGGCGCGGCTGTACGTTCAACAAAATGCATTTTTAACGAGAATTGTTATATTTTATTTTTTGACACTTGACATTTATCATATATAATTGATTCGGTTTAATAGAGAAATTTACATTTTTCTTTCTTCAACGGATTGCGCGAGTTGCTGCTTCCGCAGATACTTGAGGTAACAGAATAAGTGTCGCGAACCGTGAAAAAAAAAAATCAAACTTGCAATACATGCAGTGCGCTGTCGCCCAATTTATCACTTTGCAATATTTAAAAAAAACGTCATTAATATGCTCGTGTAAAAATAATAATAATCTTAAATGCTGGACTCGAATTTTAATACAGTAATTGTATCGTTTTCGAACGAAATATTGGTGTGTATAAGTTGGCGCCCTGCTTAAGAACAACAGAAGTCCACTCCCCCTGATTCCCCGTAAAGATAAACTGTTCCGAAACTCCTTAAGGAGGTACGATCATGGAGAGGAATTCAACTTTCGGGCCGGAAATTTTTATTTGATGTTAAGGAATTATGCACAATTTGGAAAAATTTGAGCTATATTGACCGTTCAGTTTTTTCGTAATAAAATTGCAAAGTCGAGCACTTTGAGCTAGTGAAGCACGTCATCTTATGGAGACGGTCGACTGGAAGTGCGGTGATCACGGTTTTACTGCTCACGTATCCAACTAAGGTTGTTGGAAAATTGAAATTTGACAAATTAGACATAATAGATATTGTAAAAAATCGAAAATTCGAACTTCACCGTGTAGTTCAAGCATTACATTATAAAACGGTTTCAACTTCCGGTTGAATATTATCATAATGGCGAAATAGCACCCATAGACTTGCCAACGTCGGACGTAACAGCTGATTCGTTTGGCGAGCATAACCTAGCTCTCTAGCGAGATTCTGTAACTCGGTAGCAACAGTTTTCGTTGTCGCTGACTAGCGACATCCCAATCGCATGCACGATCAAAAGAAAGGGAGCCTCTTATGGGCTGTCGCTAGCTGACGATAACGAAAACGGTCGCTACCGAGTTACAGGATCTTGCTACTGCTTGGAAATCGTCGTGAAAACTCCAGAGTCGTTGAGGATCTAATTTTTCAGTTTTCATTAGTAAATATGCAATAAATAAAATATTTACCACAAATTTGGCACTTTGGGATCCACAATACGAATATTCAACATAAGTTAACATAAATCAGAACATCCGTGGGGTAACATAAATTTAGTCTCTTTGTTGAACCCGTGGAGGTAGACGTACCTCCTTAAGCGCTACTGTAATCTACTAATGTAAAAATCATTTTAAAGATCGCCCTGGTCCAAAGGTAACGAGGTGCACGGAGAGAATTAAAAAGTAATTTTTGTCGTGAATTTCACGGTAAAAATTACCGTGATATATTTCAATGTGGTGACAAGTGAGAAAAGCATCCCGAGTAGAAATATTGTCAGGCTGGCTTGATATTTGATCCGGGCCTGATCACGTTGTAGTAAGGAGGCCTTACTTAAGGTATGCCTCAATTTGCCTGATCCGGTCGGTGTCAGGTGATAGTCAGGCAACTGGATGTAGTGTTTCCTCCAGTTGCCTGATCCAGCTAGCTTCAGGCTATGGTCAAGTGAGTGGACTTACGGCTTGCTTCAATTCGCCTGATCCAGCTAGCTTCAAGCGTTGGTCAAGCAACTGGACTTACGGCTCCGGCAGCCGTAAGTCCACTTACTTGACCATAGCCTGAAGCTAGCTGGATCAAGCAACTGGAGGAAACACTACATCCAGTTGCCTGACTATCACCTGACACCGACCGGATCAGGCAAATTGAGGCATACCTTAAGTAAGGCATCCGGACTACAACGTGATCAGGCCCGGATCAAATATCAAGCAAGTCTGACAATATTTCTACATAACCGGACGAAAGTGCGGCAGTAATCTCGTGCGTTTCATTCCGTATTGACGTGTTCTCGATTGTTGTCATTGCGATATTTATTTGAGGTAAGATAACTGTATATACCGTTTTGTTATATTCCAACAATAAATTTTTATTTTACTTACTTTTTCAACACTTTTCTGTTTCCTTGCATGCGTTTATTTGCATTTTTTCTGTTGCCCACGTGTAGCCATTCATTTCGGTGAAACATAACCTATTTTCGAATTCGAAATGCACTGCGGACATAATGGGCATTACATTCACATTACCAATATTTGGTTTGTCTACGCTGACCGGGCTAACCTGCACCGATGGCATCACATTCTTCGATACCGATTAGCCCGGAGAGCGTAGGCCAACCAAATAATGTTAAGTTCCCAGTGTAGTTCGATCCAGTAAATGTGATTCCATCGGTGCAGGTCACTTTTTTCTAAAGTAACCTGCACCGATTTTTCAAAGTCTATTTCGCATTTTTGCTATATAAAAAATATATAACAAAGTTTTATTTATTTTACACATAAAGAACATGTGATAAAGTAGAGTAATAAGAAAAATATAAGTGTGATAAAGTAGAGTAATAAGAAAAATTTGTGATAAATAAGATTCCTATTTAGTTTATAAAATAAAGTATCAACGTTATTTGTAATTTGTCTTTTTCTATTTTGGGTTTGCGTGGTATTTTTTATTTCAGGAATAAATAGGACATCCACAGCAGAGGTTCATTCCATCATCCTGACTAGGCGATGATGTTTCAATTCAATTAATCCTTGAAAAATTAAGCCCTGATCAGGCTTAGATTTTTTGCACTGATCAGGCCTTTATTTTTTACGCTGATCAGGCTTTGATTTTCTATCCTGATCAGGCCTTTATTTTGCACTGTAATCAAGCCTTGATGTTCTATCCTGGTCAGGCCTTGATTTGTTTCACTGATCAAGCCTTGACGTTCTATCCTGGTCAGGCCTTGATTTTTTTCACTGATCAAGCCTTGATGTTCTATCCTGATCAGGCCTTGATCTTTTCCATTGATCAAGCCTTGATTTTTTACCCTGATCAGACCGAAGTCAGGGAAAGTGTCACAAAAATGATCAGGGCTTGATCAAAAATCCTGATCAAGGCATGAAAAAGAAATCAGGATCCCGAGTAGAAATCCTGCTCCGGCTACAATAAAGGCCTGATCAGGCATCCTGATTTCTTTTTCATGCCTTGATCAGGATTTTTGATCAAGCCCTGATCATTTTTGTGACACTTTCCCTGACTTCGGTCTGATCAGGGTAAAAAATCAAGGCTTGATCAATGGAAAAGATCAAGGCCTGATCAGGATAGAACATCAAGGCTTGATCAGTGAAAAAAATCAAGGCCTGACCAGGATAGAACGTCAAGGCTTGATCAGTGAAACAAATCAAGGCCTGACCAGGATAGAACATCAAGGCTTGATTACAGTGCAAAATAAAGGCCTGATCAGGATAGAAAATCAAAGCCTGATCAGCGTAAAAAATAAAGGCCTGATCAGTGCAAAAAATCTAAGCCTGATCAGGGCTTAATTTTTCAAGGATTAATTGAATTGAAACATCATCGCCTAGTCAGGATGATGGAATGAACCTCTGCTGTGGATGTCCTATTTATTCCTGAAATAAAAAATACCACGCAAACCCAAAATAGAAAAAGACAAATTACAAATAACGTTGATACTTTATTTTATAAACTAAATAGGAATCTTATTTATCACAAATTTTTCTTATTACTCTACTTTATCACACTTATATTTTTCTTATTACTCTACTTTATCACATGTTCTTTATGTGTAAAATAAATAAAACTTTGTTATATATTTTTTATATAGCAAAAATGCGAAATAGACTTTGAAAAATCGGTGCAGGTTACTTTAGAAAAAAGTGACCTGCACCGATGGAATCACATTTACTGGATCGAACTACACTGGGAACTTAACATTATTTGGTTGGCCTACGCTCTCCGGGCTAATCGGTATCGAAGAATGTGATGCCATCGGTGCAGGTTAGCCCGGTCAGCGTAGACAAACCAAATATTGGTAATGTGAATGTAATGCCCATTATGTCCGCAGTGCATTTCGAATTCGAAAATAGGTTATGTTTCACCGAAATGAATGGCTACACGTGGGCAACAGAAAAAATGCAAATAAACGCATGCAAGGAAACAGAAAAGTGTTGAAAAAGTAAGTAAAATAAAAATTTATTGTTGGAATATAACAAAACGGTATATACAGTTATCTTACCTCAAATAAATATCGCAATGACAACAATCGAGAACACGTCAATACGGAATGAAACGCACGAGATTACTGCCGCACTTTCGTCCGGTTATGTAGAAATATTGTCAGACTTGCTTGATATTTGATCCGGGCCTGATCACGTTGTAGTCCGGATGCCTTACTTAAGGTATGCCTCAATTTGCCTGATCCGGTCGGTGTCAGGTGATAGTCAGGCAACTGGATGTAGTGTTTCCTCCAGTTGCTTGATCCAGCTAGCTTCAGGCTATGGTCAAGTAAGTGGACTTACGGCTGCCGGAGCCGTAAGTCCAGTTGCTTGACCAACGCTTGAAGCTAGCTGGATCAGGCGAATTGAAGCAAGCCGTAAGTCCACTCACTTGACCATAGCCTGAAGCTAGCTGGATCAGGCAACTGGAGGAAACACTACATCCAGTTGCCTGACTATCACCTGACACCGACCGGATCAGGCAAATTGAGGCATACCTTAAGTAAGGCCTCCTTACTACAACGTGATCAGGCCCGGATCAAATATCAAGCCAGCCTGACAATATTTCTACTCGGGATGCCTGATCAGGCCTTTATTGTAGCCGGAGCAGGATTTCTACTCGGGATAATAATTCGTATGCGACAAGTTTTTTTTAACTCACGTTACAGAAAATTGCAAATACGTAGCTAAAATTTTACTATACGAGAAGGGTAGCGCGCACGATAATTTTTACCGAGAGCACAATACATTTTCCTATAACACTCATTAAATTTTATAATAAATCTTAAAATAACTGTTATAAAGACGATACTTTTTTATAGACATTTTTGAAAGGCATAAAATAATAAAATGCACAGTAAAATTTCGCTGATATTATATATTTTTTAAATTTAAGTTTTGCGTATTTTGTTACACATCAAAATTTACTAGAAAATCTGATAAAATTTTCTATCTGAAGAAGAAATTTTATTTTATGTTCGTGAAAATCTGTGTTTTACTCAGTAATAATAAGCGAAGTTTCAGGGTTGTCATCTGGTTACCGTTACTGCACGGTAATTTTTAACATTTAATTCTCTCCGTGTGCTTAAAAAAATTTCGAGTTCGGTCCTCAAAGCAGCCAATCATCCTGAAAGCCAAAACATAGCATAGATACAATTCAACATGTATTTCCCGTTTAATGATCGGACTTAGGCTGGCGATCAGAATTGGTTCCAACGTGTCTGCCGGTAAATTTGATCGCAAGCACACTCCTGCTCAAGTTTTTGTATCATTGCCCATCGTCCCTACAATTAGGGATGCAACCATATATCGAAAATTCGATAATATCGACACACTAATATCGTTATTTATATCGATATTGCAGGACTGTCGATACGATAATATCGATATCGAAAAACACGTAATATCGAAAAAGTCGATGTCCATTCGGGTGAATGTACAGACGCATATAATCCACGCCACGCCGCCACAAACCTAACATGCCCGGCTCGAAAACTCGAGAAATTACGTGTCTACGATCCCGTTCGTTCGTTCGTTTATTCTGCCTACCGTTCAACGTGTTTGCGTTTTACGTCAAAGTTAATTACAAATTTTGGAAAATATGAAGAAAAGCAAATTGTGGTCCCATTTTAAAAAGTATCCGGATGGAGCTGTCTGTAAGATATGTGACAAAAACGTTAAAACTTCAGGCAACACGTCCAACCTTGCCGTTCACATGAAACATTATCAAACTGATGATCCATCTCGATGTACAACATCGTTCTACCAGCATCGGTACCAGCCGAACGTCTTTTCTTAAAGGCGAGAGCAACCGTCAAAATGTACTGGGAAGTTTGTTAAAAATAAATAACACAACGGTTTTTAAAATAAATAAGACAACGATTTGTTGAAAATAAATAATACAAAGGTTTATTAAAAATAAGAAACAATAACGATTTGTTCAAAATAAATCGTCTTTCATTATGATTTGCGTTTGATTTCACTACTTTTTATTTATTATTTGAAAAAGAAACACCAAAAAATATCGATAATATCGGTCGTTGGAATGGTCGATATATTGGTTATCGATATTTACCTGTCTCCGATATAATAAATATCGATATTTTTATAATTTTGCATCCCTACCTACAATAGCTGTATTCTTTTACGAAATAACTGTACGAGTCCGTGGGCCCTGGCACTTTCGAAACAATCCATACTCGATATAAGTGTAATCTGGTGTGAAAAAAAAGAACAAAAACCAAACGCCCCACCAACGGTGAAGCCCAGCTTTCCGATAAGATCCGACAGGAAAACCAAGTATTTTCCTCGTAGTTTTGGGTGATCCATTCGTCCCTCCCGTTGCTCGACTGTTTTGAAAGAGCCGTACAGCGTCGTACGAAGCCGCTATGATGGATTGCTTGTCGTCGTTGCGCGACTCTTCGGTGTGTATTTGCCTATGGCTTATTCTTATTGACGTAACCCGCTGGTATAGATAACGCAATACAGTAAACTCTTCCTAACTCAACGCTCTGTAGTAGGCCATTTCCACTCAATTCTCTCTGGTGATAACACAACGAGCGGAGAAGCGTTAACCCCACTTTCCTTTATTTATGGAAAGGCGCGAGGGGTGCAATTGTAACCTCAATTTCAGTATACAACTTTCCACTTTGTAATTCCGAAAAGTCATATGCAACATGAACGAAAAAAGAAAAGCGAAAAGAGTTTATTATACTATAAATAATTGATATCTAATTTTTTTTAAACAAGCTTTTATTTAATGTACTAAAAAGTAGAAAATATTTTTTTTAACAAGTCACCTAGATGTAACTATAAATAAAAGTTTGGGGCGCTCAACTTTTTAAATGTTTAATAAATTTGGGGCGGTATTCATAGTCGGGTCTTATGTTCAAGATCGTTTTAAGCACAGTCTTGAGACACAACCTAGATTCATAAACGTCCCTGTTGCAAAGGTCCAATAGGATCATGTAGTCAACGATAGAAATCCGATACATTGCTGCCTGGTCTAGTGCAGTGCGAATAGCCGATTCTAGTAATTTATCTGGATCCATTGGAATGTTCACGTACACGGTTTCTATTTGGATAAACCGATATGCAATGTATCAGATTCTATTGTTTTTATGGGCAAAATGGAATCTATAGGGAATTACGAATCTGTGATCTATTTGATCAAAACTGCATTTTATACTGATCGACAAGTTGTGTGCATTTATCAGCAGCTACGGATTTGATTTCAAAATTTTTCTATATGTATTTCCACACGTTGTAAATTTATAAGTTCGAATGGACTTGACCGTTTGGAAGCGAATGCGCATAAAAGCGGGAAAGTCCACGTTTTTTTTCTATCGGATCTTGGTTGCAAATACTGATAATAATGAAACTGTACTTATTTCGCCTTATGAGAAATGACAAATATATGAGGACCAAGTTTTGTATGGGATTGAATTTGTGATTCCATGAACAAAAACACATCATTTTCCGATAAAAATGTACGTTTTCAATGTGACTGAATCGGATACTTCAGATAAGTTACTCCATCAGCAGCTATTTGTATTGACTGATTGACATTCAATTTGGATATACAGGTGAAACGTTTTTATTGGTAAATACGGGTTTAGCCTGTATCTGTTTTAATCGGAGTTTCCAAACTTATCCAGGGTGAAAAGATAATACTTCAGGTAGGTCTCTATATGGATTATCTAATCAAAAACTGACCTTTTAGTCTATAGGAATGCATATGTTAATGCAAATAACAGTTTAGCTGCGCATTTCGGTATTTATTCGTATTCTAAAAGATTCAGCTTAAGAGTAGGTGCAGACAAAAAATAATTTGCAAATACGAATAGATTCTCGTACAGCTAAAGGTAAGTTTTCGATCTGAAAAGTCATATACAAACTGATTCTGCCCATAAGTACCAATAGAATTCTAGTTTGTGAGTACAAGTTCATTCCCTTAAAATGTAATGGACATTTTAAAGTAATCTGCTGTTACAGATTAATTGCGATTGAAATTTAAAAGCTATCTGCACTTTCAAATTGAACTACGCTGAACCGTTTTGGGATTCTATAGGTATTCTATGAGCACCGTAGATACGTACAAGACCCGATAGAATCATATATTACAAAAAAATCGTCAATCCTATCGGAATTCATAAGTGGTTCCACGGACAAAAACACATCATTTTCAGATAGTATTTTTTTTAAATTGGTTTGTATCGGTTCTACAAGGGTCGAATTTTTTAAAATTGGTTTGTATCGGTGCAACAGGGGTCGAATAAGATGATCTCAAGATGTAAAACACAAGACCACCTTACCGAAGATGATCTTGTTCAAGACACAACGTGTCTAGTTTCATAGTTCCGTCTTATCTAGAATAAGCAATATCTTAAGTCTGCAAGGTTTCATAGTCAATTAAGACCGTCTCATATGAGAAAGAAGATTGCAATAAGATGGACTTCATGAAGACGAGATGCAAGCCGTCCTATGATGTTCAGAGTGAGGTTAGGGGGAGACAACACACAATTTTAGAGCACAGTCACTGATAAATATATTGCGTATTGTGACTACTGATTAATAGATTTGTACAGTTAAAAAAGGATAACCTCCTACATAGTATGAGTGAGACAGTAGCCCGCTGACGAGGTTGCCGCTAAATACAGCGTTTACGTTTTAGTATACTTATAGTTCAGTGAGCACAGTTAAAGATTGGAGGAATAGGAGCAAGCATACATTAAATTCAGACAAAATCGATCTTTCATTGCAATGTCGCACTTTGAGGATTTGCCGAAACTTCACGACATGGATAACATGGATACAAATGAATCCTCTGATCAAGAAGACGAGCGGGTTCCACGAGCACCAAAACGATATATTCGCGATGCTCAGAATCTATTAGATTTCTATCCTGAGACAGAATTCAAACGACGCTTCCGATTTTCCAAATAGCGACCCCGCATACGTAGCTCTGATTGGTGGATATAGTGGTGAGTTTCTAAAAATCATCCGGAAACACCCGAATACCAGTGCTGTATCAAGACTGTCTTGAAGATAATAAGACAATCTTGGGCAGAGTCGTCTTTATAAAAACCGTCTTATTTGGGGACTAGGAAATGTATGCGATCTTAAGACGATTCTTGACCAATAAGATCGTCTTTGTGAAGATAGTCTCAAGAGTCGACTTGAGACCTGACTATGAATACCGCCTTTGATTTGAATTTGAATTTTGAAATTGAATTTGGCACAATAGTAATTAGAGAAATTATTAACACGCGTTTATACTCAATTTCCCGATTTTTATTTAAGAAATCTAAGGTTGTTTTACAGTAAATTAAATACAGTTGATATGTTAATCGATTTATGTAAATTAAAGATTATATGTCTAAATGTTGATCGCCCCGAGCTTTTATTTATAGTCACATATAGGTGACTTGAAAAAAAAATATTTTCTACTTTTTAGTCTTTAATTGATTTTACTAGAGCTCTGAAATTTTTGCAAAGAGGCATTAATTTTTCCAAAGGAACCGGTGTTATTATTGGTTGATTGTCAGGCAAAATCCTGGAGAACTGTGATAGGTGGCATCTATCATAGATGTTGGCTAACCACCTATTGTACCTTACGTTTTAACCTATTTTATCTATTGAACCCTTTTTTGCATGTACCTCTTAGATGCATGTTTGCAAAATTTCTGGGTTCTAGGTAGTCGGGAAGTTTGTGAAATGTTGATTTTTCATTATCTCTCTCACAGAAAGTCGTTATTTATTATTTATTTAGTTATTTATTTTTTACTTATTTATTATAGTTGAATCATGCATTGTTGTCTCTTAGACGCATGCTTGCAAAAATTCAGAGCTCTATGTAATTGTGAATTAGGTGAAATGTCGATTTTCAGTTTTGCATCTCATAGAAAGTCGTTATTGTTATTTATTTATTATTTGTTTTTAAGTTGAATCGTGCATTGTCACCTCTTAGATGCATGTTTGCAAAATTTCAGTCCTCTAAGTAGTCGTGAAGTGGGTGAAATATCGATTTTCAGTTTTGCACCTCACAGAAAGTCGTTATTGTTATTTATTTATTTTTTTATTTTGTTTTAACGTAATTATGCAGTTTGAAGACTTTTCCGAAAAACGACAGAACATTTTTTTTTTCGCCATGAGCTGCTTTAATTGGTAACCACTATTGATATTCCGTCGGGGGAGGCTGACGTTTTTTATTAATTCCATAAGTTATGGGGTTTTGATGTTCCCGGAAACACGTAATAAAATAGGGCATTTTGAAATATTTCGACGCATATATTGGGGGTGGGAGGTGGGGAGATTTATAAAAGAAAGCTTCCTAAATACAATGCCGAAGGCAAATCGCGGCGGTCACTTCCCCCTCTCCTGCAGCCGCTGTAAGTTCGTAAAAATACGCGATTTTGAAGACGAGACTGAACGTCGGTCAGAATCGATCTACACATCATTTACAAACTCCGTTTGGTGTCTTTGGGAGGGTTCCGCCCCCCCCCCCCAACCCCCGCATGCGCCTTGACCCCGCCGGGGGTTTGCACCCCCCCCCGAGTCGAAAAATAAGTCATATTTTCCGACGTGTTTTCGGTCTAGACCGAATTCACGTCGAAAACCGGCCGGAATAGCGAACCATTCCGGCCAGGCTTTGCAGGCCGAAAACACGCCTGAACTCTGGATTTCGGTTTCTCCGTCAGCCTGCTTTCTCGGGCCGAAAACACGCTGAAACTTACGATTTCGGCCTCTTCATCAGCCCGCTTGCTCGGACCGAAAACACGCAGAAATCTGGAATTTCGGTCTCCCCATCGAGTATCAATATTTGGCAATATAATGAGTGATAATTAGTGCAATTCGATCTTGCTTCCTCTCAAATCTCTACGATAATAAAGAAGATCCTTTTCACCGTGTTTTTTTATTCAAAATAATGAATTTATACAGAGCCTTGAGTAAATTAGTTGGGAGTTAAAGTGATGTAAAAGTAGGAGTTAAAGTGATATCAAATTTGAGCGTTGATTAGCTGAATTCTGCCAATTGTCGAACTGTTCTTGTGAGTTCGATTGATAATGAGGAGCCTGTAACCTGCGACCAGTAGACCGAAAAAATGAGTATCGGCATATTATCGGCCTGAGCAGAACGCTGATTGATGTAAGCTGAAATCCCAAGTTTCGGCGTACTTTCAACCTGCAACCCGTTAGGCCGATCAACACGCCGGAACTAAGTTCCGGCGTTTTTTTCCGGCGCATTTTCGGTACGTTCCGGTTTATAAGTCGCCTGAATTATTACGATTTTAAAAGATTCGCCGATTTTTCGGTCTAAGTCGCCAACCGTAGGCCAACTTTTACAATTTCGGCCGAATCGAATAAAGTTTTAGGCCTTAGTTTTCGACTCGGGCCTGGACACCCTGCGTGGCCGCATCAGACACCTTCCGCATACAACACACAAAAACAGAGGGGGGTGGCAGGGGATATTTAGAAAGGCTTCTTTTATAAATCCTCCCACCCCCACCCCCCAATATAGGCGTCAAAATATTTAAAAATACCCTATTCTAGCACGTGTTTCCGCGAACTTCAACACCCCATAACTTATGGAATTAATGGAAAATGTCAGCCTCCCCCGACGGAATATCACTTAATATAATGGGATAAACAAGTTCACGGTGAAAAAAAAAAAATTCCCGTAGTTTTTCGGAAAAGTCCTCAAATTGCATAATTACCTTTTTTAAAGTTGAATCGTGCATTGTCACCTCTTAGATGCAAGTTCCCAAAATTTCAGAGCTATAAGTAGTCAGGAAGTGGGTGAAATATCGATTTTTCGTTTTGCATCTCACAACAAGTGAAGTTAAATAAAAGCTTGTAAAAAACATAACATTTTAAAATAAAACAATTTTTTTTCATTATGATTTCGTCAAAAAAATATTCATCCTCAAACAATAATAAAGTATTCTAATCTGAAATAACCTCGTAAAAATAACATGTGGCATTTGAACATTTATCCCTAACTATATCGCGCCACACTACGTGGCTTAGTTAGTAACTCGCGGTGCGAGACGCTCTCTAGCAGGCCACTCTCTCCCTCTCTCTCTCTGTAGTATCATGGAAATTCAGTCCCAAGAGCATTTAGTTAGGGAGAGTTCACTGTAGGTATCAATGTGGTAAAGCATAGTGGGAGTAGGAAAACGGAAGCTTCTTGAATATAGATGTACAAAAGAGAATCGTTGGAACTTTATGGCTGAATTACAAGGCTATGACACTCGAAATTGAATTGAGTCTGAATTCTTGAAAAAAAAAAGAGAAAAAAATAACAGCTAGCCTACTACTGTTGGACTAAAAGCCATAAATGTATTCATATAAGTTAGGAATTCGTTTCGAATTTTTTTTGTTTCGGCCGATACTGTATCCTCGATCCATCCGCAACAAGGACAAGGAAGAAATTCGAAAAAAAATCGAATTGGTTCATAATGTGCTGTACCGTGGATTGGGGTTACTTTGATTCGCGGGGTTACTTTGATGAAAACTTTGTTTTATTTTTTAACTCAAATTATGAAGTTCCTGAAGGCGACGGAAAGTTTTTTTTTATGGTTGGCAAGCCTGACTTTTTCTTTATGTCATCACTAAGACGCAGCACGAACGAACGGGTTTAATGATCGTAAAAATATACAAAACGTAAGTAATGTATTTAAACTATGCTTTATGCTTGAATAGCTTTAAAAATAACAAGTTAAGTGTTGCAATGACATGTATTTGGTGAAAAATCACCTTGTCAGATGTTTATTAAACTACACCATTATGCTTTGTTGTGTGACATATGCTCAAAAACATATTTTATGGGCGGCAGTTCGTTCGTTGGGGTGTCTTTGATCGCTTCGATAGGGTAACATTGATCAGCGATCAACTTCACCCCACGTATTGTCTTTATTGCTAGTCTCGGAGTATTCTCAGTATTCTCAGTCTTGGCGAAAAAACGTACATGTACGGTTGCCAAATAATAGAACTAGACCCTTCACTAGTGGAAGGTTTCAAATCAGCTGAACAAAAACAAGATTCAAGAGAATTAAAGGAGATATATCTCAAATCGAAAACATTGATTTGAGTTCATTGATTGATATCATTCTTGCCGAAATCTATCGATAAAAATGATTACGTTGAATTCCCATTTCATATTAATGTTGCATAATTGTAGGTTAAGAAATGTTCCTAACGAACAATTCGATCTCTTTGTGTGATTTAGTTTACCTAGGCAGACAAAAGTATGTTACCTACCTTACAACTTGTGTTTCTAGTTTTTTAATATTTCGAAGTTTATGGATGTGTTACCGCATAAATAATTTTTAAAAACTAGCTGTTTATCAATAAAGTTGATTTTGAAAAGTAAAGGTGTAATATTTGTTCGATCAAAGTAACCCCAAAACAATAAAAATCGCTATAACTTTCGATCCTGTTGACCGTTTTTTTTTCTTCTTTAGGAAAAATTCTTCTTCTTCTTCTTTTATTTTACTTTATATATTTTATTTTATTTATGATTCTCATTAAGAAAAAGGCCGTTATCAAAGTAACCCCACTCTCAGTATCACTTTGATCACAACCATTTATTTTTAAATATTTCATATTGTAATTTGGAAGATAAAAAGACTAATCAAAGTTGATGTTCCCATTTCAAACAATTTTTTTGTTTACGATATTATTTAACCCTTTAACAGCTGAGTTTTTTTGGAGTGTTTGGCAAAGTTGATACATGGTGAATCTGAATTCAAGAGTAAGCAATGTGAGGAAAAAAATTATTCGAGAATTTTTCTACCCTCATAAACTACCACCAAATGAAAAAACCACCCCAATCGCTTGAAAACATCTTAATCTCATTTCCCATCGTTCATTTCTGCCAGAAATTGAGGACAAGTCATTTCAGAACACGTAGTGGGTTTCTGAAGAACTTACGGATCAATCAACCCTTATGAACTACCCCTCAATCGAGAGAAATTCACCCCCCAATGGATAAAATGTTATCATCTTATTTTCTGTAATTTTAGCCTGATCTGTATAGAAATATGAGTGTTCCAGAAACCATAAGTATATTCTGAAGGACTTACGGATAATTCGACGTTTTGTTATTGTTGGGGGTAGTTTTAGAGTGAGATTTTCTTGCTACAAATTTTTCATGTGTTTTCAAAAATTTATATGAACTGAACATCAATAAAAGTGCATTTTCAGGCGCATCACTACTGCTAGGGGCGGTTTTTGATGTTTTGTTACTGTTAGGGGTAGTTTTTGAATCGGATGTTCTTGATACACATTTTCCATGCGTTTTCGAAAATATATATGAACTGAACATCAATGGAAGTGCATTTTTGGGCGTATCACCATTTCTAGGGGTGGTTTTCGATGATTCGTTACTGTTAGGGGTAGTTTTCCATTCGGATATTCTTGCTACAAATTTTTCATGTGTTTTCAAAAATATTTATGAACTGAACATCAATGAAAGTGCATTATTGGGCATATTACAATTGCTAGGGGTGGTTATCGATATTTTATTACTGTTATGGGTGGTTTTTGGTCCGGACCTTTTTGCTACAAATTTTCGATGTTATTTCAAAGCACACACTTGAGATCGCGACTCTAAAAAATATTTTGCCTGAAACTTATGCTCATTTCTCCGGAATTTACGCACTTTTTGACAGGGTGTGAAACTAAAAGGGTGCAACCCTTGCATTTGCCGAATTTTTCATGATTAGGTGCATCCTTCATCTTCAAAATGCGACTTTAACATTGTCGATATGTTCATTTTTCTGGAAGTTACAATTTTTCAAAGTAGATGGGACGTATGTGTCTCACCAGCCGTTAAAGGGTTAGAAGAGATATATTGCTTTTCATTTCAAAATTGATCAAACTTACCCCAATCCACGATAGTGTAACGATAAACATGGATTGAAGTATTATTTTAGTCCGTTATGAGAGGTATAAACGTAAAATAAGCTGGGAACGTGAAAAGGAGAAAAACCCCGCACAGGTGGAACAGTAAAATATATTAAAAATATTCCGTTATCTTCAAGACAAAATTAGTTTTTACAAAAATGTGCTATTTTTCTTTTCGCGCATTGGAACTATCGTTCAATCTAGGTGATATATACCCGCATATGTGCACAACAATAATAATAGCCATAAATACATACGTGGTTACGTACATAAGGGTATGCGAGAATAAATTATGACACATCTTGTGGTGCTTCATTGTAGTTATTTTATGCTACGTTTGGTTGGCCGAGGGGAGAACATTTCTCTTAGGAACACCGAGGCCCCGAGTGTATAAACTGATCAGCGAATGGACGAATAACGACGCTATGGGATTCAGATAGACTGTAACATTAACATTAATATAGAAGAATTGATAAATTTAGTTATTTGTTAAATTAAATTATTATAAAAACAATTAAAAATTGATAAATATAATATAGAGAAATTGATAAATAAAATAAACAAAACAAACTTTTCAATTGTTATAGCTTACTCGTAGCCAGAATATCACTCTGATAGTAGAACCAAATATTCGAAGTGATTTCAACAATTAATATTGGAGAAATTGATAAATAAGTAGCAAAATGACTAAATAGCCAGTGAATGGACGAAACTACGAGTAAATTGACAATCGACCACCAGTGGCTGTGTGGTGTAGATAAACGCTGTGAGGGGACGTTCATTAATTACGTGAGGTGTTTTTTTTTCTTAAATTTGGACCCTCACCTCCCCCTGGTGAGATTCGGTGAGATGTGGAGGCACGCCCCCTCCCCTCTTCCCTGCACGTGAGATTTTTCCCATAATTTAAAAATTACATTTCTTCAATATGCTCATGTATTTCGTTTCATACCACTAATGAAGACTCACTGATAGAGTGTTCTATCAAATACATTATTTTCTGTGAATGAAGAAGAGGCGAAAAATGATAGTACGTTTAAGTTGCGCTGTAACGGCTTTAAGGCAGTCCTCTAGTTTCTCGGCTGTTTTTTTACGGCTTTTTCAATAATTTTTTACGGGCAAAGCATCGAAATAATCAATCTCATTGTTTTTGCATAATCTTTATTAACATTTAAATAAGCTTTACAAATTTTTTGAAGTCAAAATATATAATAGAATAAAAATTATAGTGGCCGACAGGAAGACATCAAGTAAAAGAGGTGCTTGACGGTGACCAAGATTGCGGCTGTTCTGCTTATCTGAAATCAAAAAACCAAACGGCATTTTAATCTTCATATTTAAGACTAGCGATTGAACTAGAGTGAATTCTAAATTACAAAAATTGACTTTTTTATACACTTTTGAAAATTACATTCTATTTTTTACTCATTTTTTCTTAAGTTTTTCGCTCGTACAAAAAAAACTATCGAAGCAATCATGATAATCCTAGTTCAATCGCTGGCTTATAACATATTAAAGATGCTGTATAAATTTGAACAAGATCGGTGCAGTAGTTTCTGAAATATCGTGGTCACCGTTTCGAAAAATGGTGTTTCGAGAAAAACGCGTTTGAAAGTTCGCGCATGTGATTTATACTAAAAATTTCATCTCACCGTCAATCTGCTATGCCTGGACCATACAATAGGCCTTCCTCTTTTTCTTGGAAGTCACGCAGAGCTGCTCCGTCTTCCCTTTTCGCGATTCGGGCCTGTTTTACAACGTCACTCGTGCGCCTTTCTGAACGGTCGATCCGAGAGCTATCACGCTGTTGAACATATCCTTTAGCTTGCGGGCCGATTTTCACTCCCATGGTTTCCAAGGTCTTCAGGATAGATTTGAATCCTTCGTTGAAGATTATGACAGCGAGAAACGTGGCGATTTCAACCACTTTTGGCCCAGAATGGAGGTGCTTCGGAGCAAAAGTCCAGATTAACGAATTGAGCGACTCGTTATTATTTTTAGTTTCCGCTTCCAGGCATCTGCTTAACAATTCTTCTTTGGATAAATTCTCATAAATTGGCTTTATAACTTTTTGGACTGTTTCAGAAAGAGGCGGCGCGGCCCGGCGCGCGCTTCGTATACCTGCTCCGTTCCAGGGCCGTAACTTGTGAACCACTTCGAATATCGAAAAATCCTTTGGCACACATTTTCTACACATGTTGTAGATGTGATTTATGAAAACAAAAAAATCGATTTTTTCGACCCGAGAAACTAGAGGACCGCCTTAATTTAGTCTCATTTAGTTAAAAAAAAAAACAGGGCAGTGTAGTGCTCCGACATTACCTTCCCTACTCGATCCATGAGCGACTTGACTCCAACGAATATATTAAGATGAACAGAAAAAATATTTGATTAAAATTAATGAAGAAGATAATGAAGCAATAACTTAATTACTGCCTAAGAATAGAATAAGAAGATTAATAAGAATATTTGTTTATTTTTATTTTATACTATTAATATGGACACGTTTCTGTCCATATTAACCGTATTTTTTTTATTGTAACATTTGTTACAATAAATTTTCTGCACAAAAAATTCAATTACATTATTCGGATATTCTTATTGTCAATACCATCACGATTTTCCGTTTTTACACGTGTATTCTGGTGAAAAATCATCTTAAGGTCATGATATCGTTACGTCCCCGTGAACTTATCGAATTTAGAGAAGACGTAACACGGTGTTGACTTCTCTTTCGGGTCAAGACAATTAAGCCCTTTACCCAGGGACGGAAGTCACGTCTTTGATATGGGAGAGTGAGGAGAGTGACCGTTGATATAGTAGAGGCAGAGTAAAAGAACACTCTTAGTAGAGAAGTTTTACTCACTTAAATTACTTTATTCGCCGGAGAGATTCCTTTTGTTCTCGTTTTAACCGATCAGGTTACAACTATTGTTGGTTGTACAATCGCCGGTACAATGTTGTTGAAGGGTTGTACAATCGTCGACACATACGTAGATGAGTTTTTTTATAAATCTACACGAGGATGATATAGTACTCTCCACGCAAATTATTTTATAATTCTTAGTTAATCGCAAAGATAATTGTTCTTTCTCTTTTACTTATAGAATTTGTAACTTAGACTGATATCGATAGGATTGCGCACGTCAGAGATTCAAAGTCACGCGACAAAAGACACAGAATTGAAATATTTGTTTGATATAGAGTTTCAGACTGGCCGTTTGACAGAGATTCGCCGTCAGAGTTAGCCTGAGGGATCGTGACAGAGTTTTGGCCGCTCGTTGGACAGATATTCAGCGTTGGAGATAGACTGCTCGGACTTGGAATTAGACTGTTCAGACTTGGAGTTAGACTGCTCGGACTCGGAGTTAGACTGCTCCTGTTAGAAATTGTGTCGTCTTTTTATACTTCTTTTTGAAGGGTTAGTCAAGGGAATCGTCGGCATTGCGCTTATTGGAGATCGGTTTATTGCTTCCTTATAGGTGACACGGTGTTAGTTGCTGGCGTAATCGTAAATTTGGACCTCCTAGTATTGAATCTTCCATCCCTTTAGTATGATTGATTGGTAATTCGTTGTATCTCGTCTCTTTGGAAGGTAGCTTCTTTCTCTCCTTCATTTTATGTATTTATCCTTAGTAAGTGATGTCGGGTGGGTGGATATTCCCTGCTCCTTTGTGGGTTACTTGTTTCTTGCATTTTATGATGTCTGCTTGTTTGTAATATCGACTGTGTAGGCATGGCGCCAGTGATAAAAGTCGTGTCGGCCCGGTAATTTTCGGACTATTCAAGGATACAGGCTTATTGTGACCCGGAAAAGAGTTTTAACTCCCTGCCAGATGTCCTCCGTATTGCCCAGATTTATTGAGGTTTGTGGGGTGAGTGCGATGAAGCGGGGCATGACGTAACAATAGCATAGGTCGTTGGATTCGTCTGAATATCAGCTACAACCTCTTAATAAAAAATAAAAAAACATGTTCCCATTTGAAAAACCATTGATGACCTTGAGAACGCAAAAGCTATGACCTTGACAAAAATGAATTTTTCACCACTGTATCAGCCCTTCGAAATCAATCAAATTACCTCCTGACATTTGTTTCGTCACCCTAAAGGCAACGGAGATATTTGGGGCGGTCGCGTTAAATGGTCCACCCTGCATATACTTAAGTTATTACTGGATGGATATTTTAAAAAAATCGCAAAAATTCTTGAACGTTTAAGGTATCATAGTTCTTGATAGAATTATAATATGCACGTGAATTATTTTCGAATTTTTCAATGAATAATTTAGTAATGATGAACATATGAATTTAACACGGTCGCTTATGGGAAAACACCTTCTGCAGGCGTTAATGTTTGCACAACGAATGGAACTAAATCGCCCTAAATTCTATAATTATTATATCATCAAGATTTAGGATCGAGCGACTGATTATGCAAAGTTTCGAATAAATCGACTGAGTAATTGTCGAGAAATTAATTAAAGTAATGAGGAGCCTTTTTTAACAATGAATTAATAGCAACCATTGGAAAACTCAATATATGTTGAGTTTTTGGGGATATTATTGTTAATAACAAGATGATCTGAACGTATTAATTAAATGAACAAAATTGACAAATTTTTTGGTTGGACAGCTGAAGCAGATGTACAGTCACTGACAAAACCTCAGTCAAGCACACACCAATATCGACGAATTTAACTTCAATTATTATTTAAAGTGGAAAATTAACATTTCTAAGTGTTACTTTATTGTTAAATTAGCTACTTGTAAGGCTAAACATGTACGACATGATCTAGACCTGTAAATGCACGATTCGCCAATTTTGGACTAACTATTTGCCCGACGGCCCATCCAGTAATACCTTAATAAGCCTGATTGTTACAGAATATAATAAAGCAATTACAATGGTGTTATTATTCTTGTTTGCTTCAAATATTTTTCCTTCTAAAATGATTTAAGCCTTAAGGTGTCCATATTTGCATCCTGTATTTTACAAAATGTTATTATAGTATGTTTTCCGAATTACAAAGTTGACGTGAGATTTTCACTGACCCCCCTTCCCCTAAATGAGATTTGGTGAGATTTTGCCAGACCCCTCTCCCTCATTTGGAGCTGACGTAATTAATGGACGTCCCCTCATTTTTTATCGTATACTTTTGTTTTTCATTGTAAGCCAGAGGTACTCTGAAACGTAATAGAATGTTAACAAACTCTTACAGCTCAAGGATAATTTACGGAATGTTAAGTCTCCGAATCCATTGATCACTGCATCAATTTTTTTTTATTTTTAGTTTTTTTTCTGCGCTGGTGTATTTTCGACAAGAACAGCGATTTTTTAGCGCAAAAAATGATCTGTTAGGCTATCAGAGGCTGCGTGTTAGACATGCAAAGTCGAGGGCGCAAAGATTCCAAGCGAATCCGCGCTCCAGTTTACCTGAGTTTTATTTCAAACTCAGTGCCTGCAAATATAATACTAGTAACTGCGACTTCTCGTGTGTCCTCGAAGTGGGATAGTCTCGTACATTGCTCTCGATCGTGGCGCGCACATGAGATGAAAATCCGCGCAAATACCGATGTATATGCGACGAGGCTGCGGGTAAGCACAGCAGAACTTTTATCTCGGAATTGCATTATCACGAAGATCGTTGTGCAGCGAAATGCGCCGTTCTTACAATCTCGTCGAAAAAAAAAAACAAAAAATACCTTTAAGGTTGTTATGGGGCGAGGTCAAAATATTACCACCCAGCTGAATTTTTTTTCTGGAAGTACCCCTTTTCTAATCATCCGGTGCAGTTTGGGTGCGATTCGGAGTACCGTTTTCTAGAAAAAAAAATCGGAAACTCGACGTATTTTGTGGACTTATGACATTACGCTTATGGAAACCTTCCGATTATTTTTCAGTACATTATTAATATCTGCTCAAAAAAATCTACAGATATTACAGAAAGTGCAACTATTTCATGGTATTGAAAATGTAATCAGACTTCTCGAGTAATAAAAAAAGGTACATGCAAATATATGGGCTGCTCTCTCTCTCTCTCTCTCTCTCTGTCTCTCTCTCACATTCTCACTCTCTCACTATCCATTCATCCATCCATCAAACCCAAACAAACCCAAAATAACCCAAACAAACCCAAATAAACCCAAACAAACAAACCCAAACAAATCCAAACAAACAAACAAACAAACACAAAAACTTAAACAAACCCAAACAAAGAAACAAACGCAAACAAACAAACAAACCCAAACAAACAAACTCGAACAAACAAACGAACCCAAACAAACCCAAACAAACCCAAACAAACAAACAAACCCAAACAAACACAAAAACCCAAACAAACACAAAAACTTAAACAAACCCAAACAAAGAAACAAACGCAAACAAACAAACAAACCCAAACAAACAAACAAGCGCAAACAAACAAACAAACTCGAACAAACAAACGAACCCAAACAAACAAACAAACCCAAACAAGCCCAAACAAACTTGAAACAAACCCAAACAAGCTTGAACCCAAACCTAAACAAGCCCTACCAAACTTGAACCCAAACCCAAACAAACAAACAAACCCCAACCCAAACCCACCAACATTGTAATGTGCACACCAAAATTGAAACTTACAACTTGTAACCACAAATAACTCTACATGTAATGCAGCATTTTTCAACAAATCACAGGAATTTAGAATGTCGCAGCTTCCCCCACCCTGCTACAACACCGTGGCAGTGGAGTGGGGGTAGCGTTAGTTTCGTGTGACATCTCGCTAAATCTGATCCCCTATATACATCTTTAAAAGCATTTTCAATGCTAAAATATTACCGCGGAGCTGAAAAAATAGGTACGGGTCGACCAATCGTCGGGTTAAGGAATCATCACAGTGTAACTGGTCGTATTAAAGATTTTTTTGTCATATTAAAGTACTCATGAAGAACAGCAAATAAATTTTTAAACGTCTATTTTATTTTTACATTTTTTTTAACGGTTGAAAATATTTTCGAAAAAAAGGCATCCTCACGGTGTACACGGTTGTGGCTGTAAATATTATCTGAAACAATATTTGTAAAAAGATTATTAATTAGTATGGAAGCCGCATCTGGCTATGGAGGTTTTTATTTTAATCAAAATTCACCAAATGGCGGCGGTTTGAAAAAAAAATATCGAATTTAGCCTACTTTTTTCGACAGTTTTTCGGTAAATAAAATATGAAGATTAAAAAAAAATGCTTCCATAGCAAGATACAGAATGACGTGAAGAATGTTGTGTCAAAATTTGAGACGGATAGCTTGAAAACTCTTCCTTTGAGAGTGTACACCGTTTTGAAAAACGACATTTCGAGAAAAATGCGTTCAAAGTTTCGAGTCCGGAATTTTCATATAAATTGTCTACTTACGATCAATCAGCATGTTGAACAGCATATTAATAAGTGTCTGTACTATCGTATAATGCAAAAAAAATCGATTTTTTGAAAATTTTACACTGCGATGATCCCTTAACCCCTAGCATCGTGAAAATGACTATTCACAGCACCATTATAAAATCATTAATGTTTTGAATCGCGAATTTATGCGAAAATCCAGTACACAAAGTACTAGGCTGTGCAAACATGGGAACGGCCTGGATGGTGCAAATGCTACCTACCTTACCATATACACATCCGGGAATTATGCCCGGGGACCTCAAGCTACTTAGTCAGGATAATTGACGAGGAATATTATTTATTCTTATTTTCTTAATTAGCAATAATTACTCATTATTAACTTGAGATCTATGTTCAGAAATGATAAATTTCTAGAATTTTCTAGGAAAAAACGAAATACAGTAGAATTTTTTTCAAACATAAAAGAATTTTTTAGTATATCCGAAAATTGTAAAAGTTTTTTATTTCTTTTAGATTATAGACAGCTTCAATACACTTTTCCTTTCCAACGAAATAATTTTTTTCTCGAATCCATATTCATTGTTGGCAGCTCCTCGGGCCGATTTTGAGGTTTTGAACGGGGCGCGTATGTCTCTAACTTCGCGACTATCCTGTCAACCTGAGCATTATGGCAGGACAACAATTCTTTATTTCTCTTTTCTCAGACATCTCTCTCCTTAAATATCTCTATTCTGGAGAAGGTTTAAATAGACGCATCTCTATTCCAAAATATCTCATATCTAAAACATCTCTCTGCCGAAACATCTCTATTCGTAACAATCACTATTCCACAATAACTCACTTCTGAAATATTACTGCTCCTAAGGAGGTACGATCATGGGGTCGAATCCAACTTTCGAGCCTGAAATTTTTATATGATGTTGACGAATACGTTATGCACCCTTTGGACAAATTTGAACTATATTGACCATCCAGTTTTTTCGTAATAAAATTGCAAAGCCGAGCATTTTGAGCTAGTGAAGCACGTCGTCTCATGGAGACGGTCGACCGGAAGTGCGGTAATCACGGTTTTGCTACTCACGTATCCAACTAAGGTCATTGGAAAACTGAAATTTGATAAATTAGACATAATAGATATTGTAAAAAATCGAAAATTCGCACTTCACCATGTAGTTCAAGCACTACATTATGAAACAGTTTCAACCTCCGGTTGAATATTATCATAATGACGAAATAGTATCCATAGACTTGGCAATGTCGGGCGTAACAGCTGATTCGTTTGGCGAGCATAACCTAGCTCTGTAGTGACAGTTTTCGTTGTCGCCGGCTAGCGACAGCCAATCGCATGCACGATCAGAAGAAAGGGAGCCTCTTATCGGCTGTTGCTAGGTAACGAGAACGAAAACGGTCGCTACAGAGTTTCAGAATCTCGGTACTGCTTGGAAATCGTCGTGAAGACTCCAGTGTCGTTGAGGGTATAATTTTTCAGTTTTCATTAGTAAATATGCAATAAATAAAACATTTACCACAAATTTGGCACTTTGGGATCGACAATACGAATATTCAACATTAGTTAACGTAAATCAGAATACCCGTGGGGTGACATAAATTTACACTTTATGTACACGAGCTTCCGTTTTCACAACATTTTATACATAGACATCTCCTTCTCGTTGCGCTACATGTTTTATAAATGCCTCGAATTCTTTTACATACGCACATAGCGCTTTGACTGGATTATTCCTAAACAGTTCCTCTATTTTTTGCCGCAGTCCTCCTTGTATTCCAGCACTTCGTCTAGTTTTTCCACTACTTTCGCTTTTATTTCTGCCTTTACCGTCTCACAGCAACAAATGTACATATTCGGCAGCTACGGTCTCTATCCTGTTATTCTCTTTTTTCCCTATATTTCTGCACCCTATCCTTGTCCATAATTCCTTCGTTTCGCCTCTGACAAGGGGCCATCGCCATATCCGGAAAACGGATTTGGACGAGGCTTTTATCTATTATAGTACTCCACTAGAAATGTGTTATAGCAAAGCCATACGATGCAACGCTCAGCAGCTTACGAGAACAAATACAGTTTAAAAAATCGACGCAGCTCATGTAAATACTATTTCAGTTACTGGTCTTACAATAGGCGGCTAAATTATTTTTTTCTTTGAATATAAAATAGAAATAGGTTAATTTTGATTGAAAAATCGTAGTTTATATTGAACGAATAAATTTTTAAAAATGGAAATCGTAAAAAACCAAGCATATTCCTCATAAAAATCATATTCTTTAGTATTTATGCCATCGTTATTAATCGCAATAATATTGCTAATACTAATAGTCGGATTCATGGTCAGTATCCTTCTGCGGAGTTTTTTGATGGATTTTTGGGTGATAGTCATCATAAATGCATTTAAAACACTCGCATGCTCCACACCAGGCACACTTTATGAAGTCAACTTCTTTGCACCTACAATTTTGCTTGAAAACGCTAGAGGGAATAAGATTTCATTGACGTTTGCAAAAATCGGTCTGTCTTCAATCAGTTTGGATGGACACCGAGCATATGCTATCATTTTCTTAAAGCTAGACACGCTTAATCGATGGGGGACAAGCGAATAGATTTTCATAGCGTCTTCTCGAGATTGTATTTTAGTTCCTGCATTTTCCGGGTATTACTTTTACGGTACAACTTCGATTCCTTGCCGAATTTTCGAAAAATTCGTCGTGCGAAGTAGAGTCAATTTGTCCTCCCCAAGAGTCAGTAATTAAAAGAAAATCATCCTTTTGCACGTAAGCTGTCAAAGTCGTCTGCAGATCCCCTTTATATAATTCCTTTGTCAATTTTCCCGACTTGAAACATACGAGTATGATATTTCCAAATTCTTCTGTTAATTTCTGTACTGTTTGCGACACCTTGAGGCCAAACTTATTTCCTGGTTCTTGCATGAATGATGCCGTTAAACTATATGAGTGTTTTTTTTCTCCTTCCAATGAAAAAATCTACAGATATTACATAAAGTGCAACTATTTAATGGCATTGAAAATGTACTCTTTGGGTGATAAAAAAAGGCACATGCAAATAATATAAGTTGCACTCTCTAACTCTCGCACTCTCTTACTATTTAACTCTCTCATTCATCACATTCTCACTCTCTTCTCACATTCTCACTCTCTCACTCTTCTCACATTCTCACACTCTCTTCTTACATTCTTACTCTCTTATTCACATTCTCACATTTTCACTGTGTTATTACATTCTCACTCTCTCACTATCCATCCATCCATCAAACCCAAGTCCAAGTCTAAGCCCAAACAAATCCAAAAAACCCAAACAATCCAAACAAACAACCCCAAACAAACAACTTAAAACAAACGACCACAAACAAACGCAAGCAAACCCAAACCCAAGCAAACAACCCCAAACAAAGCCAAACTCAAACAAACAAAGCCAAACAAACAAACTCAAACAAACAATCAAGCCCAAACCCACCAACATTGTACGGTACAAACCAAAATTGAAACTTACAACTTGTAACCAGAATGACTCTACACGTAATGCAGCATTTTTCAACAAATCACAGGCATTTAGCATGTCATAGCTCCCCCCACTCTGCTACAACACAGTGGCGGTGGAGTGAGGATAGCGTCAGTTTCGTGTGACATTTCGCTAAATCAGACCAGCTATATATATATTTAAGAGCATTTTCAATGCTAAAAAACGTATTCTTTCAATATAAACTACGACTTTTCGGTCTAAATCAACCTATCTCTACTTTGTATTAAAAAAAAAATCTCCAGATATTACATAAAGTGCAACTATTTCATGGCATTGAAAGAGTAGTCAGACTTTTCGGGTGATACAAAAAGTACATGCAATAATAGGAGTTGCTTCCAAACAAACCAAACCTCAACAAACCCCAACAAACCCCAACAAACCTCAACAAACCTCATCAAACTCTAACAAACCCAAACATACCTCAACAAACCCCAACAAACCCAAACAAAGCTCAACAAACAAACCCAAACAAAACCAAATCTCAACAAACCAAACCAAACCAAACCTCAACAAACCAAACCAAACCTCAAAAAACCAAACCGAACCTCAACAAACCAAACCAAACCTCAACAAACCCAAACAAACCTCAACAAACCAAACCAAACCTCAGCAAACCCCAAAAAACCTTAACAAACCCCACCAAACCTCAACAAACCCCAACAAACCTCAACAAACCCCAACAAACTTCAACAAACCTCGTCAAACCCTAACAAACCCAAACATACCTCAACAAACCCCAAGAAACCCAAACAAACCTCAACAAACAAAACCAAATAAACAAACCAAACCAAACCTCAACAAACCAAACCAAACCAAACCTCAACAAACGAAACCAAACCTCAGTAAACCCCAAAAAACCTTAACAAGCCCCAACAAACCCAAACAAACAAACGAACCTCATCAAACCCAAACAAATCTCAACAAACCCAAAGAAACCTTAACAAACAAAAACAAGCCTCAACAAAACCAAATAAACCGCAAAAAACCCAAATAAACCCCGACAAACCCAAACTCACTAACATTGTAATGTACACACCAAAATTGAAACTTACAATTTGTAACCACAAATGACTACTCTACATGTAATGCCGCATTTTTCAACAAATCACAGGCATTTAGCATGTCGCAGCTCCCCCCACCCTGCTACGTTACAGCGGCAGTGGAGCGGGGGTAGCGTTAATTTCGTGTGACGTCTCGCTAGATCAGACCCCCATAAACATCTTTAAAAGCATTTTTAATGCTAAAAAAAAATATTTCGGTCGGGACTTGAATACGGAGCGCCCGCGCGCGAGGCGTGAGCCCTAACAACTCGGCCGCGCCGCCATAATGTGAAACGAGTAACTAAAATGGTTCATAAGCTGCGTCGAATTTTTTACTGTAATTTTTCTCGTAAACGGTTGAGCGTTGTATCGTATGGCTTTGCTATAAGACATTTTTGATGGAGTACTATATTACATAAAAGCCTCGTTCGAATCCGTTTCCCGGCTATAGCGATGCCCCCCTATGAACTCCTTTACCTCCCAATATTTTTTCATTTCTCCGTTCCCTTTTCTGTTATTGAACTCTTTGCAGTACGTTGATTCGTCGATCCTGCACTATCCGTTGTGGATTTCTTTCTTAGTTTTGATTTTTATCCCTATTTCTACTTTTTGCTGTATTCCTTCTACATCCTCGCTTCTTATTGCCTACTATATTTCTCCTTCACCCACTTCATGTAAGGCTTTGGTAAGGTCTTTGCCCCATTTAGACGGGTTTATGTTGATAATTCCTCTGACCTCTTCTTTTTGGCACACCTTCGGCCACCTTTCTTCTTCCATCTTTATTATTTCTACCAGATATTTAGCCGCGCATTTCCAGGCCTCTTTTTCCACTCTTCTGCACCCCGATTCCATTCTCCAAATATAGTTTGGTGTGTTTGGACTGATTGTCCCATGGCCATTTTTACACACTTTCCCTGTCATCTTCAAGTACAGTCAAACCGCGATATAACGAACCTCGGGATAACGAAGGCCTCGATATAACGAAGATTTGTTCATTCCCTTTAGATAGACATCCGAAACCTTGATACAACGAAGAAAAACTATAGATATAACGAATTTATTTTCAGGGCCCTTAACCTCTATACAAGAAATTTTTCTGAACGAAACCTCTGTATAACGAAGCGTTCGGTAAACGAACTCCTTTCCTCTTTCGTTCGCTTCTCCCTCATCTCTGCTTCTACGGAGCCTGTCTAGACTTGCAAACTTGAAAAAATAAATAAAACATTTGTTTAATTTTGAAATAATCCGCTTTACAAAATAATATATTATATACATTATGCTCTAATTGCTAATTGTTTGTAAAAAATGTTCTAATGTAAACCTTTCTTCTTTTAAAAATATCCCTATATTTATAGTACCAATATATTTTCTTTAAAGAAAATAAAAGATTCAAATTAGAGAAATTTATATTTGTCCTTTTTATTAAAACCTTAATATAACACATTTTTTGGAACATGACCTCGATATAACGAAACCTAAATATTGGGTGAAGTAAAAAGTTCTGAGCGTTTTCCGCTAGATGTCTTTAGTGAGCCATATCTCACGATGTATACATCGCATCGGGTCATACTATACGGCGATTTAAAGGCGACATTACGCTTCAAAAAAAGTTCTTTGACAGTTTTGTGTTTGGTAAAGCCAGTTGTGTGTTACAGCGTTCCAAAATGGAGGTAAAAAAGAGAAAATTCGATACATTCTTCAGTACCACTACGACTAAGGTGAAAAGGCGGAGTAGGCGGCCAAAAAAATTTGTGCTGTTTATGGACCCAACACAGTATCGAACGCAACAACAAAGCGGTGGTTCCAACGATTCCGTTCTGGTAATATGGACGTCGAAGATGAGGCACGCTCTGGTAGGTCAATCGTCGAAAATGTCGATAAAATCATGGAAATCGTCGAGTCGGACCGGCATTTAAGCACTTATTCCATTGCCCAGGAACTGAAGATTAGCCAGAAAACCGTTTGGAACCATTTGCATAAGGCGGGTCTGAAGAAGAAGCTCGATGTATGGGCGCCACACGAATTGACACAAAAAGAACCTTTTGGACCGATTTGATGCCTGCGATTCTTTGCTGAAACGCAACGAAATCGACCCTTTTTTGAAGCGGATGGTGACTGGCGATGAAAAATGGGTCACATACGAGAACAACAGCCGAAAAAGATCGTGGTCCAATCGCGGTGAGCCGGCCCAAACGATCGCCAAGCCCGGATTAACGGCCAAGAAGGTTTTGTTTGGTAGGATTGGAAGGGAATCATCCACTATGAGCTGCTCCCATCGGGCCAAACACTCAATTCGGACCTCTACTGTCAACAATTGACCAGATTGAAGCAAGCGATCGACCAGAAGCAGCCAGAATTGGCCAATAGGAAGGGTGTTGTGTTCCATCAAGACAACGCCAAGCCGCGCACATCTTTAACGACGCGCCAGAAGCTCCGAGAACTTGGATGGGAGGTTCTATCGCCCCCGCCGTATAGTCCAGACATGGCACCAAGCGATTATCACCTTTTAAAGCATTTGCAAAATTTTCTTGATGGTACAAAACTGGCCTCAAGAGAGGCTTATGAAAATGTCCTGGTCAAGTTTTTTACGAATAGAGACGAGACCTTCTTCAATCGTGGAATCATGAAATTGCCTTCAAAATGGACAAAAGTTATCGAACAAAATGGCGCATATTTGATCTAAATCGGATAATCCTAACTAAGTTAATTTCATCGTCGAAATAAAGCTAAAAAAACGCTCAGAACTTTTTACTTCATCTAATATAACGAAAACTCGATATAACGAACTTTTTTCCTCTTGCCTAGAGATTCGTTATATCGAGGTTCGACTGTACTATCGTAATTTTTCACGAAAAGACCATTTTTATTTCGAAAATCAATAATAAAACCTCATTCATCGCGAAATCGTAATTTTATTCGTTTATGTTGCAGACAAATTGTCGAGAAAAGTGTCGCTCCGAGAGGATCAAGAACGAAAAAAATGTCAGCAGCGATGCCTGGTTCGCAGATGCTAAAAACGGTACCCGTTATCTCGAGACCACGAATGGTATTCGCGCAGACTCTACTACGAAAACCGATAACATATTTAATTTTTTGTTTCATAGAAGAAAAAGATCCAGCGAATTTCAATGCAAGCCTCCACTGCAAGGACGTCGATGTTTTAAGAATTAAGCACAATACTGGAATTTGGGTAATCGAGCAGATTTCCAGGGACAATAATTCTACTCAGGAGAATCGCGACGATGAAAATATTCGCATTCAAGTCGTGAGTACGAGAACATGCCTGTAAACGCGAATTTTCAGTAACCATTTTTTTTTTAATTGACACAGGTTGCAATTTTATTTCGTAATATATTATCATTATCAATAATAACTTTTTAATGCCTTAAGTGATTGATACCTCTTAGACATCCGTTTTCATCGCCGAAAGATATAAAAAAAGATAATTTCATGACAACATTACACTGGATGTCATTTGAAAGATGTCGAATAGTTATCTTACGGTCATGCCTTGAAGATAACCTAAAAACGGTAACTTATCGGACGTCAATTGAATGCTAGCTGCGTATCGCTTCCTCCCCAGATAGCATAATCCTCCAATTGCCGTCGATGTGTTACCGTTTTCAGGTTATCTCCCGAGTCGAAAAATAAAAGTCATATTTTCCGGCGTGTTTTCGGTCTAGACCGAATTCACGTCGAAAACCGGCCGGAATAGCGAACCATTCCGGCCTGGCTTTGCAGGCCGAAAACACGCCTGAACTCTGGATTTCGGTTTCTCCGTCAGCTTGCTTTCTCGAGCCGAAAACACGCTGAAACTTACGATTTCGGCCTCTTCATCAGCCCGCTTGCTCGGGCCGAAAACACGCAGAAATCTGGAATTTCGGTCTCCCCATCCAGTATCAATATTTGGTAATATAATGAGTGATAATTAGTGCAATTCGATCTTGCTTCCTCTTAAATCTCTACGATAATAAAGAAGATCCTTTTCACCGTGTTTTTTTTATTCAAAATAATGAATTTATACAGAGCCTTGAGTAAATTAGTTGGGAGTTAAAGTGATGTAAAATTAGGAGTTAAAGTGATGTAAAATTTGAGCTTTGATTAGCTGAATTCTGCCAATTGTTGAACTGTTCTTGTGAGTTCGATTGATAATGAGGAGCCTGTAACCTGCGACGTCGATCAGTAGACCGAAAAAATGAGTATCGGCATATTTTCGGCCTGAGCAGAACGCTGACTGATGTAAGCTGAAATCCCAAGTTTCGGCGTACTTTCGGCCTGCAACCCGTTAAGCCGATCAACACACCGGAACTGAGTTCCGGCGTTTTTTTCCGGCGCATTTTCGGTACGTTCCGGTTTATAAGTCGCCTGAATTATTACGATTTTAAAAGATTCGCCGTTTTTTCGGTCTAAGTCGCCAACCGTAGGCCAACTTTTACAATTTCGGCCGAATCGAATAAAGTTTTCGGCCTTAGTTTTCGACTCGGGCTTCAAGACATGACCGTAAGATTACAAGAGAGAGTAATATAACAGAAAATGTTCCCAAAAAAGATGATGATTAAAATTTGGTTATTACCAATGAAACAAACTTAACGGATATTTGGCAGAGTACAAAAAATAATGAGGCCAAGCCGTGTTTTCCTTCATGTTGAATATTTTTCATCCATAATTTCTCTTGACAGAAGTTGCAATGCATGTGTTTCGACATAAGTTTCAAATCAATTATGCGTCGTTGCCCGACTGCGCATTCATTTTCCGACTCAACTACTTTTTTTCATTGCTTTAACCGACGATTATGCTGATTTTCGCTTTGGATTTTTCAATTTCGTCGAACACGAAAACTGGGTTCGCGAAGGATGTTTGACAGCTAAGGGCTCCCCAGGTAGCAATTTCCAGAGGGTTGCCCAGAAGTTGTCTAATTGGACACCAAATGTCCGCTTGGAAGTTACCTACAAGTTATCATATGTCCAACAGTTATCATTTTGGATGGTTGTTAACTTCGAGGTAACCTTCGGGCGGACATTTGGTACCCGTTTAGCTGACTCTTAGACAACTTTTTGAAAATTGCTACTTGGGTCACGATGTGACATTTGTATCTGCGCTCAGTGCTACCAGTTACTGAGAACTAAATTGCGCAATGTAAATAAGCAAAAAACGATTAATAACAGTCAATTATATGCATTCCACATATTTATTATCCGATATTTGTTGATTTTACGTAACCGAAAATTTGATTATTCGGAATTGGCAGCCGTTATAGGCGCTCGTGTTTAAGGAGGTTGGGGCGTTACGACGGTTCCAACTTTCGGGCCTGAAATTTTTATATGATGTTGACGAATACGTTATGCACCCTTTGGAAAAATTTAAGCTATATTGACCTTTCAGTTTTTTTCAAATAAAATTGCAAAGTCGAGCACTTTGAGCTAGTGAAGCACGTCGTCTTATGGAGACGGTCGACCGGAAGTGCGGTGATCAAGGTTTTGCTGCCCACACATCCAACTGAGGTCGTTGGAAAACTGATAATAATTTGATAAATTACACATAATAGATATTGTAAAAAATCGAAAATTCGAACTTCACCGTGTAGTTCAAGCACTACATTATAAAACGGTTTCAACTTCCGGTTGAGTATTATCATAATGACGAAATAGTACCCATAGATATGTCAACGCCGGGTGTAACAGCTGATTCGTTTGGCGAGCATAACCTAGCATATACCTCGTTGCCGCCTGCTCCGCAAAGATCCTGAGCAACCTTCTCAATTATTATGCAAATTTCAGACTGATAGATCGACAATCTCGTCCTTTACGAATCTCTCAGCGGGAAGTTTTTATCGATACATTGCCCGCAGAGTGTCCAGCCAAGGTTTCATATCTGAACCGGAAGTATCACCGTGGTTTCAAACACTCGAAGGTATGCCGTAACAAAATAGTTTATATTGCCGGTTTATGAATATGGAAAACGAAAAAAGACCAACGTAATGTATACGTTTTATTTTTCAGAGGGTCATCGCTCTGCGGAAATAAAAAATATTGAACTGACAGGTCAGAGACTTGACGACTTGAACCCTTCTCGAGTACGAGCCGATCTTACTTTTGTACCGGCTTCAGGTATTTCTAATGAATTAATTTTTTTTTTTCAATTGCATACTCCCACGCTATAGTGCCAATTGTGAGAAAGAAAAATTTGTAATTACTACAATTGTCAATAATCTAAGTACACTCGAGGAATAGGAATCAGTCTTCGTTTACCAATTGTGCGCTAATGGCGAAGAGAACCAAGAAATGAACGCGCTGGATCAATATCTGCTATGTATACAGTGTGACCACAAAATTTACGACGAAGTTTTGCAGAGCACATGAATCGCAAAATTCCGATCCGAAAAGTCCTTATCCATTTTCCTCTCAGACGCATCGTAGTTGAGATATTGAATAATGAACGATAGCCAATGACGAATGTGGGCTAGCTTAGAATGGGCGGGGCTAGCCGTCTCACTGGCCGGTCGTCCCGCCTACGCCCCGTATAGGTTGCCTCGTCGTCGCACCGCATTGGTTATATCTCATTGATTAATATCTTGGCAACGGTGCATCGGAGAGAATAATGATAAAGGACTTTTCCCTTCAGGATTTCACGATTCAGCTGATCCCCAAATCTTGACGCGCAACTTTTGCGACACCATGTATACACAGTATTGATTTTCCTTATCGCTCGTACATCGATACGTATATTGATTTACGGATAACTTTCAGATCGAGGCTGTCATTACGATGTGGTGTCGTTCATCGAGGATCAGGGTTTGACTATCGGGAATCTCGACTCGGTAAGTTTGCGCACCTACCATACCGACAGTCTTAGCTGAATTATGAAATCATTAATAATTACAATGCGACAATGACACAACTGTTGTCCCAATAGTGTTGTTATCGGAATTGACATACTTTTTTAAACGCGGTAAATACTTTTTCTGTTTGTAGTCGCAAGATTTTCGCTTTACGCTCCGCGATCTTAATTATGCGACAAACGTGACCGTGTTTGTGTCCGCGCGCAATATGGGAAATACCGGAAGTAGCAAGAACGTGTCTCTCGCGTTTGTCACCCCTTCTTGTATTGAGCTGTATCGAAATCTTACTTTTTGCGGTAAGTTCACTCCGTCTCTTACTAATTTTGAACTTTTAATAAACTATTTCGTCCCGTTCTCGTTTATATTTGGAGAACTACGATTTCTACATATATTTAATTATTAAAGCACGGTTCGTAAAAATCCGATATTTATTATAAATATCGAAAATATCCGATATTTTTATATATATCCGATTTTTTAATATTGATAAATATAACCTCTTTTTTTGCTGTTATTTGAAGCTGCTTTTTTAGAGTGTGTTGCGAGTTTAAAAAATATGGATGTAAAATCAAACCCCAATTTTTGTTATTTGAATATTTATTTATTTACTTATTTTTTTACGATAATCAGTCTTACACATTTAAAAAATCAAGTCTTTCTAATTAAAAAATAATTAGGTACGTTTCTCTTCATACCTAATAAATCAACAATAAAAATAAAAGTTTCTTTTAAACTGCTCACATTTATAAGCTCTAATATCTTTAATATTAATAATTAAATATCTATTTAAAAAAAATTAACATAAATAACAATGAATCACAAATATCGAACGACGAATCTGATACTGATTGTGTAGTCAGATGAGTTGTTGCATACAATGTAACAACTTTATAATCGTTACGCGCACGCACACATTAGATCCTAGCCAAACAAGTCTCAATTTAACATCATATTATTATAGCGCAATCAAGATCTTTACTTGTCTAAAACCGTTGTTATTTCAAAAATGACAACATCGAGGACAATGAAAGAAACGCAGCTGGTCGAAAGACAATGGTATTTTTTGAAATTTCGGCACATACAAAAAATATTGGGGGCCTTTCTAAGCCTCCTCTTAACGAATACCAGGGACAAATACATAGATAAGTCGTCATAGTTTGGTATTTTAAAATCAAGTCAGCGCAGCGCCATGCATAGTTGCTTGAAGATAAAGTTGTTTTAATAAAAAAAATGCGCATTTTTGTTGTACTTTGGGATAAATATCAATGATATATAGCCAACATCAATATTAATGGATATATGTTGTGATACATATCGGATATATATTCCTTGATATATATCATGCGAACCCTGATTAAAAACAATATTTTTATTGACGCTTAAACATAATAAATATTTATATACAGGGTGGTCCGAAATGTGACGTCCAAAATGAATCCCTACCTACCCGAATGACCTCCGCGTATGTACTACGATCTTTTTTTAGTTTTCGAGAAAAAAGCATTTGAACTTCTCTTTACCGAGTTTTTCTGTAGCATAGGTTTTTATTTTTTCACGCTTTTGTGGATGTACGGGTGTCCGATGGCAGATTTCAAACTTTAAATGATCATAACTTTAATCGAATACACCCTGAAATCGTGAACGCGAGGTGCAAGAGGAGTGCGGGGCGGGTAGCTAAGGTCGCGTGCGTTGCGGATTTTTTAGTCGCCATGGAGCGTTGGTCTGGAGACCAACGTGCTTTCGCTGTGGAGGCGTATGTAACTAGTCGTTTTTCGCTTACTTTGGTGCGGCGTAAATTCTGTAACCGCTACAACATTCGTCGAATAAGTGACGCGCCATCGATAAATTTGATCCAACGTTGGGTAGCAAGATTTAGAGCTTCAGGCTCGGCTGTAAACAGGCATCACCAAAATCGAGCAGACTCTGTATCAACTCCGGAAAACATCCAACGTGTGAGTGATTCTGTTTTAGAAAATCCACGAACGTCATTGAGAGTGCGTTCGTCTGTTTTGGGTATTCCAAAATCGACACTGCATGAAATTATATGGGGTTTTAGCACTCGGATAATGAAGGACTAGGTTTCTGGTATGTTCGGGATAACGGAATGATAGAAAATACTTTTATTCAACAAATACAACGTTCGTCGTTGTCTTCTCTCCGCGTGCCTACGAACGAACTTTTATATATGGACGCTAGCTCTGTAGCGAGTCCTCGTGTTCTCTCTTGCCTTTCGCGATTGGTCGAGAAGACTTCCCTAGAGGTTAGTGCTTGTTTCCGCCGGTGGCGCTGGCCGCCATCGTTTGACGTCTTACGTCGCTCCGTTGGTAAATGTTTTGAGGTTGGCGGAGTCGCAGGTGGCAAGACCGCCACAATTATGAAGAAAAAAATAAAATTTAATCCGTAAAAAATCCAAATAATTGAAAAATTGAACGACGGTGACTACCCAACAAGAATAACTTATGTTCAAAAGATGCTGGAGACTTTTTCCACCGAAACACGACTAAGAAACAATTTTTATAGCGACGAAGCACATTTCCATCTTGGAGGTTATGTCAACGAGCAAAATTTTCGTTACTGGAGTCTCCAAAATCCAAGAAAGTGCACGAGCAGCCACTGCATATTGAAAAGGTCACTGTTTGGTGCGCTATTTCGGGGAACGGAATCATCGGGCCCTATTTTTTTGAAAATAATCGTGGCCAGACAGTGACGGTCAACTCAAAAATTGAAATCCGCATTTGATTTCTTTTCATTTTAATAAATATTTTTTAATTACTTTGTTTATTCATTTTTTTACGAATTTTTAAAGTTTGAAATCTGCCACCGGACACCCTGTATTTTCCTCTTGGAAATTTTCAAAAGCACTTGAAAATCATTTAAACAAGTATTTGGGATTTTTTTTATATAAAATAAATACTTTTAGAAATCGGTTACAACTTATTTTATTTTTCTATCAATGGGGAGTAAATTCCAATTTTATTTATGAAAAAAAAAATCCAAAAAGCGGCTTCAGCTGCCGTCAAATAAAGCCATGCCCGGCGTGTTTTGGTCTGCGCGGAGCGCTCCAGCCTTGCTACTTAGCAATAACGGGTTAAAAATGATTATAATAGACTAAATTTAGGGGGTCTTATCGTTTTTTGTTTTCCATAAAACCCCTGGATAACAAAATGGCAGTTGTATGAAAAAAACCCGATTTTCTTGCCTGGTTTTTTTTTGCTCAACAGACGAAACAAAATATTTCTAAATCTATTTTTGCCAAAAATCGCTTCGTGTTGGCTCCGCAAATTGAATGTCCTTTCAATTGGGCAGAGATTCATGTGAAACGGTTCATCCGTTGAAGTTGTAGAGCGCCTCGCGCGCTGAACAATGCTGTTTCCAGAAAAACGCATTCAAAGTTTATTAAAGAGGCGCCCCGAGCGCCTCAGCTATTTGTTTTCTAACTGGCGTACGGTTCCGCTCAACAGGCTGTAAATTCGAAAATACTTTAAATATGGAAATATCCTTTTACCACCATGTTCTAAACATTTTAAGGATGCAAATTATGTAAATAAAATCGAATTTTTCATTGTCACGAACGACAACCTGCTCTTAAGCCGGGAAATTATTATGGGAAAACAGCTTATGCAGCCGTTAATGGTTGCAAAACGAATGGAACCAAAACGCCGTAAATTCTGAAAATATAACGACATCAAGATTTAAGATCAAGCGATTGATTATGCTCAGTTTCAAATAAATCGACTGAGTTATTATCGAGAAATTAATTAAAGTAATGAGAAATATCGCCTTTTTTAACGATGAATTTATAATAATTATCCAAAAACTCAATATATATTGAGTTTTTAGATAATTATTGATAATAATACGATGATCTGAATGTATTAATTAAATTTAAAAATTGAGAAATTTTTATGTTGGACAGTTGAAACAGATGTACAGCCACTGACAAAATCTCTGTCAAGTACACGCCAATATCGTCGAATTTGACTTCAATTATTATTAAAAGTGGAAAGTTAACATTTCTAAGTGTTAATTTATTATTAAATTAGTCATTTGTAAGGCTAAACATATACATGATCTAGACTAGTAAATCCACGATACACCCATTTTGGACTAACTTTTGACCCGACAGTTCATCCAGTAATACCTTAACAGTCGATAATTACATAACGATAACACAAGTTAAAAAAATCGCGAGGGAAGTACATACACAAAAGAGAAAAAGTGAAAGAATGCTCTTTACTCGACAACTAAAAAAGATCGTGCAACATACATGGGGTTTTTTCGGATAGGTATTGACAGGAGTCATCTAGATTTTCCTTTTGGACATCATTTTTCGGGCCATCCCAAATATACGTAATAGTTGCATATAATATTACATTTTATAGTACCCTATATTTAGTGATCACCAATATTAATAATTATTATGTAACTACAAACGGAGTTTCTAATTCCGCAAAGTATTATATACAAATATAAATAAAAAAAACCAGTGATATACCCCTAGACCACACAGCTCTTCAAATCTCACTTTATTAGCATAATTTGAAAAGTTACGTGGAAGTATTCACTTTCTACTCTATTGCAGAACCACCGTACATCTCATGAAATCTATTGCATCTTATAATATTTGGTGTAATGGACATAGTTTTGGCAGGCTGAAGGTTTTAATTACGGTGCGCACCACTTGCTGGTGGACAAGGAATATCGATATTACTCTCGACACCTATTGCTTCATTTCCGATAGTCTGTCTAAGTACAGTCGGACATCTCAATTCTAATAATCCTGTATACCTGATGCGATGTTACTATTTTAAATAATCTATGTCGATATATTGTTGAAAAAGTTACTTATGCAAGCGGTAGGTTTCTGTAAGAAAATCGTGGAGCTTCCCGATCTTTTTTTCTTAACCATGCACGCCAAGTCGTTGCCCAGCATTTCCAGTGATACATACATACAGTACTTGTGAGGTGCATACGTTGTACTTTTATATAATCGTGATTCGTACTTTTTATTATAATAGTAATATGGTTTTTGAAAATAAAATATTGAAAAAAATGGTATTACTAGGGTTTGATAATTTTCTGTGCGTTTCTAGTAAATTTGCTTAGCTTATTCATGAAAGGTTATTTCACTTCTTTTGTACGTTTAAATTGAAAAATTAATAATCTAAATAAAAATATTGTTTAAAAAAAATCACAAATATTTCGAGGTTAATTAGAATTTTGCAGATAGTGAAACAACCGATAATTTTTTCGAGGGCATTTTTTATTACTTGGCGTTTTTTTTTACTTGTTAAAGTTTTTTAGGGGTTTAGTAATCACCAATATTAATAATGCATTAATTTTTATTTTGATTTCTTATTGTCAATAAAATATATCACGTATATAAGTTTCAATGTTTATTTGTACAGCGCCAAACGAAGTGACAGGATTACGAATAAGAGAGATTGACAAAAATGAATCGAATTACAACATAGTCGTAACGTGGGACGAGCCTCCGTACTTTCCTGACAATTATACGTTGCGCATTCAAGCGGTCGATTACTTCGGAGACGGGGAAGAGTCATCTCCCGTAAGCACAAGTGTTCTTCCCGGCGTAAGTTCTTCAATAATCATTCTCATTCGCGTGCACAAAAAGTTGCGTCATTTATAGACACGTTCAATGAAATTCGAGTTTGAAAATTGGTTTGCTCTGTAGAATACGACGGAAACTCATCTGACAATCCCGGCCAAATTCGACGAGCTCGATGATCGTCAACGAATAATAAGTATATTGGCTGAATCGGCCGGTGGCGCGAGTCTTCAATCGTGGATGTACTTCACTCTCAACGCAATCAACGAATCGTCTCAAGGTTAGCTGAATACCGGAAATGAAATGGAGATGCACTAATCAAAACTGTGAAGCGAAAAAAGCGGGAAGGAAGAGTCGTTTGGCTGGTTCCGTTGTTACGTCCCGAAAGGAGATTTAGGTGGGACTCGCGAGGTTGCCGTGTTAGAGTAGGAAGTTCGAATTGATTTAGGTTGCGCAGTTGATCTTTGGTTGCCTTCAGCGTGAGTTCCAAACACAATTTAATAACAATTTGTCTTTAGATGAATTTGAGGTGCGTGATTTTGGTTCGAAAGTTGGTTTCAGCCAATGGATTAGTAATCGATCGAATAAATGTTCGCACGCGTAGGTTTCGTCTTTATTCACATTATTAAGTTTATTAAGCTCTACTCTTACAAACATATAGTTCGGTACAAAGTATTGGGATATTGAATAAGTTCTCGCTGTTTTCTCGTGAAAATCAACGCTTTATTTTTGAAAAATCTACAGATATTACACAAAGTGCAACTACTTCATGGCATTGAAAATGTAATCAGACTTTTCGAGTGAAAAAAAAACGTACATGCAAATAATATGAGTTGCTCTCTCGCTCTCTCACTCTCTAACTCTTTCACTCTCTAACTTTCTCACTTTCTCACATTTTCACTCTCCACTATCCATCCACCAAATCCAAACAAACAAAACCAAACAAACCCAAAAAAACCCAAACAAGTCCAAACAAACCCAAACAAACCCAAACAAAACCAAACAAACCCAAACAAGCAACGCTAACCCAAACAAGCAACGCAAACCCAAACAAGCAACGCAAACCCAAACAAACAACGCAAATCCAAACAAACAACGCAAACCCGAACAAACAACGCAAAACCCGAATAAACAACGCAAACCCGAACAAACAACGCAAACCCGAACAAACAACACAAACCCAAACACACAACGCAAACCCGAATACAAAACTTAAACCCAAACAAACAACGTAAACCCAGACAAACAACGCAAACCCAAACCAAAAACGTCAACCCAAACAAACAATGTAACACGTAACAACTTAAACCCGAACAAACAAACAAACTTAAACCCAAGCAAACAAATCCAAAACCACCATGACGCTGAAACTGGCAGACAGATCTAGCAGACGCGGCGCGGCCGATCGCAGTAGGTTTTGAGTGTGACGGTACGCGCTCCGCTGCCGCAGCACAGTACAGCGGTATAGGGCCTACCCCCACCAACCACTCTCCCGTGAGTGAATCGAATCTGCTCGACTAGCGGAAATATATTTTTTTGTTACTTAACAAAAGCCGTCACTGGGATAAATCGTAGGTCGATCGATTCGTCTAACCATATAGAATAAGCATGTAAATTAAGATGTCGCTGGTGTCATGCGTGTTGACAGCAGACGCCCTTAAAGGATTTTTATTGTGCGGGCAACACGATCTGATTCGCGGAAAATCTTTTTTTTGTTAATTAACAAAATCCGTCACCGGGATAAACGATAGGTCGATCGATTCGGCTAGTCATATAGAATAAGCATGTGAATTAAGAAGTCGCTGGTGTCATGCGTGTAGCCAGCAGACGGCCTTAAGTGAATTTTATCGTGAGGGTCGTGAGGTCTGATTCGCGGAAAATATTTTTTTGTTAATTAACAAAATCCGTCACCGGGATAAATGATAGGTCGATCGATTCGTCTAGTCATATAGAATAAGCATGTAAATTAAGAAGTCGCTGTTGTCATGCGTGTTGCCAGCAGACGGCCTTAAGTGAATTTTATCGTGAGGGTCGCCCGATCCGTTTCTTGGTTAACATATTTTTTTTGTTAATTAACAAAAGCCGTCACCGGGATAAACGATAGGTCGATCGTTTCGTCTAGTCATATAGAATAAGCATGTAAATTAAGAAGTCGCTGGTGTCATGCGTGTTGACAGCAGACGGCCTTAAGTGAATTTTATCGTGAGGGTCGCAAGATCCGTTTATTGGTTAACATATTTTTTTTGTTAACTAACAAAAGCCGTCACCGGGATAAACGATAGGTCGATCGATTCGTCTAGTCATATAGAATAAGCATGTAAATTAAGAAGTCGCTGGTGTCATGCGTGTTGCCAGCAGACGGCCTTAAGTAAATTTTATCGTGAGGGTCGCAAGGTCTGATTCGCGGAAAATATTTTTTTGTTAATTAACAAAATCCGTCACCGGGATAAATGATAGGTCGATCGATTCGTCTAGTCATATAGGATAAGCATGTAAATTAAGAAGTCGCTGTTGTCATGCGTGTTGCCAGCAGACGGCCTTAAGTGAATTTTATCGTGAGGGTCGCGAGATCCGTTTCTTGGTTAACATATTTTTTTTGTTAACTAACACAAGCCGTCGCCGAGATAAAAGATAGGTCGATCGATTCGTCTAGTCATATAGAATAAGCATGTAAATTAAGAAGTCGCTGGTGTCATGCGTGTTGCCAGCAGACGGCCTTAAGTAAATTTTATCGTGAGGGTCGCAAGGTCTGATTCGCGGAAAATATTTTTTTGTTAATTAACAAAATCCGTCACCGGGATAAATGATAGGTCGATCGATTCGTCTAGTCATATAGGATAAGCATGTAAATTAAGAAGTCGCTGTTGTCATGCGTGTTGCCAGCAGACGGCCTTAAGTGAATTTTATCGTGAGGGTCGCGAGATCCGTTTCTTGGTTAACATATTTTTTTTGTTAACTAACAAAAGCCGTCACCGGGATAAAAGATAGGTCGATCGATTCGTCTAGTCATATAGAATAAGCATGTAAATTAAGAAGTCGCTGGTGTCATGCGTGTTGCCAGCAGACGGCCTTAAGTAAATTTTATCGTGAGGGTCGCAAGGTCTGATTCGCGGAAAATATTTTTTTGTTAATTAACAAAATCCGTCACCGGGATAAATGATAGGTCGATCGATTCGTCTAGTCATATAGGATAAGCATGTAAATTAAGAAGTCGCTGTTGTCATGCGTGTTGTCAGCAGACGGCCTTAAGTGAATTTTATCGTGAGGGTCGCGAGATCCGTTTCTTGGTTAACATATTTTTTTTGTTAACTAACAAAAGCCGTCACCGGGATAAAAGATAGGTCGATCGATTCGTCTAGTCATGTAGAATAAGCATGTAAATTAAGAAGTCGCTGGTGTCATGCGTGTTGACAGCAGACGGCCTTAAGTAAATTTTATCGTGAGGGTCGCAAGGTCTGATTCGCGGAAAATATTTTTTTGTTAATTAACAAAATCCGTCACCGGGATAAATGATAGGTCGATCGATTCGTCTAGTCATATAGGATAAGCATGTAAATTAAGAAGTCGCTGTTGTCATGCGTGTTGTCAGCAGACGGCCTTAAGTGAATTTTATCGTGAGGGTCGCGAGATCCGTTTCTTGGTTAACATATTTTTTTTGTTAACTAACAAAAGCCGTCACCGGGATAAAAGATAGGTCGATCGATTCGTCTAGTCATATAGAATAAGCATGTAAATTAAGAAGTCGCTGGTGTCATGCGTGTTGCCAGCAGACGGCCTTAAGTAAATTTTATCGTGAGGGTCGCAAGGTCTGATTCGCGGAAAATATTTTTTTGTTAATTAACAAAATCCGTCACCGGGATAAATGATAGGTCGATCGATTCGTCTAGTCATATAGGATAAGCATGTAAATTAAGAAGTCGCTGTTGTCATGCGTGTTGCCAGCAGACGGCCTTAAGTGAATTTTATCGTGAGGGTCGCGAGATCCGTTTCTTGGTTAACATATTTGTTTTGTTAACTAACAAAAGTCGTCACCGGGATAAACGATAGGTCGATCGATTCGTCTAGTCATATAGAATAAGCATGTGAATTAAGAAGTCGCTGGTGTCATGCGTGTTGCCAGCAGACGGCCTTAAGTAAATTTTATCGTGAGGGTCGCAAGGTCTGATTCGCGGAAAATATTTTTTTGTTAATTAACAAAATCCGTCACCGGGATAAATGATAGGTCGATCGATTCGTCTAGTCATATAGGATAAGCATGTAAATTAAGAAGTCGCTGTTGTCATGCGTGTTGCCAGCAGACGGCCTTAAGTGAATTTTATCGTGAGGGTCGCGAGATCCGTTTCTTGGTTAACATATTTTTTTTGTTAACTAACAAAAGTCGTCACCGGGATAAACGATAGGTCGATCGATTCGTCTAGTCATATAGAATAAGCATGTAAATTAAGAAGTCGCTGGTGTCATGCGTGTTGCCAGCAGACGGCCTTAAGTAAATTTTATCGTGAGGGTCGCAAGGTCTGATTCGCGGAAAATATTTTTTTGTTAATTAACAAAATCCGTCACCGGGATAAATGATAGGTCGATCGATTCGTCTAGTCATACAGAATAAGCATGTAAATTAAGAAGTCGCTGTTGTCATGCGTGTTGCCAGCAGACGGCCTTAAGTGAATTTTATCGTGAGGGTCGCGATATCCGTTTCTTGGTTAACATATTTTTTTTGTTAACTAACAAAAGTCGTCACCGGGATAAACGATAGGTCGATCGATTCGTCTAGTCATATAGAATAAGCATGTAAATTAAGAAGTCGCTGGTGTGATGCGTGTTGCCAGCAGACGGCCTTAAGTAAATTTTATCGTGAGGGTCGCAAGGTCTGATTCGCGGAAAATATTTTTTTGTTAATTAACAAAATCCGTCACCGGGATAAATGATAGGTCGATCGATTCGTCTAGTCATATAGAATAAGCATGTAAATTAAGAAGTCGCTGTTGTCATGCGTGTTGCCAGCAGACGGCCTTAAGTGAATTTTATCGTGAGGGTCGCGATATCCGTTTCTTGGTTAACATATTTTTTTGTTAATTAACAGAAGGCGTCACCGGGATAAACGATAGGTCGATCGATTCGTCTAGTCATATAGAATAAGCATGTAAATTAAGAAGTCGCTGGTGTCATGCGTGTTGACAGCAGACGGCCTTAAGTGAATTTTATCGTGAGGGTCGCGATATCCGTTTCTTGGTTAACATATTTTTTTGTTAATTAACAGAAGGCGTCACCGGGATAAACGATAGGTCGATCGATTCGTCTAGTCATATAGAATAAGCATGTAAATTAAGAAGTCGCTGGTGTCATGCGTGTTGACAGCAGACGGCCTTAAGTGAATTTTATCGTGAGGGTCGCGAGATCCGTTTATTGGTTAACATATTTTTTTTTTAACTAACAAAAGCCGTCACCGGAATAAACGATAGGTCGATCGATTCGTCTAGTCATATAGAATAAGCTTGTAAATTAAGAAGTCGCTGGTGTCATGCGTGTTGACAGCAGACGCCCTTAAAGGTTTTTTTTTACGGGCAACGAGAGCGAGATTCGCGGATAATATTTTTTTTGTTAATTAACAAAACCCGTCACCGGGATAAACGATAGGTTGATCTATTCGTCTAGTCATATAGAATGAGCATGTAAATTGAGAAGTGACTGGTGTCATGCGTGTTGACAGCGGACGCCCTTCACCGAATTTTATTGTGTGGGCAATGAGTTCTGAATCGGAGATAATATTTTTTTAAAATAATTAACAAAAGCCGTTACCGGAATAAATCGTAGTTCGAACGATTCGTCCCGGTATAACGGAGTAAGCACAAAAATCGACAAGTCGCTATTAACATGCTCGTTGACAGCAGACAATCTTAAATGATATTGACCTTGCTGGCAGAGACCCTGATTCGTGAATAATTTTTTTTAAATCAATTACCGGTATTTATTGTATAAATTTTATAAATTTTGATAGCTTCCGTTCTAGTTAGTATGATAAATTAACTGAGAGTAGCGGAATGGTTCATTTCACCAACATGCATGCTTTATACCAAAAGCATGCAGGGATATCTGATAAATTCAATTCAATATTCTTGATTCAAGAGAAGGTATTTATTAAAATGGAATGATACTTATCAGTGACGTAGGTAATCCTTTCGTTTAATAATTTTGTAACTAGCACACTAATGCACTTCACTTCCACATAATATGACACATTTGGTAAAATGTATTATATGCAAAAGATTATTGTTCAATTAATATAAACACGAAAACAAACACTACGTTTTTCGGAATAATTTACATTAAATAGCTTTTCAATTAAATCGCGCCGGAACTCGCAGATGTGACTCGTGAGACGAATTTTTCACTACTGACAGGGATCTTTTTTGGTCTCAGGATGCTTGCCCCACCATAGAAAACGTACATTGTCGGTATTATAATCCGTCTTTAGAGTGTAGAAAGATGTGCCATGTATTTTCACTTTAAAAAACGCAACAGGCGACAGTTTTTCCATCTCGGCGTGGATTATTTTGTTTTAAAGACAATGATCTTTTTCGGAGGTCGGGTACAGTTCATGCATGCAGTACAAATTGTAAAGAAGACGTGCAGCAGATCCTTTATCCGACAATAAAAGTATTAATGTTAAGCCCTTACGGTGAAACAGACGGCGTTTGAAGGTATAGCGTCTCGCGTGTTGTGCGACGTACGGTTTATTGATGGTAATAAACCGTAAGTCGTACAACACGTAAGACTCTATACGTTCAGAAGCCGTGTGTTTCACCGTAAGGGCTTAACATTAATACTTTTATTGTCGGATAGACGATCTGCTGCACGTCTTCTTCATAATTTGTACTGCGTGCATAAACTGTACTCGACCTCCGAAAAAGATCATTGTCTTTAATACAAAATAATCCACGTCAAGATGGAGAAACTGTCGGCTCTTGCGTTTTTTTAAGTGAAAATACATGGCACATCTTTCTACACTCTAAAGACGGATTATAATACCGACAATGTACGTTTTCTATGGTGGGGCAAGCATCCTGAGACCAACAAAGATTCCTGTCAGTAGTGAAAAATTCGTCTCACGAGTCACATCTGCGAGTTCCGGCGCGATTTAATTGAAAAGCTATTTAGTGTAAATTATGCAGAAAAACGTACTGTTTGTTTTGGTGTTTATATTAATTGAACAATAATCTTTAGCATATAATAAATTTTACCAAATGTGTCATATTATGTGGAAGTGAAGTGCATTAGTGTGCTAGTTACAAAATTATTAAACGAAAGGATTACCTACGTCACTGATAAGTATCATTCCATTTTAATGAATACCTACTCTTGAATCAAGTATATCGAATTGAATTTATCAGATTTTGTTTCTTCGAAGAAGTATACATTTTCTATACCCAAATGCGCCAGTAACACTTTTTCTTGAGGGAAGTTAGCTTTTTGAATCAGACTTGCTTCATAATTTAAATAAAATAAAGAAGAGATGGGAAGTGCCAAAGATGTACCATTTTTTCCCCTATATTTTCTTACTGAAAAAGAAGTACGCCCTAAGACGAAGCTAATTTAAGATAAACGTTGTTTCAAACATTTAAGCTAGAGCCATGATATATTAATAGTGAATATACATTTTTGTCTAGTTAAAAATTTGATTAATTTTTAATCCAAATACTTGAATTTCATAAAAATACTTCAATGATACATTCAATGTACTAGCATTATACGGGAAAATATTAATATTTTAGGTTATATACGTTAAAATTTTTCAAACTCCTATATCCCTGCATGCATTTGGTATAAAGTACGCATGTTGGTAAAATGAACCATTCCGCTACTTTCAGTTAATTTATCATACTAACTCGAACTGAAGCAATCAAAATTTATAAAATTTATACAATAAATACCGGTAATTGATTTAAAAAAAATTATTCGCGAATCAGGGTCTCTGCCCGCAAGGTCAATATCATTTAAGATTGTCTGCTGTCATCGAGCATGTTAATAGCGACTTGTCGATTTTTTTGCTTACTCCGTTATACCGGGACGAATCGTTCGAACTACGATTTATTCCGGTAACGGCTTTTGTTAATTATTTTTAAAAAATATTATCTCCGATTCAGAACTCATTGCCCACACAATAAAATTCGGTGAAGGGCGTCCGCTGTCAACACGCATGACACCAGTCACTTCTCAATTTACATGCTCATTCTATATGACTAGACGAATAGATCAACCTATCGTTTATCCCGGTGACGGGTTTTGTTAATTAACAAAAAAAATATTATCCGCGAATCTCGCTCTCGTTGCCCGTAAAAAAAAATCCTTTAAGGGCGGCTGCTGTCAACACGCATGACACCAGCGACTTCTTAATTTACATGATTATTCTATATGAGTAGACGAATCGATCGACCTATCATTTATCCCGGTGACGGATTTTGTTAATTAACAAAAAAAATTTTCCGCGAATCAGACCTTGCGACCCTCACGATAAAATTCACTTAAGGCCGTCTGCTGGCAACACGCATGACACCAGCGACTTCTTAATTTACATGCTTATTCTATATGACTAGACGAATCGATCGACCTATCGTTTATCCCGGTGACGGCTTTTGTTAGTTAACAAAAAAAATATGTTAACCAAGAAACGGATCTCGCGACCCTCACGATAAAATTCACTTAAGGCCGTCTGCTGGCAACACGCATGACAACAGCGACTTCTTAATTTACATGCTTATTCTATATGACTAGACGAATCGATCGACCTATCATTTATCCCGGTGACGGATTTTGTTAATTAACAAAAAAATATTTTCCGCGAATCAGACCTTGCGACCCTCACGATAAAATTTACTTAAGGCCGTCTGCTGGCAACACGCATGACACCAGCGACTTCTTAATTTACATGCTTATTCTATATGACTAGACGAATCGATCGACCTATCGTTTATCCCGGTGACGGTTTTTGTTAGTTAACAAAAAAAATATGTTAACCAAGAAACGGATCTCGCGACCCTCACGATAAAATTCACTTAAGGCCGTCTGCTGGCGACACGCATGACACCAGCGACTTCTTAATTTACATGCTTATTCTATATGACTAGACGAATCGATCGACCTATCGTTCATCCCGGTGACGGCTTTTGTTAGTTAACAAAAAAAAATATGTTAACCAATAAACGGATCTCGCGACCCTCACAATAAAATTCACTTAAGGCCGTCTGCTGTCAACACGCATGACACCAGCGACTTCTTAATTTACATGCTTATTCTATATGACTAGACGGATCGATCGACCTATCGTTTATCCCGGTGACGGCTTTTGTTAATTAACAAAAAAAATATGTTAACCAAGAAACGGATCTCGCAACCCTCACGATAAAATTCACTTAAGGCCGTCTGCTGGCAACACGCATGACAACAGCGACTTCTTAATTTACATGCTTATTCTATATGACTAGACGAATCGATCGACCTATCGTTCATCCCGGTGACGGCTTTTGTTAGTTAACAAAAAAAAATATGTTAACCAATAAACGGATCTCGCGACCCTCACAATAAAATTCACTTAAGGCCGTCTGCTGGCAACACGCATGACACCAGCGACTTCTTAATTTACATGCTTATTCTATATGACTAGACGAATCGATCGACCTATCGTTTATCCCGGTGACGGCTTTTGTTAGTTAACAAAAAAAATATGTTAACCAAGAAACGGATCTCGCGACCCTCACGATAAAATTCACTTAAGGCCGTCTGCTGGCGACACGCATGACAACAGCGACTTCTTAATTTACATGCTTATTCTATATGACTAGACGAATCGATCGACCTATCATTTATCCCGGTGACGGATTTTGTTAATTAACAAAAAAATATTTTCCGCGAATCAGACCTTGCGACCCTCACGATAAAATTTACTTAAGGCCGTCTGCTGGCAACACGCATGACACCAGCGACTTCTTAATTTACATGCTTATTCTATATGACTAGACGAATCGATCGACCTATCGTTTATCCCGGTGACGGCTTTTGTTAGTTAACAAAAAAATATGTTAACCAAGAAACGGATCTCGCGACCCTCACGATAAAATTCACTTAAGGCCGTCTGCTGGCGACACGCATGTCACCAGCGACTTCTTAATTTACATGCTTATTCTATATGACTAGACGAATCGATCGACCTATCATTTATCCCGGTGACGGATTTTGTTAATTAACAAAAAATTATTTTCCGCGAATCAGACCTTGCGACCCTCACGATAAAATGTACTTAAGGCCGTCTGCTGGCAACACGCATGACACCAGCGACTTCTTAATTTACATGCTTATTCTATATGACTAGACGAATCGATCGACCTATCGTTCATCCCGGTGACGGCTTTTGTTAGTTAACAAAAAAAAATATGTTAACCAATAAACGGATCTCGCGACCCTCACAATAAAATTCACTTAAGGCCGTCTGCTGTCAACACGCATGACACCAGCGACTTCTTAATTTACATGCTTATTCTATATGACTAGACGGATCGATCGACCTATCGTTTATCCCGGTGACGGCTTTTGTTAATTCACAAAAAAAATATGTTAACCAAGAAACGGATCTCGCAACCCTCACGATAAAATTCACTTAAGGCCGTCTGCTGGCGACACGCATGACAACAGCGACTTCTTAATTTACATGCTTATTCTATATGACTAGACGAATCGATCGACCTATCATTTATCCCGGTGACGGATTTTGTTAATTAACAAAAAAATATTTTCCGCGAATCAGACCTCGCGACCCTCACGATAAAATTCACTTAAGGCCGTCTGCTGGCAACACGCATGTCACCAGCGACTTCTTAATTTACATGCTTATTCTATATGACTAGACGAATCGATCGACCTATCATTTATCCCGGTGACGGATTTTGTTAATTAACAAAAAATTATTTTCCGCGAATCAGACCTTGCGACCCTCACGATAAAATGTACTTAAGGCCGTCTGCTGGCAACACGCATGACACCAGCGACTTCTTAATTTACATGCTTATTCTATATGACTAGACGAATCGATCGACCTATCGTTCATCCCGGTGACGGCTTTTGTTAGTTAACAAAAAAAAATATGTTAACCAATAAACGGATCTCGCGACCCTCACAATAAAATTCACTTAAGGCCGTCTGCTGTCAGAACGCATGACACCAGCGACTTCTTAATTTACATGCTTATTCTATATGACTAGACGAATCGATCGACCTATCGTTTATCCCGGTGACGGCTTTTGTTAATTAACAAAAAAAATATGTTAACCAAGAAACGGATCGGGCGACCCTCACGATAAAATTCACTTAAGGCCGTCTGCTGGCAACACGCATGACAACAGCGACTTCTTAATTTACATGCTTATTCTATATGACTAGACGAATCGATCGACCTATCATTTATCCCGGTGACGGATTTTGTTAATTAACAAAAAAATATTTTCCGCGAATCAGACCTCACGACCCTCACGACAAAATTCACTTAAGGCCGTCTGCTGGCTACACGCATGACACCAGCGACTTCTTAATTTACATGCTTATTCTATATGACTAGACGAATCGATCGACCTATCGTTTATGCCGGTGACGGAGTTTGTTAATTAACAAAAAAAAGATTTTCCGCGAATCAGATCGTGTTGCCCGCACAATAAAAATCCTTTAAGGGCGTCTGCTGTCAACACGCATGACACCAGCGACATCTTAATTTACATGCTTATTCTATATGGTTAGACGAATCGATCGACCTACGATTTATCCCAGTGACGGCTTTTGTTAAGTAACAAAAAAATATATTTCCGCTAGTCGAGCAGATTCGATTCATTCACGGGAGAGTGGTTGGTGGGGGTAGGCCCTATCCCGCTGCACTGTGCTGCGGCAGCGGAGCGCGTACCGTCACACTCAAAACCTACTGCGATCGGCCGCGCCGCGTCTGCTAGATCTGTCTGCCAGTTTCAGCGTCATAAAACCACCACCATAGTAATGTACACACCAAAATTGAAACTTGCAACTTGTAACCACAAATGACTTTATATGTAATGTAGCATTTTTCAACAAATCACAGGCATTTAGCATGTCACAGCTCCCCCCCGTAAAAAAACATGTCACTGAAAGTATGGTCTATCATGAGCCACTACTTTATCCTATCTTTCTGACAACATTTTAGTTCCCCGTCGGAAAAACGACACGTCTTTTGAGGCTATCCAAGAGTCGACCCATTTTTTGGCATCTTCATAAGAATGGATGTGCTGTTCAGCCGGGCCATGTGCCATCGATCGGAAAAAGTAATAATCGGAAGGGGCAATGTCTTGTGAATACGGCGGGTAGGGTAGGACTTCCCATTTAAGCATTTCCAAGTAGATTTTTACCGGTTTAGCAACATGTGGCATGTTGCAAAATCACTTTGTCGTGTCCCTGCTCGTATAGCGTCCGTTTTTCCTTCAATGCTCGGCTGAAACGCATCAATTGTAGTCGATAGCAATCTCCCGCGATGGTTTCATTCGGTTTGAGCAGCTCATAATAAACTACAGCCAGCTGATCCCGCCAAATGCAGAGCAGAAGCTTCGAACCATGGAAATTCGGCTTTGCCGATGATGTTGATGCATGGCCGGGCTTATCCCACGTTTTTCTACGCTTAGGGTTATCGTAGGGTATCCATTTTTCATCGCTAGTCACGATATGTTGCAAAAAACCGTTCCTTTTCTTCCATTGAAGCAGCTGTTCACACGTGAAAAGACGCCGTTCGACGTCTCTTGGTTTCAACTCGTACGGCACCCAATGTTCTTGCTTTTGAATCATTCCTAATGCTTTCAAACGTTTCGAAACTGTCGTGTGATCAACTCCTAATCATTCTGCAAGTTCAGCTAGCGTCTGATATGAGTCTTCGTGAAGTAATGCCTCCAATTCTTCATCTTCAAACTTTTTCGGTGTACCAGAGAGTTCTTCATCTTCAACATCAAAATAATTATTTTTGAAGCCTCTCTGGAGGCATACAAGCCTCCTTTGAACCAATCGCTGTATGTTGTTTCCGACAGAGCATAGTCACCGCAAGTCTCCTCAAGGATTCGGTGTGCTTCAGCTGCGGATTTTTTAAAAATAAAGTAGGGCAGTCAAATTCCTCGCAAATACTCTGTTTTCGGCACGAAATTTGACATGTTTAACACTATGAAAAAAAAAGTTGTTTACAATGCGGTGAAATGACGAGTGTGTTCCCATGTACGCTGCCAGTACTGACCAGTGGTGGTAGTACCTGTTGATGCGTTCCGTTATAGGCTTCCAGTCCTCTATTACAGTGCTTTAGGGACATTAATGACGTCATTGATAGGCGCCATTTTTCTACTGCGAGCGCCAGTCTCCTGGAAAGTAGGGCACCTGGAAGGTGCCAGCCCCCTGGTGGGGACGTACGCACGACACTTTTGACTTTTGATTTTGTGGTACGTTTCGGCTGTCGCTTGCTTAGTGTTGATGAAATATAGATTTTCCGTCGATAAATGAGGGTGCTGTTATCGTGCATATTTATCATCGTGGTTTCAAGAAAAAAAAAAGGTGAAGGCTGAGACGTAACACCGTACGCCTTCGACAAATCATGTTGCTCAAATTTCACTGTCCGTGCGACTCTATTGGTCGAAAGCATACGATTATAGTGCGGATACGCTGGTCTGTGCCGGGCTTAGAGGAAAGGGAAGTCGAGCTGCGCACTGCGCTCCGCGCAGCCTAATTCTCAGCACGCGGTGCCGCGATTGGTACGGCGCTTTCCCGCCTCAACTCCAGCAAACGACTCCCCTCCCTGAGCCGCGTCAGAGTAGGGGTGATGTGAATTGTGAAGGGCATGTTGAAGGCCAACAAATCATCGCAAATTTCAAAACGGAGTTTTCTCACAGAGAGATACGTTTTTCAAGAAAAACGAAGCATCAAGCTCTGTAGAATTCAACGTCGTAGAGCTTGGGGATTTTCTCTTGCCCTAAAAACTATTCAGCTTTGAAAAAAACTAGTCGAAAGTCTTTATATACCGTATAGGCATCTCGATTTGGTGAACCGATTTAAACATTTTCTCGCCGACGATCGCATAATAACGCCTTCTCAAGATTTTTTCATTTTCCCAGGTGTAACGGCCGCCACGGTAGCCAAAACTGACCTACCGGCTGATGGATTGATCGCCATACTTTCGGTAGCACTGGTGGCGGCTGTGCTTGCTGGAATCGTCTGGGTTGGCCGTACGCGAATCAGAGATCCAATCGGAAAGAATCGCGGCGGTGATAAGCGCTACAAATATTGCCAGGTACGTGAACTTAGGGAGTAGCTACATTTTTACTCGCACTAATGAACCTAGAGGGCATGTATTACCTATTAAGGATGTATAGCCTTACAACTGAAAATTATAATAAACTGTCAAAAATTTGACATATCATTCAAACATCCAAGCTGAGTTCATGTGCAACATTTGAAGACGATTGACCAAACACTTCAAAAGTTATGCAATAACTATAAGGTAACGTGCGCTCTTATGACAAATAGCACTTTCTCCGATATTTATACTACTAGCTTCTGCCCGCGGCTTTGCCCGCGTAGAATTTGGTTAATAGAAACGTATCTTTTTCTTCTCGTGTGCTATAAAATGCAAGATCTGAAACTAAGATTTAGAATTCGAGGATTTAAACGCCCTATTGGAATTACCTCAGTGGCGCTGGTGTCTCATGTGCTATTTTATAATGTATTTTATTTTGTAAGTGGTGAATACGTAACAATTTAAACATTTCTGAAAAGACGAGAATAATCTAAAGAATACAATGTTGAAAAGGTTTTATTGCTAACTACACTACTCACAATAATTATGGGATCAAAAAAAAATTCTAAATTTTCTAGATGATTGTCAAAAAGTTGTTACCTCTCGGAATATAATCGTAGAGAAAAATTGACGCTTGGAGTTTCCAATTTTAAGATTTGAAAGTCAAACATTTTTATCGTTCACCATTATAAGGAATCATAACAAATACTGCAAAAAATTTTTTTCCAAATTTTTGCTTTCCTTTTAAACAGTCCATGGACTTAGAAAAATTATTTATAGCAATTTCACTTGTCAGCTCTTTTAGGTTATTCGTTTCCCTTCAATTTATTTTTTTTGGGTTTTCTACGATAATTACCCGCTGAGTTATGAGTTATCGAATAAAAATGACACTTTTGGTTTTGATGACTCATAATTCGAATACTAATGATCGATCAGAAAATTAAAATAATGTTCCAAAAATGTTTAAGTATTCTCTATAAACTTTTTTTCATCATTTTGAACGAAAAAAAAATTTTTATAAAAAAAATTCCATCAGAAAAGAGATTAAAAAATAGGGTTTATTCGATTTTTTATTTAGCTTAGGATATTTTTGAAAATAATCAATAAAATAAGAATATTTTCGGTTTCTGAACTTTAAAGTATCCCGACAATACCCTGAAGAGTTCAAACCACTGCGACTTTTTTTTCGTAGTGATTCAAGTGGTTGAAATGGTCGCTTTAGTGAAAAATCGATGATAGGTAATTTGATCATTTCTTATTATTTTTGAGAAATGAATTTTTTTTCAGTAAATAAATACCATTTTTCTCCTTAAAATATGTCTATTATCGGAAAAAAATATTTTTAATTTCTTTTTATCAAAGAATAATATTTTTCAAATTAAAAAAACTTTAACATCACCATATCCACAATGCTAGAAAATACTAAAAAAAATACTTTCAATAAAAAAAACTAGTTGGTCAATTTGAGTTATTACTGGAGAAAAAAAAGTTTTCCAATAATAGACATGTTTTCAACAAGGAAATTCTCAATTGTTGATAGAAAACCCTCGATTTGATCCCTCGAAAAACAATAAAAAATGAAATTGTGACCTTTTCATCGATTTTTAAAAAAAGCGACCATTTTTAACACTTAAATTACAACGAAAAAAAAATCGCAACGGTTTGAACTCTTGTGGGTTTGTTGGGGTACTTTGGGGTTAAAAAAACCGAAAATATTCTTAGTTCATTCATTATTTTCAAAGATAACCTAAGCTAAGTGAAAAATCGAAAAAAACGCACGGTATACAATTCCTAACACTATAATCATGGTTTGCTTATTGTTTTTTTTTATCGGCTTATCACTATTATTTTTGGGCCTACAGCTCTATAACTCGTGTTTACGAGGGGTCGTATGTATTACCAAATGGATAAAGGTTCAACTTGAACATTAAAAATCTCTGAAACTATGTTGTCAAACTGATTGATTTTTCGACAGTCAATGCATCCTAAATTAATTTCTCGGTGATATAAATTTTTGTATCGAAACTCCTTAAGTGAACCCTTTACCCCTTATGAACTTTTTGCGACTTTTCCAAACCATCTACTACTTCGGTATTCATTTTTTCTTTTATTTCCCGCATTTAAGTTTGTGTTCTAAACGTTCTTCTTCCTTTTTACAACACCGACATAGAGTATCTGCGTATTCCTTTTTACGTTCTTTTACTATATTTCTGCACCTTAACATTGGTCATGTTTTTTCAGTTCTTCCTTCTATGCCCTTTTCTTCCCAGTATTTCCATTTCTATACGTTGTTTTCGCATTTTGCTACTCCAATATGTCGAATTTTCATTTTTATTCCAGTCTTGTTGTATTTCATGGTGCATTTTTATTCGTACAGCTCTTTCGATTTTTTTTTCTTACTCCCTCCATATCTTCGTCTCTCATCCTTTGCCATATCGCTCCCACTCCTACCTCTTCCATGACTCCCTGCATTGCAAGTCCCCATTTGGATAGGTCTGCATTTAATATCGCCCTGGCTTCTTCTTTCAAACGTGTACATTTCTATTTGCTTATTCATTTTTTTCGTAATTATTTGCAATCGGTATTTTTACCCTCTCTAATGTGTATCTTCATGGTTTTTTCACCTTAAGAAAATACTTTGATCGACAATTTCTTCACTCGAATAAAAATTAGGTGATTGCATTGAAACCCGCAGTTTTTATTTGTTTTTTTAAGCGATTATTTCGTAGAAAATTGTTGGATTACATTAATCAGAGAATTCTCCCTCGGATGTCACTACTTTCTTCCACGTCTCTGCCAAACGTAGAATCCCACGACGAAAGAATGCCCTGTCATTTGACGCTATTTATTTATCTTTAGACTGCCTCATAATTAGGGAAGTGTGCATCTTCCGAGGCCTACTGCATCGACTGGAACAGCTGCTTATCATTAACCAAATGAAAAGCTTAAAAAACAGCGAGTATCAATGCAGCCATCCAATACCTCAGTGTTCACGGCTATGGCCTTATTTTAAAACAGTCGCGAATCGTAAAAACGTACCTGACGTATTTATATCTCAACAATAGTCTGACAATGATCAATGTTTTCGTTACAACAGAGTTTCAACGACGTCGGCAAAAAGAGCAATAACGGATCATCAACGTTTTACGTGATGGAAAAAACTCTCAAATTGGAATTTGAAAAGAAAGATCCTCTACTCGGAGTGATGCTGGACAAATTTGAATTACGTTCAACTCAATTGACTATCAAGCAAATTCTCGGGAGTGGCGCTTCCGGTATCGTAAGGCTCGGTTCTCTTCGCGATAGCAAAAGAAAGTCGATCGACGTTGCTATTAAAATGCTCAAAGGTAAAATACCCACACGCACATATTGTTCCATCCTTGGTCCAGGGCATACGCTCTTTGGCTTATTACGCCCTGGTTCCTCTTTCCGGCTTCTGTAATTACTCATAATTACTGGGGTATTATACATGTCTAGGTATCCATAATTATTATTTTTAATAATTATTATTGATAATTTATTAAAATTTGATAATTATTCCAATCAGACAATCCGAATACGGACGATCTGAAAAATTTTCAACAGGAAATATCTATAATGAAGTCGACCGGGCAGCATCAAAATATCGTTTCGATAATTGGCTGCTGTACCATCGAGGTTGCGAGGCCTATGCTTATCGTCGAGTACTGCAGTCGTGGAGATCTTCAAACTTATCTCAGAACGGTCAGTCATATTTACACAATATATGCACATAGTACGCGCCTTTTGGAAAAAGAGTTTGAAAAACGAAAAAGTTCATCCCACGAAGTATTAGCAAGCTCAATGAATGAAACTGGCTCGAAACCAAAATTTTGCGAACCGTCCACCGTCCTCAAGTTTTTGCGGGATCGATGGAAAGCGGAAATTTGCAAAGGTCTTACGAATTAATTTAAAAAGCGTTTTGCGACAATAAATATCGTCCCTATTTATAATTCAATCTTCTTCTGTATATATACATATAGATATATATACAGGGTGGCCCATTTAACGTGACCACCCCAAGTATCTCCGTTGTCTTTAGAGTGACGAAAAAATGACAGGAGGTAATTTGATTGATTTCGAAGGGCAGAAAATTTATTGTAACAAATGTTCGAAGTGATGGCCATTAACCTCGACACATTTTTGAAGACGTCGGATGAGTGATTCTCTTGACCTTCGAATAGTTTCTGGTGTGATAGCGGCGCAGATAATCTAACGGATACAATAATGTCAATAGTCAGAGATGTTTCTGATGATTGTAAATACTGGCACTGTAACGTAGTAAAACTATAGTCGAGTGAAGAATGTTTACCATCTACCCATATTTGAATCAGTAGACAAGTGTATCCATCCAAAGTAACATGTAATAACCGTATCGAAAATGGTATTGTACAGTCAAGCAGAGTGACTGTACAGTCAAGCATGATGTTCGAACGACGCCAGTGAACATGCGAGAACAAATTACAAGAGTCTGCGCCGCTATCACACCAGAAACTATTCGAAGGTCAAGAGAATCATTGATCCGACGTCTTCAAAAATGTGTCGAGGTTAATGGCTATCTCTTTGAATATTTGTTACAATAAATTTACTGCATAAAAAATTCAATTACATTATTCGGATATTCTTATTGTCACTACCATCACGATTTCCCATTTTTACACGTGTATTTTGGTGAAAAATCATTTCAAGGTCATGATATCTAGGTCGTTGGATTCCTCTGAATATCAGCTACAACGGCTTAATAAAAAAAACATGTTCCCATTTGAAAAACCATTGATGACCTTGAGAACGCAAAAAACTATGACTTTGACAAAAATGAATTTTTCACCACTGTATCAGCCCTTCGAAATCAATCAAATTACCTCATGTGATTTTTTTCATCACTCTAAAGGCAACGGAGATAGTTAAGGTGGTCACGTTAAATGGTCCACCCTGTATAGATAAAAGGCAAATTCCTGACTGACTGACTGACTGACTCATTATCGCCCAGCCGAAACCGCTAATAGTAGAAACGTGAAATTTAAAGGGCAAATTGATTTTATTATGTAGGCACCATTTAAGAAGGGACTTTTCGGAATTCAACCCCTACGGGGAGAAAAAAGGCGGCGAAGTTTGTACGGAAATTAAAAAAAAATCTGGTCAGATTTACTTGACATTTGGTATTCGTGCTTCTTGACACAATTAATAATGAAACGCATATGTCAGCGTATTTATAAATTCAACCCCTAAGGGGAGAAACGGGGTGGCAAAGTTTGTATGGAAAATAAAAAAATCGGGCCAAATTTACTTGAAAATTTGCATAACTGCTCCTAGACACAATTAATGAAATTTCAGCGTTTTTTGGAAATTCAATCCTTAAGGGGAAAAGGGGGTGGCAAAGTTTGTATGGTAAAAGATAAAACAGTTCTATGACTGACTGACATATAGACAACGCACAGGCTAAAGCGCTGAAGATAGAAACATGAAATTTGGAAGATATGTTTTTCACAAGGTATAGACGTTCATAAAGAGAGATTGTTTTTTTTTAAGTTTGGAAAGTCACCTCTTAGTGGGTGAAATCGGGTTTAAAAGTTTGTATGGAAAATTGTATGCCTTACGTGTATGAACTTGAAAATAATTAACAATAAAACGCATACTTTCGGATTTTTTAAAACAACTCCTAATTTGGCGTGCAACTGTTAATGAAGTTTCTATGAGCCAAATATCAGGCGGGCAAAGCCGCGTGCGGAAGCTAGTCTATTTGTAAATAGCGATAAAGAAACAGCCATAAAACCAGTCCCTGTTTATAATCTATTTGTAAATAGCGATAAAGAAGCGGACATAAATTAGCAGTCAGTATTTATAATCTATTTATAAATAGCAATCTTTGACTATCCAGAACTAGATATTTTGGATGTTCAGCACTTTGACTTCGGTAATTTACTCCATTTTTAATGCTACTGTTTATTAGTTATGGCAAGAAATGGTTGCCCGCGATCTCGAACGCAAAGCATGCACGAAAATTTCGAAGCAGGATAAAATGTTCGAAACCATCGACAATAAAGTCGAAAATATCACGTACTGTAAGTCTCAATATTATCGCTAGCCATATATATTTTTTTCATAATTCCTAAGAATTATTCTTGTTCCAGGGATGGAGGAAGAACGCGTTGCCATTACGAACCAATTGTACGGCATTCAGGATGGTACAGTCTCGTTACATATCAATTAAATTCAACAATGAGTATCTTAATACAACTTTCGACAAAGTTCGGAACTAAAATTTTATATTTTTATTGCTGGTTATTTTCTGGGTGAAATGATCATCAGAGCAAAATAATTATGGTGAAAACGAGGAACAATCGACTGTAACGGAATTACTGAGCTTCGCTAGGCAAGTCGCTTCCGGTATGGTGAGCTTGAAAAAAGTATTTTACGTTATATCGCATGTCCTTGCGGACTTTGAGCACCCCATCCCCGTCACCTTTAACCAGTAGAACTGGTATAGGCCCAGTGTAGTTGTCGCGCGAGTCATTGACCGCTCAAGTGGTCACCCGTCCAAGTATTGACCCAGGCCGACATGAACCTGACATGTCGATCGCGCGTCTACTACTTCGCCGATACCCATCATCTGTCCATTAAGGAAGTAGTCTCGCCACAGTCACGTTGAAAAGTTTATTCTCCGCGCAATCGATGAAAGCTTCGAAATATTGTGAAATATCCTTATGATGTAGCATATACATCTTATTGGGATGTAAAAACTTATAAACTAACGATGAAATCGCCTAATGTAATGTTTAGCGTTCCAATAATAACAACGTTCCCTCCATCGCCTAATCCTCATTTTTGTATAAGACTGTCCATTCCGGCTATTAATACGTAGATGCTCTGCGGATACGGATATGCACACACTACTGTAGTCTAGCGAGCGCTGGGACCGTGGCAAAGTCGCAAGTCCGGCGAATTTTTGTTGTGATATTTGGCGCTAGCGTCGCTAGACATTGCTTAATTGAATCGCTATATCTCTGAAACTAGACGGTCAAAATTCATGATTTTTTTTACCCACTTCGTCATATGTTGCTCTGTCATTGAGAATGTTTTAAAAAAATCTACAGATATTACACAGATTGCAACTATTTCATGGCATTGAGGATGTAATCAGACTTTTCGGATGATAAAAAATGGCACATGCCTATAATATGAGTTACATGTTTCTTTTCTCTTACTCTCTTCTCACATTCTCACTCTCGCGGTCTCTAACACGCATTTTCACATTCAAACATCGAACCCAAACGAACAAACAAACATAAACCCAAACAAACCCAACAAACAATCTCAAACAAACTTAAACCCAAATAAACTCAAACTCAAACCCAAACAAATTCAAACCCAAACGAACCCAAACGTACACCCAAACTTAAGCCCAAAGTTAAACCCGAACTTAAACCAAAAAAAAATTAAACCCAAAAACGCCAAACAAACAAATCCAAACAGAAACCCAAACAAATCCAAACACAAACCTAAACAATCCCAAACACAACTCCAATTCAAACCCACCAATATTGTAATGTACACACCAAAATAAAAATCTACAGATATTACACAAAGTGCAACTATTTCTAATAATATGAGTTGCTCTCTCTCTCACTCTCGCGGTCTCTCACACACATTCTTACATTCTCACTCTCTCACTATCCATCCATCAAACCCAAACGAACAAACAAATAAACCCAAAGAAACCTAACTTAAACCCAATTTAACCCAAACAAACCCAGCTTAATCAAAACAAACCCAAATTAACCCAAACAAACCCAACTTAACCCAAACAAACCCCACTTAACCAAAAAACCCAACTCAACCCAAACAAACCCAACTTAACCCAAACAAACAAACGAACCCAAACAAATCCAACTTAACCCAAACAAACCTAACTTAGCCCGAACAAACCCAACCGAACTCAAACAAACCCAAACCCGAAAACAAACCCCAACTCAAACCCACCAACATTGTAATGTACACACCAACTAATTGAAAGTTACAACTTGTCACCACAAATGACTCCCCATGTAACGCAGCATTTTTCAACAAGTCACAGGCATTTAGCATGTCGCAGCTCCCTCCACCCTGCTACAACACAGCGATAGTGGTGTGGAGGTAGCGTTAGTTTCGTGTGACATCTCGCTAAATCAGACCCCCTATATACATCTTTAAAAGCATTTTCAATGCTAAAATCTGTAGAAAAGTTTCGAAGTTATTGCGTGAAATGTGAAATTTTCCACTGCTTCCCATAAGAACACGTGTAAAACCGTGAAATCTTCGATTGCCAATATCTCGAATACACAACGGTAAATCCTTTTGAAATTTTGCAGGTAATCACTTAATAGTGTCCTGAATAGGTCCTTAAGATAAAAAATAAAAATCTGTAGAAAACCCCTTGGCGCGACTACTACCTTAAATAACCGAGAATTATTTGGACAATGAAGGCATACAACTGTACTGAAAATACGTATTTTAGGAATTTCTCTCGTCAAATCGTGTCATTCATCGTGACTTGGCTGCTCGCAACGTTCTGCTGTGCGCTGACAAAACCGCAAAGATATCCGATTTTGGACTCAGTCGTGATATTTACCAAGAAAACGTCTACAAGAAGCAGGGCAATAGCAGGCTACCTCTCAAATGGATGGCCATAGAGGCTTTGACTCATCAGATATATACTACACAGAGTGACGTGTGAGTGGACAAGGGATTTAGTTTTTTGTTTAAATCATTAACAACTAAATTTTTGTCATTTCGACTCCACGTGTATAAAATTTTATTGTAATTGGTAAGCATTGGAAATAATGGACAAAATCAAATTATTGTCAATTTATGGTTTTTTATCTAAATAACACGCTTAATAAGCATAAATTAGACGAACAAAAATATTTTTAGTCGTTTGAAATCCTTTTTGACTAAACTCATCATTTTTATGTTTTTAATCCTTCGACTGCACACTGGGTCAAAACGACCCAGTGTTTTTCGTGCAAGTATGTATTTCTCACTACGCATTTCCCACGTTGAACGAATATTTGGACACTTAATTTTCTGTTTTTGTCTAAAAATAAATTTTGGACCATAAAATAAGGATCAATGAGTACAAAAAACGTCTCTACAACAACGAAAAAATGCATATTTACCGAAATACAACGATCTGAAAAATGTCTAGGGTCTGATCGACCTCATATGCAGTCAGAAGTTCGTGGCGGAAGTGTGCAGTCGAAGAGTTAATACATTTAAAAAATAGCTAATAGAAAACATATTTTCCTATTTTGGGTGAGAAAAATGAATTTTCATATTTTTTTGTCAAAGTAATTTTTTTTTATTCCAAAATTTTACCATTTTTATCAACTTTAATACCATAATAACATTTTATCAAATTGAATTCCATAAAATATTATGGCGAATTTAATTCCTATAAAATTTTATCATCATTATTCGTAATAATAGAATAATTGTATTATTGGCAGTTGGTCGTTTGGAATATTGCTGTGGGAAATCGTGACGCTTGGGTGCAATCCGTACCCGGAAACGCCGACCAACATGATCCTTCAGGTCTTGAAATCCGGATACAGAATGGAAAAACCAGACAACTGCGGCAATGAACTGTACTTTTACAAATAACATTTTTGTTTCTTTTTTTATTTATCTGCTATGCGATCAATCTGTCACTGATTATTTTATGAAATTGGCTACTCTCAGACGTAAACGTTCAATGTTAATTTGAATGCACGAATTCATAATCGAGCTTGGAATAATTATTATATTATCGAACGTTCTCATCAGTCTACAATAGGGCCCTTTTCTAAAATAATTTTTGCGGAGCTCGTTAAGGGTCCCGTAGGCTAAGAATGATTTTAGAGTTCCTTAACGACCAGAAACCGTGAAATTATCCGTTTGTCACAGCAGCACTCCCCCACCCCCATTTTTGCAAGCATTTGGTGTAAAAATCTGAAATAATTCATGAAAAATGGGACTTAGTGAGCACTTGGTAGTAAAAATTATGTGTGGTCACCCATCAAAGTATTGGGTACCACGAGTAACCAAAGTTACCACCAAAGTACCACGAGAGATTTTCAAAGCCGCACAACTGTTGCGCATCCATTATCATAGATCACTGTCTTTTTCTATATTTCTCAATTTCGCGAAGCCACGAGAGTAATAGAGTAACAATCGTTATCACGTCTCGACAGGTACAACATCATGCTATCCTGCTGGTGCTCGAGTCCCCAGCGCAGGCCAAACTTCACTCAGCTAAAGCATCAACTCGACGGACTACTGCGGACAGCGAGTGACAACGAATATTTGAATGTGTACGATCTTCTTCGTGAATCCACCGCGATCACGCAGCGGCGACACGAATCTATGAAACTCATCGAGAAGAACGATTATTCCAACATATATTCACCATGATATATTATAAATTACTGCATAACTTATATTGTGCAAAATCGTTTATTTCTTCCTGTAGTACGTATAAGAATTTATCGTGATACACGTTTGATATATATATATATATATATATATTTATCCATACATTTTGTATATATCAGAGTAGTTCATTCCCACGTTTTTCATTTTTTTTGCGACACACAGCCCTCACGTTGCAAAAAAAGTCCATCTCGTCGATCGAAATATTTTCAAACTTCGACCATTCTCGAATTTGCATTTAACGAAAAATCCCTCATCACAAAAACTTTTGTACATAAAACCCACTGAGGTCATACGAAAAAAATACACGCCCCCGATGAAATCTAAAATAGAGAAAAGCACAAAAATCCTGTCATTGTCAATAGTCTCGTTGATTCTCGGGTTTCATACTAAACAGGACATTACTTCCGATACAATAGTATCGATTTCCCGATCTAAAGAGAACTCCGGAAAATATTGACCTTGAAAAACATTGAATAAATAGCAAACATTTTCCGAAAACGGCAATACTTTGCGGAAAAAAAACTCTCTGTCAATGTTTCATCTGAAGTGGCTCGCTAACTCAAAAGCGTAGAAAAACCTACGAATGAACCACTTGGATATATGTGTTTTGAATCTCACGCCCTCAATTGTTCCGTCGCTTACAATAGTACATACAATCACTATTATTATTGTTACAAGAATAATAATAATAATAAAAATAAAATGACAGTGTAAATATGATAACTGTAGATATTGGGGTATCCTCGTATCGTTGATTCACTTGTCGCGTATATCGATGATAAACATTGTACAATATAATTTATTGCAAATGGATACGATAGTGCGCAATTTAAACAATTCGCTCGCATTCCTCATTCAACAAAACAATATACGTATGGGGGATGTACTTTTTTCTTCTTCTTTTCTTAACAATAATTAGATTAATACTAATAATAATAATGATGATGAAGTGTTACCCGCATCCGCCCCTTTTGCCCAGACCACCGAGTCGTTAGAAAGCGACAATATTGGTGCGAAAAAGACCGGCGAAGCAACGGCCAGCCGTGTGTGTATCCGATATATATATATATATATTTAATACGTTTGCAATATGGGTGTACACCATACTTTGATCGAATATTATTCTTTCCATGTATATGTATAATATAGTACATAAGTTATTCTATGTACACTCATCGTACACCGGATACGGTGAAGTATACTATAGATACAAAAAAGTTTTGGACGCCAGCCCCAAAATTCATTCTTCATACAAAGATACATCGCATATCTATGTAAAGAATGTTCATTTTTTTTTCTTTACGATTTTAAAAATCTTTCTGTTTTTCTCACTGTTCGTTTCTTTATACCGCCCGTCTCTCATATTATTGCAAGTATCGAGATAAACGAATATAATTGGCCCACAGTGAGCACAAAAGAGCTCCCGCCCACCGCGGTCATACGCGGACACATACACACATCCATTTTTCAATGGGGGAACTCTAGCGTATGACGCTGTTCATTACCTATTTACAAAGCACACCGACGCGAAAAAAAAAAGAAAAAAAAACCACCGACTCGTTATTCTCAATTGTCGTAGGCTTGTCAATGAGTTCGGTATACTCGATGCACAACTCGGTACCCGATCCTCCGACTCACTGATCTTTCAATTGGTACGTTGTAGTATAAAAATAGGTTTGTAAACATTTTGGACTTTTTAAGGTTCTTGGACTTTGGAAAAATTGACGTGAACGCTTTCGGAACGTTTCTGACGGATTCTGCAACGTACTAATGAAGGAGGTTAATAGAACATGAAACGTGAGGACCGAGCACGGGCGAGTTTGCATTTATGAGCCCTGCTCATGAATGTATGTGGAGAAGAATTTAGAATCGTCGAGAGTCTCACTCACGATAATTGAATGATTTTTCTTTTTTTGTGTAGATATTAGGGTGTATCGAGAAAAGAATCAACTCTAAACAATATTACTAAATTGGATAAAAAACCATGCTTGAAATACCTCAAATAAACGGTACCGCTTTATCATTTTCCCCTGTTCGATTTACACGCAAAACTTGCTTTTAGCGTTCGAACTTGAATAACTCGACAATTAGTATTCGTCCAATCCGGTTAAAGATTATTAAAGCTTCCACCGCTTTAAAAGTCTTGTGACATTTTCGATAATATACTATTTGCATAAGTTACAGTTATTTGGAAAATGACTTTGATTTTTTAAATAATTATTATTACTCGTGTAAAATAACGATTTGGAGATTTGAAAAAAAATATTTTTAAAGTTTTAAGGCTTTAGGAATCTTCGAGTGAATTTCAGAAATATTAATTAGTGGCTGAGTTATTCTATTTTGAATGCGAAGGAACAATTGTCCGCGCAAATCCGCTCATTTTCGATTTAAGTTGACTCAAGTTTGGTTCTTCTCATACGTAATAATATTGCTCGAACAGGTGAGAGCTGAATTCTTTTCGCCCAACCCAATATCTACGTCCAAAAAAAATCAGGATTCCCGTTGGCGAGGGAACACTGCGGAACAGTTTTTAAAAGAATTTAACAGCTCATCGATAATTCGCGTCGGGTTGAAGAAATTAAAAAAAAAATTTAAGAAAAAACACGTCGCGAATGATTGGTGTACGTAAAGGCGCGGGCGAGTAGGCGCAACACACTATATGATGCACAACTAAATAAGCTCGAGTGCGTGATATAAAATAATGAACGTAAAAAAAAAAAGAAAAAAATACGCGAGCAACGCGCGCAAATTGGAGCAATCACAGACATGGCAATTTCTGATTGTCACGACGGTTTTATCCGTATCAGATGCTGTCGATCAAACGGTCCTCCTTGTCGACAGGCGGTGGTCCACTCGGAAGCGTCGCACCCGGTCCTGCGGTTAGGTATCCTGCCGATACTGGAATTCCGCCTATTACGAAATTAATAATATAGATAAGATCAATTGAAGAGTCGTGATAGATGTGATGATTTCTCATGTTCCTTCGTAGGGAAAAGCTGTACGAGTTGATCGTATGGGGTCAGATGACCATTTTCAATTGCGACAAAACTAATTAAGGCTATCTAGTGATATTCTTCGGTAAAACAGCGCCTACCCCCCCCCCCCCCCCCCTCCCCCGCGTTAGTCAATTCATGATGGCGGTGTGAGCAATGCACTTGTTTTGACAAAAAAAAAAATTGTGAGCTGTTGATCTAAGGTAAGGTTGAGTTTAAGCTTAGGTAACTTTTATTGTATAGTGTCAGTTGCAATAATTGTTGTGTTTGTGGCTTTATAATATGCACAATTTGTTTTTTTTAGCTGACGTGGTAACAGTAGAACACTTATAGTTTATGTTACGGAGCAATAAATGAAAAAGTTGAGTTTGGGGCAAGATGATTGCCTTTTAGGTGTACAACATGATCCCTAAGGATCATCTTGTACACAAATAACGTAACTACTTTATTTTTGTTAAATATTATGTCGTATCATGTTAAATATTATTATATTATGAAATTATTATTATTTGTTATTTTATTATAATTTTATTATTATTATTTATTCATTGCTTATTTTTTAAATTATATTGAATATGATTGAATATTAATTATTCAATTGCGACCTATACATTAATGGGGGATCTATACATTAATTATTAATGTATAGATCCCACAAATAATAATTGATATAACTAACAAGGGGACCTTGCCAGACACGCAATCGTTTTCGAGACGTCCTTTCAGGGTAGTGTAGGGTTCGGTCCCAAGTGTCTCCCCCTGCCACCGTTCACCCTGGTGGGCCCTCGTTTTCGCGAAATCGACCAAACAAAATTTGTGTAACGATTTTTGAACCTCGAAAATAACAAGAATTTTCGAAGCGGCGCGATAGCCTAGCGGTTAAGGTCCTCGGCGAGTACGCTGCTGGTTTTGGGTTCGACTCCTGCTACCGCTATTTTTTTTTTATTCAATCGAAACGCTTGTATACGTTATTTTCATTTATTTACTTTAATTTAAATCCAACTTTTTTTTATATTCTTTTAGAATTCTTGTCCGCGTGATTGTAATCACCGTTTCAAAAATTTTGTATATCCAATTTTTTTCTTATATTCTTCATCTAGTTTAAAATTATTGGTCGTTTTTTTATTGTTGTTATATATTTTCTTTGTTTAAATTAATTTTCTTCTATAGTTTGATATTTTCGTCTGTATTAATACAATTATTATTTTATATACGCTTTTCATTTGAATTTTGGTTTTCTACGATTCCTTTTTTCATTTACACCGTGTTTAAACTCTGTTTCGACAAAACGGAGCTCAACCGAGAACTTTTCCTTTAATTTGAATTTTATTTCATTGCAATTACCTTTAACGTTAATGTAAATTTAATTTCCCTTTTCCTTGAAATCTCCATCCACGTCATTATAATCGTAATGAAAGTTGTCGTTGAAATACTTTGAGTCCTTTCGTGACACGTAAGTTAATAGAAAAAATTTAAAAAAAGCGAGCAATAATTACAAACTAGATGAAGAATATAAGGAAAAAAATTGGATATACAAAATTTTTGAAACGGTGATTACAATCACGCGGGCAAGAATTCTAAACGCAATATAAAAAAGTTGGTTTTAAATTAAAGTAAATAAATAAAAAATAACGTTTACAAGCGTTTCGATTGAAAAAAAAAATAGCGGTAGCAGGACTCAAACCCAAAACTAACAGCGTACTAGCCGAGGACCTTAACCGCTAGGCTATCGCGCCGCTTCGAAAATTCTTATTATTTTCGAGGTTCAAAAATCGTCACACAAATTTTGTTTGGTCGATTTCGCGAAAACGAGGGCCCACCAGGGTGAACGGTGGCAGGGGGTGACATTTGGGACCGAACCCTACACTACCCTGAAAGGACGTCCCGAAATCGATTGCGTGCCTGGCAAGGTCCCCTTGTAAGTGATTTAAGGCTGGCTGTAGAAGACTGGTTTAATTTAATTCTAGTTGGGTGAGATAAAACTTATAATATGCCTAAAGATAATTTAACTTGGAAGTTCAGTTAATGTTGTATATCTATGATTTATATATACATATAAAGGGATAAACTCGAGCAATATTTATCAATATTTACCTAATTTTTCTAAAATAAAAAAATCCCAAAATAGGGGCAAGATGATCCGGGGGATCATCTTGTCCATACCCTAGGGATCATCTTGAGCACCAGGGTGTCCAAGACTATCCTTATGTAAGGTTTAAAAAAAAGGAAATCTTTTTATTGAAACCCTAATAAATTGAATATTTTGAATATGCCAATCGTAAGATAGATAAATATGTCAGTAGTAAACGCTTTCAGATCTTAATTATGTTGAATATCTTTGAAATTACAAGTATTTTCCCTTAAAGGGATCATCTCGTACACCTTTCTCCTATGTTATTTCGGTACAAAGAGGAGACGCAGCTCTTAGCTCGGAACAAATATATTGTAACGAAGTAAGAACAAATCGCAAAATATTAGGATAGGTTTAGTGAATCTCGCGGATGCTTTGATTCCTCGAAGGACCATCCAGGCATACTGACCAGTGAGATATCCAGCGGTAGGTGTATTGGAAATAAAGAGATCGTGCTTTTGATCCTTGTACTCGGCCCACACCGATGACTTTTCCAATATAGCGTTTACTTTCTCTCCCAGCAGTAGACTCCTCGTCATTGCTTTTAGAGCTTTGACGATTTGCGCCTTGGTCGTTGCGGGATTTTCGATCGAATCCAATCGCCCTTCCAGTATGTTTAGTAGATACGGTACCATTTCTGCCTCGAGTGCCTGTAAACGTGTGAACCATCTTTAATCATCGTTGATTATGAAATCTAACTAAAACGAGAGAAAGAAAACGGTAGTTTTTCAATAACTTTCAATTTCAATAGCAACGTCTAAATGACGAAGAAATTGTAGACGATCTTTCGTCACAGTCATTTAATTAATATGAACAATTCTGTTGAAACTCTATCCTAGATACTGGCATTGTTTGACTCACTTGTTTTATCAGGCGATCTTCGTTGGTTGAGAATAATCGATTGAGAGTTTCACAGGCCACGGTGATCATGTCTCTTCTGGATTGCATCGCATGTTTAAGCGGACTTATGCAATCGGTTTGACAGATAGAGGATATGCAAATCTGGAATGAACGTTTACGTTAAAATAAACGCATTTTGAACGATGCAAGACTTTGATTAATGAATAATGAAGAACATTCGAAGAGGCCCGACTCACCTCGCTCGTGGCCAATTGATGCAGCACGAGTATCGCAGCTTTGTACACGCTACCTTGGCTATTTCGAACCGCCATTTGCCGACAAAGTCTCGGTATATGACCGAGGGAGGGGACTTGATCGGCCAAGGCCGGTTGTGCTTGAAGCAAACACACCAAAGCTTGCGTCGTCAGTTCCAACATGTCCGACTGAAATTCAGAAGACTTTTTTTTTTACGTAAAGTACAATTGGAAATCATGGCAGTAGCGGACGCGTGGTCGATGTCCGACTTGAGGGCTCTTCCATGCTAAGCAACGTTGATAACTGCGCCAATACTTGGACGATTGACCCCACGTGCACTATAAGCTATTCCTTTCACGAACCCGAATATTTAACAATTGACTGATTTTCATCAACAATTAATATGAATAAATTATTGTCAGAGTTGCAGAAATTTCCTTTTTTTTCACAATAAAAAAAATCCAAAAAATCATCCAATTTTCGGTCTCCTAAAGTGGTTGCCCGCCTTAAGGGGGTAACCTGGGATTTTAAAGTTTGTATGGAAAATTATATTCCTTGCGTGTACCAACTTGAAACTTGGAACGTAAGTTCCTTAGAAGGTGTAGCAGTGCATTAAGAAAGGATTTTTCGAAAATCCACTCGTGAACGTGAAATGGGGTGTAAATGTTTGCGTGGAAAACTTTCCTTGCGTGTATCAACTTGAAACTCGGTATAAATATTCTTCAAAACAAATTTAAAAAACACATATTTTAGGATTTTTTAAAAGCCCTAATGCGGGGTGATACTTCTAATGAGGTTTCTATGGGCCAAATTCTACGCGGGCGAAGCCGCGGGCGGAAGCTAGTAATTTATATAGTAAATAACTCTAGATGTCTGATATAAACTGCTCTAAGCATGTACAAATTATGAAGATTCCTTAACGACAATAAAAACAGGGGGTCACCGAATGTTTAAAGAAAATATTAATGATTAAACACAGAAAAGTATGACTGGCAGAAGAATTTTTGTAACGGCAACTTCTCAGTTGTACATTATATGTGTGAACATGTAAAAATGTCTAAATCTACTAAATTAACGCGAAATTTTTTATTCCACTTCATCGTTGGGTATAATAATTATAACTTAATTTTATTAAGCGCCACTGTAATCTACAAATGATTTAAAATGGCTCTGACTTATCCGCCTACAAAATACAGCCCTCCGCGAAAGGAATACTTTAAGATTCGCTATGAAGATATCCCCTTGGAAAATAGATTTATCATATCGATGTGGTTGGCTTACGTCGATATTTTCCCTCGACATGAACAAGAGAATGGTGTCCATGAGCTCGCTCAGAAATTCCTTGGGTTTTCTCAGAGTCCAGGCTGGACTGGCAATGAACAATCGGAGATAAACACCACCGACAACAGGCTCGTTTGTCGCCAAGTCGATGTTCTTCTGAGTGTCTGGCAACTTGACAACGGCGTTCGGATTCCGGCGTTGAATCGTGTAATTTCTTGAATTCACGCGATTGAGACATCGTTAAGGGTATTTTACAAGAGAAACGTAATGAAACATTCAGGCGGGACGCCTTGATACTCACTCGTCTTTCAGTTCAGCGACCATCCTCGAGACTCTAGCTTTCGCATCCTCATCCCATATCAATTCAGGATTTTCGTGCTTTGTTTCGAACATGTGTACGCACTGCTTCGGCGCGTCGCGTATCGCCTCGCTGAACAACCTCGGAAGAAACTTCGACAGGTCTAACTTAACCTTGGGTCCGGCCAATTTGTCCGAGGACATTTTCGCCAATAGCTCGGCGGCGCACTCACGCACTTGGATGTTGCTCGAATTGCAGAATAAATCGAGCACGTATATCACAGCACCTTGGGTAAGACGGAAAAAGAGAGAGAAGAAAAACAGTAATGTAATAGCCGATTATCGAATCTTCGGTCTCCGGTCATAATTCATGTACGAGGTAAAACAGAACAAGTGGCCTCTTATCACTTCGCAAACAGATGTATTATTATTTTAGCAAATTAGTCCCGTTTCCTCAATTAAACAACTTTCTTTTTGTTGGATAAAACATTTTTCCCATTAAAGCATGCGTAAATTTGATTCTATTCAGTATTTTTAATTATACGAAAATAACCGGCGATAGTGTGGAAAATTACGCAAAAAAAGAGATACCGCTGTTCTCCGATCAAATGGAAAGTGTCACGTTTTCCCCTAGTATTCATCACGTGAATTGATCCGCGTATTATTTTTTCGATACCAAAAAAACGAAGATAAAATTTCTACAAACGTTAATAGCTGTCACAATTATCGGAGACCAATATGCTAAAAAAATAGTCCCATTAAAAAGAGGTACTGGCCATGTTTCGTTCGGCATAATTGGTCGGCGTATTCGATCCACCTCTCTACCTTTTCCGAGAGCTTCTTTCACTATTTTCGTCGTACTCATCAGGTCGTAGAGGGTTTCGAGAATAACGAGCTGACACTCTTTGAGACTGTTGAGAACGAGGAGAAGATGTACGATGACCTCGTTGGCCGCAATGTCGTTGACACACTCGTTGTTTCTCGTCACGTTGTTGATCACTTCCAGGGCACCTTTTTGTATGGCCTTCAAATTGTAACAGCTCAAAAGGCCGAACATCAGTCCGAAGTGTCCTATGCACTGCATCTCGACACCCGGATTATTTTTTATAACGTTCTTCAGTGCCTCGAGGGACATCACGATGCATCGAAGCTTCTCCTGGTCTTTCTTCGTGAGCGTCATACTGCCGAGGGATGCGAGATAATCCGAGGATTTCGACAGAAAGTCGAGGAGATCGATGGTGAATCCTTTGGGATTCTAAAAAGTACGAGTGCGACATCAGATGCTGCGACACAGCGTTGAAAATAAAAAGGTGTTGTAAACGAATGAAGTGAAGAAAATGCATTAAAAATATAAATATTTGTTTCAGAATATGAATACCTAGGAGTATGGTTCAAGTCAGGCAACACCTTTGAGAGGCACGTCAGATTGATAAAGGGGAAGGCCAAGAAGGTGATATATGGAGCATGGGGAATTGCAAAAAGAGCAAGAATAGCAGACTTGAGGGAAATGGGATCACGGGAACCGTAGGGAGAAGCGGACTGCTGTACAGGGTAGAGGTTTTGGGATGGAATAGAAGGAAGAAAATAGAGGGGGCTGCAGGCAAGATATACTAAGATAGCGATTGGTCTAAGAAGGAACATACCGGACTATATCTGGAAAATGGAAGCAGTATCAAAAGTAGATATGGGCATACTTAAATTACAATGTAATTAAATTATTAATCTGGTTACAAACTAATTAAATTACAAAATAATCTCACTGTACCGTATTTCATTACATTTTAATTATAATTATTCAGGATATATTATGAAATCTGTTATAACGTATTCAAATACTTTATAATTTAATTACTTTGTTACTAGTTATGGTGAAATACGAGAAAATATCATTTTATCCTCCAAAGTTTGATTTAAAAAAGTGATAAATTATGTCTCATTTGAACTACAAAATCAAAATATTGTTTAGCTATTAGTTAGCAAACCGGTTTATTTGAATTAATATATAATCGATTAATTTGTAATTAGATTAACTTTCAATTAAATTACATGGTAATTAATTGCACTAGGTACTGGTGGTAACTAATTACTTAAGTTATCTGTTACGAAGTAACTAATTATCAATTACAGTAGTAATTGTAATTGGTAATTGTTAATTTAATTGCTTTTTCCCCATCGCTGATACAAGGGAATAGGGATTGTGATTAAGAAGATGGAGGCGGAGTATATAGGGAAGATCATGGAAATGGAAGAGGAACGCTGACACAAAAAATGCTTGAGGAAAGAGGCGGGAGGAATGAAGAACGACGAACGAATGAAGAAGGCGACGAAATGGGGATAAGGCGGGGGAGGGTCAGATCGGAGGAACAATAAGGAGGTGTAACAAAGAAGAATGGGCGAGGAAGACAGGAAGGGTAGTGCAAAACATGACAGTTCGGGAAATGCAGTGGAACTGGGAGATAATAGAGGTCAGGATACTGTATAGTATACAAAGATAAGAAGAAAGAGGTGGTAATGGAGGAGTACTGGTGGAAAGGAACTATGCGGGGAGAAATCAGAGAAACATGGGCAAGGATGCGGTGTAGGAGTGTGGGGAAGGAAAAGGAGAAGGGCTTCAGGAATATGGGATACGGAGTGTGCAGTAAAGCAGAGAAAACACTGGCCCACATATGGGAATGTGCGGAGGCAAAGTCACAAATGGACGACGAAGCAATAATAATCAACGATGGGCGGAACAACATGAGGACGGGATAGCGATCGAATGGAGCAGGGCTCTAGAGGAGAAGTAAGTAGTCAAAAAAATGTGTGAGATAGTCAGTTTGAGAAGCTAGCAAGAAAGAGTGTAGAGGAGAGAGGGCGAGAAGACTAACAAGAAAGAAAAAACAAGAATAGGAATAAGTAGAACCAGGAAAAAGGAAAAGATTTAAATAGAAAATGGATGTTGTAATATATATATACAGGGTAGTCCAATAACTATTAGCACCTTGGATATCTTTGAAACTATAAGGTTCACAGAAATATTTGCTGAAATGAAATTGCACAGTACGAAGGGGGCCATCCGATAGCGATAATAGTTTTTTTGCAGGTGGAGGTAGTTCGGACATTTGAAGGTCAACTCCATTTTTTTAAATGGATCGGTATGTTTTTTTTTCTGTATCATGAAAGAGGAGCTTAAAACGAGTTCAGCGACCTATAACATAAGGTCATAGAAAGTACAGAAAGGCATTTATCTTACTATATACGTAGTAATTTTATTTACTACCGAAACTGTAAGTATTATCGCCTTTCTGTACTTTCTATGACCTTCAATGACCTTATGTTATAGGTCGTTGAACTCGTTTTAAGCTCCTCTTTCATGATACAGAAAAAAAACATACCGATTCATTTAAAAAAATGGAGTTGACCTTCAAATGTCCGAAGTACCTCCACCTGCAAAAAAACTATTATCGCTATCGGATGGCGAATAATCCTTCGAAACTATAAGGATGTGAACCTTATAGTTTCGAAGATATCCAAGGTGCTAATAGTTATTGGACCACCCTGTGTATATATATATATATATATATATATATATATATATTATGATGTAAAAAGGGAACAGAGTTGGCAGTAACTAGTGACTTCAGTATCGAATTCAATTAAAGATACTCGATACAAATGTATCGAGCAACAAGATCGATACTTCGCTACAAAAGTAGCGATCTCTAACAATCGCTCGATACTTTTGTATCGAGTAACGAATCGTTTTGCGATACTCGATACTTTTGTATCGAGTATCCAATAAATTTTCGTTCCTCGTTACACAAGTATCGAGTAACGAAAAGCTTTTCGTTACTCGATACTTGTGCCATTCCAAAGCCCAAAATACGAAGCTATTCTGTTAACAGTTTTGTAATTTCTTACGGTTGATACAGAACCCTTGTACTCGAGGGAAGGTGAAGAATTTCCGACTTTTTGTGAATTTTTCAAAATTTGTAAAAAAAAAATTCAAAACGATGAAAAAATTCTTGAAAAATTTATATGCATTCGGAAAACTTAACAATTTCATTTCAAATAACAAAAAAAAAACAATTTTATACAAATTTAAACAAATAACAATATTATAAAAGTATCGAGTATCGAGTAACTTTTCAACAAGTATCGAGTATCGAATAAACGCTCGCTACTCGATACAAAAGTCGCGATCTCCAACAATAGCTTGATACTTTTGTATCGAGTAACGAAAAGTTTTTCGATACTCAATACATTTGTATCGAGGAAAACGTAACGCCCCATACAGATTTTGGACAACCCTGAAAGGGAAGAAGGGGCGGGAGATATGAAAACACGCAAGGGTGTACATGTAGAATAAAAGCTATTGATATATAAATGTTTGTTTTTCAACTCTTGCACCCTTCGAACAATATTATCACGTATAAAAAAAAAATGAATTAGCGGTTGAGTTATTAAGGTATTACTGAATGGACCGTCGGACAAGAAGTTAGTCCAAAACGGGCGAATCGTGGATTTACAAGTCTAGATCATGTCGTACATGTTTAACCTTACAAGTAGGTAATTTAATAATAAATTAACACTTAGAATTGTTAATTTTCGCCTTGTAATAATAATTGAAGTCAAATTCGACGACACTGGGGTGTGCTTGACTGAGGTTTTGTCAGTGACTGTACATCTGTTTCAACTGTCCAACAAAAAATTTCTTAATTTTTAAATCTAATTAATACGTTCAGATCATCTTATTATTATCAACAATTACCCAAAAACTCAATATATATTGAGTTTTCCAATGATTGCTATTAATTCATCGTTATAAAAGGCGATACTCCTCATCACTTTAATTTCCCGACAATTACTCAGTCGATTTATTTGAAACTTATATTTTCAGAATTTACGGCATTTGGTTCCATTCGTTTTGCAAACATTAACGGCTGTAGAAGCTGTTTTCCCATAAGAGACCGTGTTAAATTCATATGTTTATAACTACTAAGTTATTTAGTGAAAAATTCTAAAATAATTCATCTATTATATCAAGAACTCTCATTCCTCAAATTTTCAAGTATTTTTTCGTTATTTTAATATCCATCCAGTCATGCCTTAAATTTTGACCGGAAAATATGAATTATCTGTGTAAAGTTAATGGAGAAAAAATGATCCAGCGCTATCGCGTGGACTTTAATTAGAAAACTAAATTTTAATATGAACATTTTTTGTACCGGCGTATTTTTCGAGGTAAGAGTTGAATTTTTCTGTTTTACGGCTCTATTGTACAACAGATACGGACCTCGATGGAAAATGTCGGTTGTTCGTTGTATATCTTAACGAATATTTCGCCAATAACAAGCTCGCCGCTGTGAGCGCTGTAAGCGAAATCACTGAAGTCGTGCTCCAAATTGCCACCGCCCTCGATCCGCTCCTCCCTCATGTTCTTCAGATACTCGATGAGTTCGGCTCTGGTCGCATTATCCCATATCAAGTAAGGATTCGAGCAGTTTGAATTGAGAGTCTTCAATATCTCCTCGGGCTTGTCCCTTGAAAGTTGCCGAGCGAGATAGGGCGTTAGGAGGCACTCGAGTGCCGCCACCGTCACCGGATTGTGCGGTGTCTCATTATCGCCGCTCATGTATCCGCCTAGTCGCGCGCACGCCCCTATCGCCAACTTGGCTAAATTGTTCGCGACCTCTTGCCGATTGTCTTCCTGATTTCTCTCGACGCCGCCCTCTTCGAGGGTGTAATCGTAATTGAACATGAAGAGAAGCAAATGCCAAAGTGCACCCGCTTGAATCAATTGCATCTGGAGTATACTGTCGGTAGCGAGGGACGATATGCACTCGGTTGCGACCGAGCATAATTTCGTCAAATGCTGCAATCCGTGGATAATAATTATCGATGGCAGTGTGTTCAATTATTGGATTATTCAGTGAGATTGTAAAAGTCAATTAAAAAATCTACAGATATTACCCAAAGTGAAACTATTTCATGGCACTGAACATGTAATCAGACTTTTCGGGTGATAAGAAAAAGGTACATGCAAATAGTATGAGTTGCTCTCTCTCTTTCTCCAACTCTCCAACTCTCCAAGTACTCTTCAACTCTCGAACTACTCTCCAACTCTCCAACCACTCTCCAACTCTCCAACTACTCTCCAACTCTCCAAGTACTCTCCAGCTCCCCAACTACTCTCCAAGTACTCTCCAACTCTGCAACTCTCCAACTCCCCAACTACTCTCCAACTCTCGAATTACTCTCCAACTCTCGAACTACTCTCCAACTACTCTTTAACTCTCCAACTACTCTCCAACTCTTCAACTCTCCAACTACTCTTTAACTCTCCAACTGCTCTTCAACTCTCCAATTCTCCAACTACTCTCCAACTCTCAAACTACTCTCCAACTCCCCAACTACTTTCCAACTCTCCAACTACTCTCCAACTCCCCAACTACTCTCCAAGTACTCTCCAACTCTGCAACTCTCCAACTACTCTTCGACTCTCCAACTCTCCAACTACTCTCCAACTCTGCAACTACTCTCCAACTCTCCAACCCTCTCTCTCCCGAACTGTAAATATAATTATCATCCTGATAACATTGTAATGTACATATCAAAATTGAAACTCACAATTTGTAACTATAAATTACTCTACTCGTAATGCGGCATTTTTCAACCAATCACAGGCATTCAGCATGTCGCAGCTCCCCCCACCCTGCTACAACACAGTGGCAGTGGAGTGGGGGTAGCGTTAGTTTCCTGTGACATCTCGCTAAATCAGACGCCCCATACATATCTTTAAAAGCATTTTCAATGCTAAAAACAGTAACGTGAGTAGAATATTTGAATGACATACGCTTTTGGAACATCTAAATACCTTGAAATGCAATATTCGGCAAAGATCCTTGATGAGCTGTGAAAGCTCGACCATCTTTTCTCGGCAACCCCGGAACGTAGCAGCTACGGAGAAGCAACGCGTAATGTGTGTGCATACTTGAACCGCAACGTCATTTGCCTTGCTCGATTTGTTGAGAACGGAAACGCATCTGGTGTAAGCTTCGAGGAGAGCGTCCAAGCCTCCCTCTCGCCTCAATTCTTCGGCATTTAGGGCGGAACAGTGTACGGTGTGGTAGGCGAGTTCGCTCGCGGCTGCGAGCAACGGTGCTGATTTTGAAAAGAGTTTATCATCTTCGGTCTCGAGCTTTATCGTTTTTATGAGTTGCGGATAACCCGCGTATTTGTAGGGCCTGAGCTCGTCGCTGTAACGCTCGAACAGAATGCTCTGGGTGCGTAGAATGAGAACGATATTATCGGGATTAGGACCGTCGGTTGTCCAGCAGCTTCGACTGCACAGAAATTCATAGGCCTGATTAACCGCCTCGAATTTGTCCTGAAAATTTCCAAACGAAAAACGTCATTTGGGTTATAACATATAAAAAATGAGGGGCCCTTATTTTTTAATTGAAGCTTGAGGGGTTCACCGATGAACGTCAAAGGATACTTGTTTTTTTTTAGATTTAGATTTTACATATAGACACCGCACAGCCTAAACCGCTGAAGATAGAAACATGAATTATGAAAAATTTCTTCTTTAAAAGGTGTAAAGGTGCACTAAGAAAGGTTTTTTCGAAAATTAACTCTTAAGGCCATGGGTGAAATCGACTAAGCGGCTATGAGTGCGAGAGAGATAGTTGATTTGCAGATGCCCAGTGTTCTCGGAGACGGTTAATATTTCGGAAAAAAGAAGAGCAACACCTTCCGCTCTGCCGAACGACGAACGTCTTTCTCTTCGTTTGCCCGAAATGTGGTCTGTCTAGTAGAAAACTTGACAGTAGGACTTTTACCGACCGGACGTGTGAGCCATGTCCTTAAGGGGGTGAAATGGGGTGTAAAAGTTTGTTTGAAATATTGTATTTCTTGCGTGTATCAACTTGAAACTTTGTATATTCTTCAAAATAGATAATAAAACGCATATCTTAGGATTTTTTAAAGCAACCCCTAATTGGAGCTGCTACGGGGTGTTGAAGTTTGTATAAAAAAATCGAATTCCCTCCTTTTACCTCAATGCAATTTGGTAAAATTATTGAGGTAAAAATAAAAAACAATTATTATTGACGCCTCTTAGATGCAAGTTTGAAAAATTTCAGAGCTCTAACTAGTCGGGAAGTGGGTGAAATATCGATTTTCCGTTTTGCATCTGACAGAAAGTCGAGTTAAATAAAAGCGTTTAAAAAAACCCCTTTTTAACATAAGGAGATATTTTAATTGCCTATGCTCATCGCTGAATGGTAGTTTTACACACGAATTAGTGTAAAAAAATGTTTAAAATGTTATGAAAAACGGTCAAATCACTCAGTACATCATGACAAATTCTCCATCAGTATCATAATGTTAAATGCTCTATGTTAAAAAGTGTTTCTTCAATTGTAAATTTTATAGAAACGGTGTAGACGATCGATTTAAAATTTGGAGGGTACATTGAATATATGACAAAGAATTTACTGTATAAATTTGAATCAAATGGTAGTATTTCGTTAAGTGTCCCGAAGCTCATTAACTGGAAACTCGGTATAAATATTCTTCAAAACAAATCATAAAACGCATATTTCAGGATTTTTTTTAAACAACCACTAATAAGAGGTGCAACTGGTAATGAACTTTATATGGGCTAAATTCCACGCAGGGGGAAGCTAGTGTCAGATAAAAGTTAAACTTTGAAGAACTCATAAGTTTCACGCTCTAACATTATTCGTAGGGATCGCAAGCAGCAAAAGAAACTTCACACTTACCCTTCCTTGAGGATTCTTGTCCGGATGATACATCTGGGCCAGCTTGTAATACGATTTCCGTACGTTAGCTTCGTTGTGTTGTTTATCAGTGGGCAACCCGAGTACTCTGTACGCCTCGTCCACCGTCATGATCGGTGGTTTCTTCTCGACCTCCTTCTTCCAAGCGTCCAAAACGTCCTTGAGCAGATGAACCTATCCGCAGCCAAAGGAAAAAAATCGTTACAAGGCTTTCTCCGCCGGAAAGAAGGATGAAGAAAATAAGAGCAAAAAGCGTACCGGATTAGGAATCGGCCACATTGGGAATTTGACGGTATCGCAGAGATGTCGTAGATAGAATATCTGGCAAAACAATTCCTTTTCCAATTGTGGATATCGTATCGCGGGTATAGCGATGTATTGGTATCTGGCCATCGTGTGGCTTCGAAGTTTCGGCGAAAAGTCGGCGATATGTGCGGCAACTTTTTCGATCAACATTCGACGCATCTCAGAGTTCCATATGGCCTCGGGGGTGTCGTAATCCCCGAGAAAGATCTGCGCGAATTTGTCAGCTCCGTGATTCTCGAGATAGCTGACCATGGCGTCCGGTAACAATTGTCCAAGGATGCTTCTCTGCATAATGTCGGACGAGGGATTCTGTTGGACAACGAACAAAGGGAAAAACGGTAGAATATTAGATCGCACCACGTAACAAGATTACGTTTTCTTTTCAACGTTGATTCTTACTGACCGCATCGTCTCCTCGGAACGCCTGTTTCGCGTGTGTCAATTGGAGAAAAGTCGCGATCGGCAAAACGTTCGAGCCCGTGTACATAAGTATGAAGTAAAAAACACCGGTAAGGTAGATCTTGGATAGATCAGGATTATCCCGCATTATTTCGCACAGTAGAGTAGCGACGCGTTCGACGAGTACAGGATCGAAGGTGAGGAGCAATTGCACAACGTGCTGGAGGCACTGAAGTTCCGAGAGCAGTCTCTTTACCCGTGGTAACGGTCTTATTACCGCGTTGTCGACATCCCTGCTCGGATAATACTCGCACATCGTTATGAGAATATTCAGTATAAGAGTGGCTAATTCGCTCTCGTTTATCACCGGGGCACCCTTCGCTACGAGGGTCCACTTCAACTGCGGCACTTGCGATATCATTCTCCAGCCATCCAAGCCCTGTGCCCAGACTTTCGTTTTGTGCGTCAATTTGTTCGCAGCGTAGAGCTCTTTCAGATCTATCAAACTTATCGGGCCTTTTCTCTTGTCGCCCTCATTGTAGTACCATTCCTTCTCCAGCGCTCTCTCTTGCTCTGGACCCGCCTCGATCACGTTCGTTTGCGTGGGCACGACCGCTCTCGACGTGTGCAAATGCGCCAGTGTCAACAGATCAACCAGCGCTCGTACACCGTTCTGATCCATTATGTCCTTGACGTTGCGTCGATGCAGTATCAGCTTGTTGATGAACATCACGAGACGATCACGCTCCGTTCTGTCCGTGCAACGCTCCAGCATACCCACGATGTACTTCGTGTCCGAGAACGGACCTATGTCCTCGTAATAACGCCCGTAAACTATTGTCATTGCTTGTAAACAGAGGCACTTCATTTCGATCTTCGTCGTCAAGAGGAATCGGTGATAGAGATCGTTGAAAAATTCGTACCTGCGACAAAGAGTCAATATTCTTACAAATAACAACAATCGATCGTTATAATACTTGATTACTAGAACGCAGCTGAATCTTTTTTGGTATACTACGTATAATGCACATAGGAGGATATGTTTAAAAACTTGACACTCTTGAGAATCGAACGAGAACTCACGACTTCCTTATCGGACTGTCAGGACAGTCTTTTTCCAGGAGAAGCCTCAAGTAATAATCGCCGATTTTCACCTCGTCCGAGAGGCAGTGATACTGGACCTCGAATTCACGATGATTCCAAGCGATCAATGTACCACCGGACAAATCCTTGTCCGAGCTAAACGCCCGTATCTCGTTCTCCAATGCCGTGCGTAATTCTTCTCTCGTCTTGTGATTCCATATGAGATTGGGCATCGTGTGATCCTGATTGAATTTATAATAAAATAATTTCCAATTTGCCTCAGATTTTATTCTTTCCCGTCGTTTGCGAAGTACGATCGGCCTTTCCTTGATCTTTTCACGTCTCTCGAAACCGATACGGGCACCCCAGTGCTGCAGTGCGTTCTCCAAATGTTTCTCCATCACTCTCATCTGACGCTCTATCGCTATCCACTGAGGGCCCTTTTTGTTTTTCGACGCGTGCGCTATCGCCATTTTCAAATTGTCGCGATTGTTCAGTCTCTCCTCCTCGAGAAAGGAATCTGGCACCTTGTCCTCCGAGCTCAAATAATTCAGAAGGCCACATGGCTATGAAAAAAAAAAAAAAAAAAAAAAACAATGCAACGTCACTGATCCATCGTCGATTCATCATTAAGTATTGCTAATGTTAATTAGACAACAGCAGCTGCCATTGTTATTATACTAGTTGTGCCCTTGGCAAATCTACCCATTCGATTCTATTTTTTCCGTATCTTTCGTTAGATAGTGATAGAAATACCAACCACAATCCTTTTGAGTAGACCCATGGCAGTCGGATGCCCGGTCACCCACAATCCAACGAGATGTCGGCAGAGCTGCCTGTGAGTCAACATACGACCGTCGCTACCAACGGTAAAGAGACTGTTCAGTAAGTGTCGAGGCAGAGCTCCTTCGGCGAGGGCCAATTCTTGCATCTTAGCTGCGACTTCCGGTGCACCCTCCTCGATAATAGCTCTCATTATCAAACCGGCACCCTTAACAATTGCCAATGAGGGATGCTGAAAAAGTTTAAACAATGATCTACCTCGAGAGGCAACCATTTCCAGCAAATTGTCAAAGTGTTTGCCGTCGGTCGTTTCGCTGTACGGAACGCAAAGAGCAAACGTGAGAAGATCGAGCATCGCTGAGACCACGAGGGCGCCCGTGCCGTGATTCTGTAATGTAAGAATACCCAAGCATGGGTATGCATGAGCGTGTAATTACAATATTATTAATTTTATTGCATAGTTTTGGATCCACGGGTCTTAACTTTAATTTGAAACAAAGATTTTACAAAAATTCCAAAAATTCACCGAGTTTTGACAATTTTTGTGAAGGGTGAAATTGCTCATTTGCGCTACGGCGAACTTTTTCTTTTGGGTTTTTCTCAAAACTATTTTATGCAATGGTATAAATCGTGTCTCAGAATCTATTCGTCCGATTCACTTCAAATTTGGACAGAGCATAGTTTATACCACTTCGTATCGTATGACCGGATGAATTTTTTAAATGTTTATCCAATATAATATACAAATAGATATTGTATATATTTAAATAATATATACATTATTTAACAGCTTGCAACAGGTTTCAGGTTCAAGAATTAAGGGTTAACACCACTGTAAACATCTAAAATTAAGCGATTTTTCGCGATTTTGTTTTTTTTTTGGTGGAAGGACAAGTAAGAGGATAATTGTATTCAAGGATGTTATTAGTCATATCTTCAAGTGAACAAAAAAAAATTTATATTAAAAAATTATACAAAATGGTGACGCTGGAGCCATTTTCGCAGGGCATGTTGAATCTGAGACGTTCTGCGGCACGCAGTATATCTGACGCAAATTTGAATCTACAGAAAAATTTAAAAATTTCTATTCATTTACATGAGTATAGCTAGAGAAATACCTAGGGAATTTTGAAAATATTAATCTTTGGATAATTGGCAAGGATTTAAGGTAAAAATTCAATTTTCGACAGAAAAAGAGAACATCATTAGAGAGAATATAACATTATGTATTAACATCATATGTTAATAAATAATGTTATAATTAACTCATGGAAAATCCCGTACGTATTTCTCTTCGGAATGCGTTCCGAGAAAAACGCGTTTAAAGTTTTGAGAAGTGTTATAGACGTGAAAAAATGAAAAATTTAGCTTCTAAAATTTTGTACCATTGATCTGCTATCCCAGGACCATAAAGCTGTCCTTCTCTGTTCAAATATTCACCCTCATTTTTTTCCCTGGTTGATTTCATGCTGGTGCGCGCTTCTTTTGCCGCAACTGTCAAAGACAGCTCAGCGTGTTTTATCCGTCTAGACTTTTAACACAAAAATTATAAGCTTGGAGGCCATATCTGTCTCCAAGACTTTCATAATTCGTAGGATCAGTCAGACCGTCGTTAATATCGCACACAGCAATATCAGTTGCTACATTTAATTTCTTTTACCACTTAAGTGGGCCTTTGGAGCCAAGCTCCAAACAGTAGCATTGAAACTTTTGTTGCTGTTTTGCGTGTTGCCTCCTAAGCAACGATTTAGTTACTCATTGTAACTTAGAACAAGTCTAAGGCTACGAATAAATAGTCAAAAAAATGTTCATCAAGTCTTGTTGCCAGCCACGGCCACCGATACGTGGCTGGCCCGTGTGCGGGCCTTTTTTCACGTACCAAACTTTTTTCCCTTATTCTAGATGGTTCAAAGCATCTCTTAAGCCAATAAAAAGAAAATCAATTTTTTTTTAATTCTACAGTGGTGTTATCCCTTAAGGGCTTACATACACCTGGGTAGGTAAAAAAGATCGATTTTTCAAAAAGGTGCTCATTCGAAAGTACTATCCTTTGAGTGTCTACCCTGAAAATTTCATAAGGAAATTCTCAGTAATGACGAAGTTATAGCGTTTTGTAACTGACCGGGTGAGCAACGACTAACGGTTGGGGCGCAGGTAGACTCGGCCTTTGTCATCTGTTTGACTATGAATGAGGTTGACAAAGCAAAAAAAAAGATCTAATGGAAGCGTCAACATCTAAGGAAGATCCGTCATATGGCCCAGGAATCGACGATTTCATGTAAGTTTAAAATAAACCAGTTATTTAAGTGTAAAGTGTACTCAAAACTTTAAACGCGTTTTACTCGAAACAGTGTTTTCAAAATCGGTACCAGAAATATCTCCGCAACTACTGGACCGATCGGGATCAAGTTTTGCACAGTTATTCTTCACATAATAATCTAGTAGTTATCGAGCCGTTATTTCGATACCTGGCAGTTTTTTTTTCATCATAAGTAATGAACAATTTTGAGGCGAAAAATCGCCTGTTTTATTCCAGTGACTGCCATGACCCGAAAAAATTAAATTTTTAAATTCCGGCTCGATAAGTACTACTTTTATCTATCTACTTTAAAAAACAAATATATTTTTTTAGATAAAAAATGGCAGAGTCACGTCTGGTACCGCAAACGCTGTCAACAAAAACACGTCCCAGGAAAACAACTGTAACTTTTGTACCGTTTGAAATTTTTTAACCAAATTTTCACACAATGTAGATAAAATATCATACTTTAAAATGTATATCATGGTTGTTCAATAAAATTCAGTTTTATACACCAAAAAAATTCTTAAACATAACCTTACTTTTAGCCGTCTCAGGTGTATGTAAGCCCTTAAGTGTGTAAGAGTGTAATAAAGTGTGTAATAAAGAAATAAAATATAGTTCAGTGAAAGAGAAAAATAAAATTTAAATCGAATTTTTTTTTTTAATGTCTCGTATCACGTTTTTAAAACGGGCTAAAAAGTATAAAATGATTTCTCCTACCCCCATACTGATTCCTAACCCCACACGGATTGTCCTGAAAATTTGTGATTGTGAATTTTTAATAGCTATGAAAATACTTGTAAGATTTAAAAAGAAAAACGTAGGGCGCATGCAATAGATAATTGATGCATGTCACTAACAATTTTGTTGCACTGCAAATGATATGAACTGTTGTGTGAGTTTTCTCAACGACTGCTACTCCCTACACTCCTTACTATTATCTATTGCATGCGTACCACGTTTTTCGTTTTAAATCTTACAAGTATTTTCATAGCTATGCAAAAACTTACAATCACAAATTTTCAGGACAATCTGTATGGGGTTAGGATTCGGTATAGGGTTATAAATCTGTATGGAGCTAAGAGAAATTATTTTATACTTTTTAGTCCGTTTTTAGAACGTGGTACATGAAAAAAAAATCTTCTTTATTTTTCTTTACTTTAGACCATTTCCAGAACCACCTACATCGATTGGAAATACACTGATCTTCGCGACATCCCGACTGTAAATTCACGTTTTATCGATATACGAGGTTGAAAATAGATACGATAGAAGTTACCGTACCACATGACCGATCCACATTTCCAGGAGGCTCTCCAAAAATTTATTACTGCTCAAGAGGCTGCTCTTGTTCAATTGTTCCTGCCGAAGATCGCAGTCGTCGATGAGCATAGGTTGCATAAGGGCGCAGATGCAGTCAATGGCGGATTGGGTGACACCGCAGTCCTGTCGTTTGAGAGCCTTGACGACCTTGTTGCCGATGGCCTCGCGAAAACCAGGAAGACTCGTGAACGCCATGAAGCCGACCTTGCTCGCAACGAGTCGACGTATCGCGTGAAATTGCGCCTCTACCTCTACGTTGCTCTCGAGTTCGCGACCAACGAGGGCGTTAAGTGCCGCCAGGATGATCTTGTCTTTGTTCTCGGTGAAGAGTCCCTGTAAGTAGTCATTCATCATCTTGTGTACCCCGAGCTGTAAACTCGTCACGGTCCAATCAACCGATTTCAAGGCCTGAACAGAAAATCAAACGCGATACTCTCTGTACTCGGGCGCTATTGTAAACTTAGCTCCGGCTAAGTCCCTTCCGTCCGTCGAGGCGGAGCGGAAAACGAAATGCCAACTTGATCGTCGTCCACTGTCGAGCGTAATGAATACGCGAGCGAGACAGGGAGAAAGAGAGCGCGCAAGAGAGAGAGAGAGAAAAATAGAACAAGCTCTAAGTTATTTCATCAAAAGAGGCGGTTCAAGGGAGCCTTACATCTTGAGCAAGCGAGTAATGAAGTCCACTGTATGGAACGTTGGCGTTGAATCTCTCGAGTATCTCAGCGAAGCTCCGGGTGCCGGGTGTTTGTTGAATAAATTTGAGATGAGAAGTTTCAACCTCCTCGTCGACTGGTAAATTCAATGGACCGAGTCTTTTGCCACGTGCAATTGGGCTCATGGTAACGTGGACGTCACGATTCCCGGATGCTCGCACTCCGTCTAATATCGAGGCCAGCAACGAGTCACGATCGGTCGCCGTGTAACTACGCATCTCACCGTTTAGATACTGTATCGTGAACAATTGGGGATTGCCGTAATCGCGGACTAGGGCGAAAACGTCCGACAGCGGTCTCAGAGTGCACACATTGTAAGTTTGAGGATCACGCTCGAGAAGGCACGTATCCGACAGGCAGAGCGTTCGTCTCTGTGGCTCCGAATGCCTCGATGAATTTTTGTGTACCGTAAACTCCGAGACGCTCGTTATGTGCTCGTCACCGCTGTATTTGCCCAATCTTTGAGACACAAATTCTTCGAGTTTTATCGAATCTTTCGGTACTTTAATGGATATACCGAGATTCGACATTGCCGACTCCACGACCTTGCGCTTTATCTCCTCGATGTGATGGGACGCGAAGAGATGCAAACGACCAAAACCACCGCAAACTATCACGAATCCGTCCGCATAGTCCTTCATCGTGAGCAAACCCTCGAAGTCCTTGAAGTAGTAACTAGCCAGGAGCATGTTCGTCGCTGGATCCAATTGGTCCAGGCTGTAAGGTGTCACTTCTAGCACGACCGGCAAACGAGTGTCCGACCAATGGTGCTTGTAAGCTTGATACCTCTGCAATTAGTTTCTTCGATTAATCAATTTTAACGTCGTATTGTACATAATAATAATATCGACGGTAATAATAAAAATAATATGCCATAAATTATCGACAATTATAGTAAGATTGTGCAAACTTGTAAAAATGAATATATCGTTGATGGTTCATGAAAATATTGATAAATATGAATATATTAATGAATATGAATATATTAATATTTCAGCTAGTATTGATAAGAACATTATCGTGTGTGAACAAGAAGTAAAAAGGGTATAAGATGATAATGTATAATGGAAATGTAATAATAGGGAAAAGAGATTAATAGGAACCAAGAAAATATTATATGTAGACGTAAGAGTAATATAAGAAAAACTATGTATCCGCTGTAAATTGATGTAATATTCTTAAACCCGAAAGGCAAGAATTACTAAATAAAATATATCTATCTCATTATCGTGTGTGATTGAAATTATATCGAATAATAATACTATTAACATACACTACGCGCAACAATTAAAGGATCAAGAAAAAGATCCAACATTTTTGGGTTATTTTCAAGAAGCTGTATCTCCGCGAAAAATCATCGTAGAGCAAAAATAAAAAAAGCAAATTGAAGCTACAACATTCTTTTTTTAGATTCTGAGGTCCAATATTTTCATCATGAGCGGTTTTTTAGTAATCAAAAGAAAACCAACGAAAGAAGAAATTTCAAAATTTTTGCCTGACTTTCAAAAGGCCACGGACGGTAATACATTTTTTTCAGTCTTCAGAAAAAAGGCATTTTGTAGCTTCAAGTTTCTAGTTTCGAGATCGTTTGCCAATACTTTTTTGTGAGCTACGGATATCGCGCAATCATAAAAAATAGGGCGACATTTTTTTCCGTTAAATCAATGGTCAATCATAGGTCAGTAAGCTTGTTTACTCAGCTTCAATCTGTTTTTTTTTTGGCCTCTTCAAGTCAATGTTTTGCTGAGATATCCGACTTTGCATGAAAAAGGATCCTTTTGTCTTTAATCATCAACATCTCAGAAACCATTGATCGCACAGGGAATTAAAGGGCAGCTTTGAAAACTTGAATAAATTTCCTAACAAGACCCTTTCATTGATTTTTAAGAAAACATTTTTTTTCACCCTTAACATTAAGTTGAAAAAAGTATTTTGACTTTTTATGGTTTTTCAGTAAATGTACCACTACTTCACAAATATCGGTGGAAAGACTAATGTTGCTAGATTTTTTTTTAGCTTAATGTACCCTTAATAGCCCTGTATATTTTCAAATTGATCCATCGAACTGTTTTTCCCGACCAATTAATCAAAGTTTTACAAAACAATTAAAGGAACAAGTTCCTAAACATCGTGTAATCATCGTCAAAATGAAAAGACCAATTTTTTTCGACTTTTTTCACAACTTTGCACTAGTTGCTTGTTAAATTTGAGAAAAAAGAAATTCGAAAAATCAAAACAACATTTTGGTTTTTGTTTTATTTGTAAAACATTTCAGGAAACAAAACTGACTCATATTAGACACGATTCAGCCTTTGCGTACCTAAATTTCACTCATCTTCAATTGCATTAATTAAAAGTCGCTACCCCCAAGCTGTATTCACTACTCGATCTGAGAACATTTACGCGATTAATTCTCGATATTTTCTGCGAAAGTTATTACAGTTACAAAAAACAGTTTTTTTCAAAACTCATCTCTTTTTCGGAAGAAAATATGAATCCGTTTTGTTTTCTGGAATGTTTTACAAATTTTCAAAGAAAAAAAATACAACAATTTTTTATTTATTTTTCAATTTTTTTTCTCTAATTTAACAACTAGTGCAAAGTTGTAGAAAAAGTCGAAAAAACTGGTCTTTTCATTTTGATGATGATTACACGATGTTTAGGAACAATACACTTGTTCCTTCAATTGTTTTGTAAAACTTTGATTGATCGGTCCGGAAAAACGGTTCGAAGGATCAATTTGAAAACTTACAGGGCTATTGGGGGTATATTAAGCTGAAAAAAAACTTGGCAACATTAGTCTTTCCATCAATATTTGTAAAGTAGTAGTAGATTTACTGAAAAACGATAGTCATTTTTTTGTACTTTTTTTTTCAAATTAATGTTAAGGATGAAAAAAAATTCTCAGAAATCAATGAAAGGGTCTTGTAAGAAATTTATTCACGTTTTCAAAGCTGCCCTTTGATTCCCTGTGCGGTCATTGGTTGCTGAGATATCGATGATCAAAGACAAAAGGATCCTTTTTCATTCAAAGTCGGATATCTCAGCAAAAAATTAACTTAGAGTCCAAAAAAACCAAATTGAAGCTAAATAAACAAGCTAACTGACTTATACATTAATTTAACTAAAAAAAATTGCCGAGCCCGCGGACCCTTAAAAAAAAAAAAATTTGGAAAATTTTTGTCTCGCGCTGTTTCTTATGATTGCGCGATAAGTGCAGCTCACAAAATTTGTTTGCCAAAAGATGTCAAAACTTAAAACTTGAAGCTTTAAAATGCATTTTTTTTTTCATCTCGATACGACCATTTTTTCACACAGATACAGCGCTTCAAAAAACACTAAAAAAATTTAAGAAATTTTCTGTTCCTTTAATTTTTTGGAGTAGTGTATTATAGACCTTACATACTAATGTCAAATAATACATTATTGTCTTATGGATAATTATAATTTTACGGTACACATTTTGCATAATTATATTGTATTATAGATTTTCTGTAAAGAGGCTGCACACTTTACTTCTATTGTCTGAAGGTAGACAAAAAATTCTCGAGCTCAGAATATTTCAATGTTATTCCGTTTCATGAATATTCAGCCTTAAATCTAAAGAGTTAAAAATATTTCAGAATCATTATAAATCAATTGAATCTCCTCGTAATAGCGATTTGGCCAGCATTCTTTGTTATACCAATTTCCAACGTCCAAGCGCCACTTTTTTCTCCGGTATCAAAGAGATTCTCGAAAATTTGGAAAAGTATAATTGCATCTTCGAAGTGATTAATGGGAAGAATGTTGGAGCAACCCGTATATAGTTTAAGGGGTTACGTGGGTTTGGAAATTTAAAAAAATCCATTTTTTTAAATTTTATTATCTAATAGTACAATGTCTAGAATATGCTCCCAAAGTTTTAAGTCAATCAGAGTAAAAGTCTAGGAGAGAGAGCCTTTGGGAATTCCCCCCGTTGGAAAAGACCGGCCGGGAGTGACGCAGGTATACGCATTTTTCTCAAAACACTATTTTTCAAGTCGGTGGACACGATTTCTTCAAAACTAATGCACCGATCTTATTGAAATTTTGCACACTTCTTCAAAATAGCATTGACTAGTGATTGAACGAAGGTTTTTTTTTCCGATTACAACTCATTTTACAAGGCTATAGGTAGTGTAAATTGCACCAAAAATTGAACTATTTTGCATACAACTCTGCCAAAAATACAAATTTCAATTTTTTAAAAAATCCTTCGTTCAATCACGAGCTATACTTATCCACTAACAGAAAAAATTTGGTTTTTTAATTTCAGATAAAGCTATCATGAGTTGCCCTGGCCACCACGAGGACACTTTTTTTTTAGGGGTCTCTGGAAACCAGGTCCCACCCTGCTGTATTTCCCAAATTTTTAGATACATTTTTTTTTAAATGTCGTTGAAATGTTGCTTTTTTATGTGCTTAACATTTTGAATAAAATAATTTATATATATTTTTTAAAAAATAGAGAAAAAATGCTTTTTTTTGCCTTTTTTAATCCATTTGCATTCGGATAGAGAAAAAAAAATGACTGCAACGCATCGTCTAGGAGTCTGTATAGCGAATGATTATTTTTCTCTTACCAAGATCTCCTTGGGTTTTTCGGCGAATTGATTACGAAAACGCAGCGCCTCGGTCAGAAGATACGATCTGTGTTCGGAGCTGAATTTCATATGATCGACCTTGCGCTCTTTTCTCATCGTAATACTAAACTCGTGCAGGCCAATTTGGTTCCGATTAGTCGGTTGCACGCTGATAAAATCTGCGTACTCCCACCTGTTGGTCACTTCTAGATTGCTCGGATTGTAAGTTGTTATTCCCATCGAGCCGATCGAAAATATTCTCTTATACCTGGTGAGAAAAGAAAAAGATTGAAAATCGAAAAACATATTATTCTAGTGAACGGAACAGAAGGCGCGATGTTGTCGGAACGAATCTTACTTTCCCTTCCAGGAGTGCTTCGTCACCAGGAAGCACGCCACATCCTGATTATCCTTGATCGGCATCATTCTCTCATTTCCGGCTCCTAGTTTGTGAAAATTACACTCCCGAACGCAGAATACATGGGACACGGGGGCTCACGAAGAACCGGAAAAAAGAGGCACGTAACTGCTCGCATCGGTGACAAAATTACTTTTTCGATCACGACACGTCCAACCGGAAACCTCGTAATACTTTTTCGTATTCAGATTACTTTGTACACCAACAAAATGCTCTTTTTTTTCGACAATCCTTTGTCCCTATTGTTTCTACTATTGTTATTATTACAGTGTACTGAAAGAACAGAAAAAAAAAGACAGAAAGAAACAATGCCACTGAAAACCGCGTACGTTGAATTTGTTGTCTTGTATACGTGCAACTCGAGGGTTATGTCCAAAACGACGCTACACATCTAAGGTTTGGGCAATTATGTTCTTTATAAATGTTTTATTGAACACGCGTAAATATCATTTTGCCCTCGGCCGTCTGCTTATCCCAGACTCCTCCTAATTCGGAGCTAGCACCGCTGGCATACTGTTGGCGGCGGCCATGATGATCGGGGGGTGTCATCGGTCAGCTGTTTTGCAGATGTCAGCAGCATCCGACCCTAAGAGTCTCGTATTGCTGACGGGGAAAAAAAAACCGCTCTCTCGTGTATCATTTCTTTTCAAGATACGAAGGAAAATGCAGAGTGCTGATAATTAAAAAAAAAACATCGCACTCGCAGATAAAGTATCTGCGATATCTGCGGGCCATTGTATCTTTACGATTACTTTTTTTTATCTATAATGCATACGCTTCTGGATCGAATTTACGTATATTGAAGGCGCGCGATTTTACGTTTCTTTTTTTTCTTATATCAATGTTTTATTGTTCGTGGCCTTGAGCTCCGGTGGATCGTTAAATTGAATTAATTTGATTTAATTTAATTGAAATTTTTGTTAAAATACAATGTCATTTGTATGTCAAGTTCGATGGAATTCTGTCTTTATCCGAGAGTCCACGTCTAGTGCCCATGTGGTAGCCGGAAGCAAGCTCCTTGTGGGCGGGAAAAATTTCCGCAATCGAGACGGCCACACCGGAAGTGCCGTTTCGACGAGAGGACTTTGTGGAATAAATTCGATGGATTTGTTATTGATAAGTTACGAATAAAATTTTATACCCAAGTGTACGCAAGACTACTGCTTTTTTTAATGTTGCTGAGTATATTCCGACAATTGGTTTGAGAATCAACCTAATGTCGGCACGTCAGATTTTATTTACAGTGAACGCAGATAAAAAGATCGCCACGTTTTCGTATCCGAATATAAATTATCAATACCTCCACATGAGAATCTTTAGTAAATTTACGATGTTTATTTTAATCGCGTGCATTTTAAAGCGACCATAATAGTCAGCCCTCCCGTGGCGTCGATAATATTTTTCGTCAAAAACAATATTAATAACGCACCAGTTCGACCGAATTTCAGTGTCTTTAAATTGTTTATCCAACGATTTCGAGTTTTATTATCAAGGTATGTCGAGAGCACGATCTTATATACAGGTCTTGCAACAAAGCTAAATTTTCGAGGTGGGGGTAAGCACGTTAAGCTGCTCTGGTTTTTATTCCGATTTCTACCGCTTGGTGCGCGACGGCACATGCAAGTAGTGTGCGGCGAAGAGGGAAACAGTTCTTCTGTATCTTATTTTCATCTTGACCGCAACACATGCGCCGTTCGCCCTAACTTTACCGACCGTGAGATGCATAATATACGAAAGCAATACAAAATAATGTGTCGATTCAAAAGAAAGATGAATATTTTTATAGAAAAACTGAAAACTTTTTGAATACATTTATTCATAACAGCAGCTATTTGTTCATTTTGCACTATATTTTATTTTGGGTGTTTATTGATGTAGGTAAATAGAAATGTAAAAATTGTTTTCCACTGTGGGTACACTTTTTTCCTTGTGATTTTACAAATGTATATCAGTATTTAGATGATTGCGTCATTCGGCTAAATTTTTATTCCAGCTTAGTCATCTTAAGGAGGTTGGAGCGGTCCAGTTAAGTCAAATTACGGTTTGAGTTCTTTTTCTTCAATAAACCTTGATGCAATAGAGGTGATTTTTTAAAAATAGTCTTTGTGAAAAAATTGCGACATGTTTAAGGATTGCGCGGTTCCCAAGTATAAAACGGGGTACTAAAGCTTTACGCAAAAATGCTCCGTGTTTCGAGTGCCAAGAAACGTCGAACAATACAAAATCCATCTTGCCCATCGAAAACCATATATATTCAATATTGAACCATCAAGGGTTGATAAAAGATTACGAATCTTTTTAATCTTTTAATTTTTTCAATATTTTAAATCTTTTTAATCTAATAAAAGATTACAACTCTTTCATAATGATCATCAATAATGTTATTCTTTGTCAAGTTGGTTGTAACACAACAGTTTTTCTTTTTCACGTAATTAAAGTATAAAAATGCATAATTTTGCCTTTTAATTATATTAGATGAAGTGAAAAGTTCTGAGCGTTTTTTCGCTTTATTTCGACGATGAAATTAATGTAGTTAGGATTATCCGATTTAGATCAAATATGCGCCGTTTTGTTCGATAACTTTTATCCATTTTGAAGGCAATTTCATAATTCCGCGATTGAAGAAGTCCTCGTTCCTATTGGTAAAAAACTTGACCAGCTCATTTCCACAAGCCTCTCTTGAGGCCAGTTTTGTACCATTAAGAAAATTTTGCAAATGCTTGAAAAGTCGATAATCGCTTGGTGCCAGGTCTGGACTATACGGCGGGTGCGATAGAACCTCTCATCCAAGCTCTCGGAGCGTCTGGCGCGTCGTTAAAGATGTGTGCGGCCTGGCGTTGTCTTGATGGAACACAACACCCTCCCTATTGGCCAATTCTGGCCACTTCTGGTCGATCGCCTGCTTCAATCTGGTCAGTTGTTGACAGTAGAGGTCTGAATTGAGTGTTTGACCCGATGGGAGCAGCTCATAGTGGATGATTCCCTTCCAATCCCACCAAACACACAGCAAACCCTTCTTGGTCGTTAATCCGGGCTTGGCGATCGTTTAGGCAGGCTCACCGCGATTGGACCACGATCTTTTTCGGCTGTTGTTCTCGTATGTGACCTATTTTTCATCGCCAGTCACCATCCGCTTCAAAAATGGGTCGATTTCGTTAAGTTTCATCAAAGAATTGCAGGCATCGATTCGATCCAAAAGGTTCTTTTGCGTCAATTCGTGTGGCACCCATACATCGAGCTTTTTCTTGAGACCAGCTTTATGCAAATGGTTCCAAACGTTTTTCTGGCTAATCTTCAGTTCCTGGGCAATGGAATAAGTGCCCACATGCCGGTCCGACTCGACGATTTCCATGATTTTATCGACATTTTCGACGATTGGCCTACCAGAGCGTGGCTCATCTTCGACGTCCATATTACCAGAACGGAATCGTTGGAACCACCGCTTTGCTGTTGCATTCGATACTGTATTGGGTTCATAAACGGCACAAATTTTTTTGGCCGCCTGCTCCGCCTTTTCACCTTGGTCGTAGTGGTACTGAAGAATGTATCGAATTTTCTCTTTTTTTACCTCCATTTTGGAACGCTGTAACACAGAACTGGCTTCACCAAACACAAAACTGTCAAAGAACTTTTTTTGAAGCGTAATATCACCTTTAAATCGCCGTATAGTATGACCCGATGCGATATATACATCGTAAGACATGGCGCACTAAAGACATCTAGCGGAAAACGCTCAGAACTTTTTACTTCACCCAATATATTTTATAAAAATTTAGCATCTACAGAATAAATCTATACCGTACATGTATTTTTTTGCGGTTTATTGAAGAAATAGAACTCAAACGGTCATTTAACTTTACTGGACCGCTCCAACCTCCTTAAGATGACTAAGCTGGAATAAAAATTCAGCTGAATGACGCAATCGTCTAAATACTGATAAACATTTGTAAAATCACAAGGAAAAAAGTGTACCTACAGCGGAAAACAATTTTTACATTGCTACTTACCTACATCGACAAACACCCAAAATAAAATATAGTGCAATATGAACAAATAGCTGGTGTTATGAATTAATGTAATCAAAAAGTTTTCAGTTTTTTATATAAAAATATTCATCTTTCTTTTGAATCGAAACATTATTTTGTATTGCTTTCGTATATTATGCAGCTCATACGACAATACGGTAAGTAAAGTTAGGTCGAACGGCGCATGCGCTGCGATCAAGCGGGAAAGAGACAGAAGAGCCTTAAGGCCCCTCTATACTACTCGTTCGAAGTTCCTCGCCGAAGTACTCGCCGAAGCTAGTCGAGTACGAGGAGCGTCACCACACTACTCGCTCAACTTCGCGAGAACCCGTCGCTTAACTTCACGAGAACTCGTGCTCGCGACTTCGGCCCTTTGACTCGGCCCAAAATACCGACACCGATCGGAAGTCGCCCGAAGCGAAGCAAAGCGAGGCGAAGAAGCACGAAGTGTCTCTCTACACTCTCGTCCTCGCCCAACTTCGATTAACTTCGCGAGTAGTGTAGAGGGGCCTTTAGCGTGCCTACACCCACTACCATCGTTGTCAGGCCTGTATATAAAGGCCCCTCTACACTACTCGCGAAGTTAATCGAAGTTGGGCGAGGATAAGAGTGTAGAGAGGCACTTCGTGCTTCTTCGCCTCGTTTTGCTTCGCTTCGGGCGACTTCCGATCGGTGTCGGTATTTTGGGCCGAGTCAAAGGACCGAAGTCGCGAGCACGAGTTCTCGCGAAGTTAAGGCACGGGTTCTCGCGAAGTTGAGCGAGTAGTGTGGTGACGCTCCTCGTACTCTGCTAGCTTCGGCGAGGAACTTCGAACGAGTAGTGAAGAGGGGCCTTAAGGCCATGTGTCACACGTTTTCTCCTAGACGGAACATATTTCGGGCAAAAGAAGAGAAAGCCGTTGTTCGTCGTTCAACAGAGCGGAACGTGTTTCTGTTCTTTTTTCCCAAAAATCAACCGTTTCAGAAATCATTGGGAATCTGCAAATCAGCTATCTCTCTCTCACTCATGGCCGCTCGGTCGGTGTGACACTTGGCCTTAAGGCCGTGATCGAGAGTCTCGAATGGCGTGGAAAGGGCTCGCGGTGCCACCTAACAGCTATCCTTCAAAGCTCCACGTCATCGTAAGAGAGTTCGAGAACACACCTTTATTTATTTCGGCCTCGAGTAGTACGCGCTTTCTCCGTTTCCGGCCGTTATATTTTTCATGATTTTACGAACCCGCGCGCAACTGTCCGCGTTCCGCCTTTTTTTTTTATTCTCTTGGTGGCGTCGTCGACGAGCGTCGCATCTACTTTCTCATTCTCTCTCTCTCTCTCTCGCGATCTCTTGTTCTCGCGCGCTCTCAAGCGTCCCGCTATCTCGTGTACGTCGTGTGTGTGTGTATCCGGCATCGACCATTTTCCCCGCTTGGCAAACAGACGCGAGCCACGACAGTTTGACGAAAATCGATACACGATATTTCGCCCGATGCGCATTGCTGACGTATCGCGACGAAATAATCACATTTCGTACCCCTAATAAACGTGAAATTGAATAATAATTTTGAAAAAAAATAACGGGAAAAGCTTTGCTCGAAAGAGCTGGAGGGGGTTCTTCGTGCGTTCCCATGATAAAGTGTCATATCGCCGGAAACGCGAAACTCGTCGTGAACACAGATATATATATATGTGATCCGATAAGCTTCTCGTCCATCATACATCTTCACTTGTTCGAGTCTCGTCAGGCCGAAAGGCCGAACAGCGAAATCGACCAAGCATGAATAAGGTAAATCGAATGCTTTTTTTTCTCCACTCTACCTTTTTTTTAAATTCTATTTCTGCTTCACATTTATATATTTCCTTTCCATTCCCAGTTATTTATCGATTTTTCTTTATTGCGTCTTGTTTGCCATTTCTTTTTCACGTACACGCACGTTCTCGTTCTTTCTCGATTTACATCATTCCCATTCCATTTAGTTCATCCGCTATTTCGCTTTATTGCGTATTTGTTTATTTTCGATTTTGTTTTTTCCCCCCCTTATTCGATATATTTTTCTTTTGTTTGTCAATTGTGGCCCATTTGTTCGTATTGCATCTGCTCGAACTTTTTCATTCACCGTGCGCACCACTCGACAATTTAATATTGATAAATTACGAGACCTACGCCGATTGATCGTGTTGCGGCGTAACGAGTGCGATATGTATTTTCTTTAAAAAGAAAATGTCCGTCCAGATGTCCCGTTATCCATCGGACTGCAAAGTCTACGTGGGCGATTTGGGTAGCAATGCGACCAAGCAAGAGCTCGAGGATGCTTTTTCTTATTACGGTTCGTTGAGAAACGTCTGGGTAGCGCGCAATCCGCCTGGTTTCGCTTTCGTCGAATTCGAAGATGCCAGAGACGCCGAAGACGCGATAAGAGGTCTGGATGGGCGTACGATATGCGGTCGCCAGGCGCGTGTCGAACTCTCCAACGGCAAACGCCTCAGGGACCGAGGATCGTCGAGACGCGCCGCCGGACGACCCTTCCATCCGGAAGATCGTTGTTACGAGTGCGGCGAGCGTGGCCACTACGCCAGAGACTGCCCGAGACACAGAAGCAGCCGCAAACGCAGGTACGTCCTCTTCGCCTCTTTTCTTCCATTGTTACAGGGGACGAGACATGGGTACGCATCTGTGACTATGTATATGCATTTTTTTTTCTCGTTTGATCTTCCACTCTTAGAGTATTCTATCGAGGAGTAGAAAATTCTATGAGCGCTTCGAACGCTTTGCAATTCACTCGCGTTTCATAGTATTGCTTCCCTGCAAAACGTTTAAGAGAGGATAGGCCGCTTGCGAAAAGAGGAGCGAGTAACAGAATAATCTGGAAAAATCGCTCTTAGGTGAGACTCCGGCAAACAGGTAAGTTCAAGAGTACTGCAGGAGCAAAGCAGTCAAATGATTCTGTGCAAAAGTAAACAAGATCTTTTTGTAGTCAGCCACCTTATTTTTCGATTTCCTTAATCTTATATTACAGCAGACATGAGAGTGAAATTGGTTCGAACGAATTTTGTGCTTAAAAAGGAAAGTCTGTTTCAAGAAATTCATTGTGCATGTATATTGCGTTGAAGTTTGTAACGATTTTGAAGACATTCTTTGTTTTTATTGTCCAAAATCTTATGCTTGTTTTTAAATTGAGATCGTCAATCTCTAACGAGGATATCTAAAAATGTACGAGTGATTTTCATAACCTGAATCGGCCATAAAGACATTTTAATAATTGAAGCGAATTTATTTACATTAAAATTGCACCTTTTTCTAAAAGCCTTAAGTATAATGTAAAACTTTTAAAAAAATCGTCTTATCCGACTCTAGATTAGCATTGCCTCGTAACGTCGAAAAGTCATGATCTTGTACAAATGCCAGTTGTCTTCCCTTTCTCTCTCTCTCTCTCTCTCTCTCTCTCTCTCTCTCTCTCTCTCTTTCTCTCTTGTCTATTATCACAGGTACTTATTCGTGGGGAAACCTCCTGCGACAACCTGTGGAAAATGGGGTGGCCGAGAGACTGAAAAGTTTTATATACGCTCCTTGTATCATTGGATGCTCCATTGTATTCCATTTTAGTTTTTCATTAGAGTCTGTACTACCAATGACGATTGGAAAAAAAAAAGAAATAGTAGAGAGAAAAAAGCCGTTCCGGCAAAACAACAACAACAACAAAAAAAAACATCTTGAGAGTACGTTGCCAATGTAATCCTGCCAATTATTTATAGGAGACTGGGCTGAACAGAGAGAGACATAAGACACACGTGCGAATGGTGTGTTCTCTACCGGTCGCTACTGAGATACTCGCGAGATTCGTCCTGGGGTTCACTTCGCGACACACAGACATTGCATAGTTACAGCGTAGAGCACCCACCTACTTCGGGTTTCCCACTGCACTCCGTCTCTGCGAATGAACGAGAAACGTGAGAGAGACAAGCGAAACGGCACAGCGAAACTACACGCGTCTAGAGTCGTCGTCACTCATCAACGCACTCCGATACTTCTACCGACCGATGTGCGTGTGTCTCCTAATTCTCTCTGACCCTCTCTCTTTCTCTCTCTCGCTCTGTCATTATCTCCGTGATTCGGCCTTGAAAAAAAAATAAAACGAAAGAGAAAGAGATGGAAAACGAGAAAATTAGGACGACACGACGACGGCACTTCTCTCCAAGTCGCCTAGCTCTCCAAGTCTCCTTCGTTCGGCTCACCTCCTCGGTCTCTCCTCGTTGTGTCACCTGTGAGAAAATGAGAGAGCCGCAGCCAGATTCGGGGCGTGTGAATTCGAATCATCTCTGCTCTGCGCTCACAAGTAGCCCTGCTCAGAGTATAGCGAGAGAGTCGTCGATACACGTTCGTACTGCTCCTCGAACAAGCTCATCCAAATCTTCGCGCTAATTCATCCGCATCGCGGCGCGAGAGAGAATGTGCGCGCGTTCAACCACGCCTCTCTCCCCATTCTAGCCATCTCGTGTACCTACTTGTGTGCTACATGCGATCACTACGATAGCCAACCGAATAACCACGGTATATAATCTAAATGATAATCTCAACAAAAAAAAAAGAGAGAAAAACAAAACGGAAAGCAAAAGTATTAAAAGAATTACAGAGAAAAAAAAGTAGTAGGTGCCATTTGCCAAGGTGTGAAATCGTGACATTGCATTTAGTGTAGTGTTAAATTTGTTTGAACGACCGAGATACCGAGCATTGATCGATGCACATATATATATATATTAATATAGATATAGTATTTTCGTAAAATATTTATCAGGGCTCTCTCTCCGTCTCTCAAGTCTATCGTCAGTCGTACTCTTTAACAGGTTTCCTTTTTTTTTCGTTTGTTTGTTTGTTTCTTTTGTCGTTTTCTCAGACTCAAGAGCAAGGTCCGTTACGCACGTTATTTTCCGGTTTACGATCGTATTCACGAACGGCAAACGAGTCCTAGCGAAGTTTCTCTTTGTCAGGCGCGCAAGAAACCAGATAATTGCACGCTTAACGATTGCGTGTGTGTGTTACATTAGGTCCCGCACCAGGTCCAGGTCGCGTTCACGTTCGCGCTCACGCAGCAAACGTTCCCGCACTCGCTCATCCTCACGCAGTCGCTCACGCAGCAGGAGCGGCGCCAATGCCAGAGACAAATCCCGCAGCAGCAAGGGAAGATCCGACTCCAAGGACCGTAGCCCACCGCGTCGTTCCAAGTCTCGCTCGATCTCACGCACTCGTAGCAGGTAAAATTTAATCATTTCCGTTTTATAGCGCAGTCAAATGTATCGTCAAAATAGACACATCTTGATGAAATTAAATAATATATCATTGTAACACGGTAAAAATGAATTTGAACAACCCTCGACTCTTTTTGAACATTTTCAACTAATTACAATTAATCTTACCAGGACACATTTCTGTGCCGAATCTTAACGCTAAAATGACCCTAAGCGTTCTTTGTTAACTTTAAATATCTTGAAAAGGGTACTTTGGCGTGGAAAATTTATTCAGCTTTAGAGCTGTATTGTCAAAATTATAAATAAAAATCGTACAAAAAAAAGTGCATGTATTCGATGCAGCGCGGAAAAATGTTGAGGTTAAAATGACCTAGTGTGCCCTCAAAGGGATAAAATCGCGAAATTTTTGTTTTGACACGAAAACTTATTGTCGCGAGAAAGCAACAAAATAAGAGTAAAAGACATTGCTAAATAAGATGTAATCTCAAAATCGCGACAATAAGGATTTGAAAATAACTTAAAAAATTGCTCAATGCAAGAATAAAGGCAAATTATTGTAAAAAGACTATGAAATAAAAATGAATGACGTACGGCCAAACATAATATCTCAGTGAAGATGGAAATGAGCGTGATTTCCATCTTCACTGAGTAATCTCTAAGCACATTGACCAGTTACGAAATGTCCGTAAGGACACATTTAAGCTATTCCTGTCACGAACCAGAATATTTAACAATTTAATAATTTTCATCTACAATTAAGTAAAAATACATCTCAGTATACTGGCAAAATTCAGACATATTACCGCACTTTTAACAAAAAAATTACGACTTTGAAAATCGTCTAATTTATACGGCACTTTATGGAAATGACACGCTTGCCAGATTTTTATCTGATAATTTATATACAAAATAACTCTAAATGTCTGATATAAACTGTTCTATGCATGTAAACAAATTCTAAAGATTCCGCAACGACAATATAAACAGGGGATCACCGAATGTTTAAAGAAAATATTCATAATAAAACTTAGAAAAATGTGACCAGCAGAAGAAATTTCGCAACCTCGACTTTTTAGAGAAAATGTAAAAATGTGTAAATCTACAAAGTTTATGCAATTTTTTTTAATTTCAGTTTTTTGTTGAATATAAGAATTGTAACGTATTTTTATCAAGCGCCAGTCATTTACTGATTATTCAGAAGGCTCCTGATTATGCGCCCATAAAATACGGCCCTCTGCGAAAGGAATACCTTAAAAAGTACGAGGTTAAAATTAATTGCAGTTGGTATTTTGGATCGTCTTTTATCACTGTACAGTCTTTATTGTCTTTCTGTTTTCTATTTGTCTCAATATTATAATGTTTACACATTAAATATTCGTCCGTTTCTGTACAGAAAAAATGTGAATGGCGATTATAACGGGATTTCGTCCCGTCACGACTAAGAACCAAGCCGACAGGAGGCAACGAACTTCGCTGCTGCCGCTACTATTACGCCGCTATCACTATACCTTTATTATTTTTCCAATTCACCGCGTTGTTTCTTTGATTGTACGAAGAAATTATTCTTTTTTTTTCCGTTAACGCAGTCGTAAGTAAACGATAAGTACAGACGTAACGGCAGTGCAAAAAACAAAAATAAAACACTTGTCTTAAGTTTCATTTTCATCTTTCTTCGAGACTCAAAGTTTCTCTTAGTTGTATACGTGTTGTAACAATTACATGGACGAGTATTCAATAAATAATTATTCAATCACAACGAACACGAGTCAGTGCGCTCGAAAAAAAAAACCCATTGAAAATATCCTTCGAAAAATTAGCGTCATGTAGTGGTTGCGCTATTGGTGTTACGATCTCGCCAATCCCTAAGGTCAATCAGCGTTTACCTGGGCCAATACATGGATGGATGATCGTTAGGAATACAGTATTTGGGTGTAGAAAACACTGGGAGTTTCTCAGGAACTGGAAAAAGTTAAGGCCCCCCCACCACGGTTCGTGCGCGGTACGAGGGTGTATTTTTCGCAATTATTTTCAAGCAAACGATGAATGGAATTTTTTTTTATTAATCTCATAGTCAATATATACATATAGAAGACTATACAAATTTTTGTACTCGAATCTGAAGTATAGTTTGTGGTGTACGCCGCTTCCAAGAGGACACTCCGACGAAATTGCTGCTCGGCGGTTGACCGATTAAGCCATACGGTTCATCTGAAAAATAAAATAAAATTATATTTAGAAACTAGACATATAGGTTTACAGCATCACGTAGGGGAATTTCGATATCTAAAAAAAAAAATTGCGGACCAGCGAATTTTATTTCCGATTTTCATGGAAAATTTTCATCGTTCATAAAAAAAAATAGAAGGGGGCCCTTTATTAAAAAATCCGTACGTGGTGCCATAGAGACTGGATTTTCGAACAGTTTAAGATTTGGCGCAGGCAAATCGGATGAATAGTTTTTTAAATATGTTGTCAACCAGGTTGAAAAACGTAGTTTCGAGAACAACGGGTTCAAAGTTTTGCTGAAGGATAATTCAACATACAAACTAAATTTTTTAGTCTCTTTTTTTTTGTTTCTCACCGTTAGTCAGCTATCCCTGGACCATACAACAGCTCCTCAGCATCCAGAGACTTATCATTTTTTCATATTTTGCACGCAGACGACCCTCGTGCGTGCTTTTTTTTCGGCTTCGCATATTCGCTTCTCGTCAATGTTTTGACAATATTGGTAGAGTGTTTCACCAATTTTTATGTTTAATATCTCCAATACATTTATGAGGCCAATATGACCATTGTTAAAAAGTATTGAAGCCATATTAGCGGCAGTTTCAACTGTGGGTCTGCCGCTCCACGATGTCTTGGGCGCAAATTTCCATATAACAGAGTTCAAACACTCGTTGTTATTCTGGTGAAAAGCGCCTAAACATCGTTGAAGAAGCTCGTCTTTACTAAGGTCCACGTATATCGGTTTTATTGCCGCACATCTGCCGCCCGGCGCCCGACCAAAAATTTGGTGAGAGCATTCTTCACAAATGTATCCTTCAGAAAATGAAAATGAAAAAAAGAAATGACAAAAAAAATTTTTTACCGTGGTGTGGGGCCTCAAGTAACAAGTACGTCGCAAAAACTAAACGTAAAGGGACCGTTGGAAGTTAAAATCAGTGAGATTCAGTATAAAACATCCGATCAAAAAAAATAGATTATGTCAAGTGTTTAAATAACCGAAAAAATGAAGCTGACACTTTTAACTCAACAGTAAGTACCTTTTTTCTTTCCATATGCTGCGTAATTAATTCTTTTTGCGTATTGAAAATTGATAGATTACACAACCGCAACCTGGTTTAAGTGGAAGAATTTTTTTATAACGAAGTGTGTTCATCCGTGATACGTTGCAGTGTGATCCGTCAGACTGAGGCTTCGTTGGGACCTGACAAAAAAAATTAAACAGTATTACTCCATGAATTCAAGCCATCAATGGAATTTAACCTTTACACGGAGGATTTTTTTTTATCTGAAAATAATTTAATTTGTATTACATACTTTTGCACTGCACTTTTAGAAGTTTTTGCTTGATCTTTTCTACAGTAAGAATTTGAAAAAATCGATGGAATAAAACTCGGACTCAACGGATGGTCTGACTTTTTATTACCGATGAAACGTTGACTACAGATGCGAGTATGTTTCTTTGGTTTCCATTCAGACCAATCCAAGCTAGAAAGCATATAAAATAATGGTTCAGTTAATTAAGACAAATCTTAGAAGATAGTACTGGATTTTATTTTTATTTATTAGTTTAATTGCAATTACATGCATTACATTGAATTAAGCTCAAATTGAACAAACTTACGTTTTTCTTTTAACCGCCTTGATCCACTTATCTCGTTGGTTTTTTGTGCGCGGCACTAGGAAATACGTAAAACTGCGTGTCTGGTGCATTTAATAAGTTGTTATTGCAACCAACCACGCAAAAAATAGACCCAGGTTTCTTATTTAATGCCATTAAATCAACCAAAATGATACTTTCGCAAGGGTAAATAGCGTCTAAGTGACGTGTAGAAATCGCTCGAAATGACCACCCCGAGCGCAGTGAGTCTCATTCCCCCACTTTGACATCCCGATGCACGGAGCGAATACCATTCTTATTTCTATTCTTTACTTATACTCGCTTCTTTGACAGCTCGTGTCTTATGTGCTTTGTACGAATCAACAATTTTACAAAATGAATTAACATCGAGAGCGTCATAAAGGATGTTTCATAAAACAAAAATATAAAAAAAAAAGATTAAAGTTTAGTTTAATGAAGGAAAAAAAACGGAAAATGAGAAAAAGTAACGACGGTCGCGCTGAACAAAGTGAACAACCGATTAGAAGACATTTTTCCAGTCGTTCCCACTGAAAAAATGCACACAACCAAAAATTGTGCAAAATGTCATTCAAATACAACAACGATGTATATATTCTTCGTTCCGTCGGACACGCACTGTTTGCAACGATGCCTAGTTGGCCGCGACGACTGATTCGGGCGGTCACGTTTCATCATGCATTTGAGTTTGAACATTTAAAACTTGGGAAATTTGACCCGGTGCGTAGGTCTAGTGGTTACCCTGCTGGCCAGCGGATCGGACGTCGTGGATTCGAATCCCAGTCGCATTACTTTCGTCGTGAAATGTTTTTCATCGACATTTTCTCGGCAAAAGGCGACTAGTTCTGTGACTGGAAGGCGAACTTGGGACTGGCTGTATCGGTATAGGTTTTCCCGCAGTTTCCCTATGCCCATGATATATATGTCACGATAATACTATACACTCTGTTGCAAAGAACCGATACAAACCAATTTAAAAAAATACTATCTGAAAATGAGGTGTTTTTGTCCTTGGAACCGCTTATGAATTCCGATAGGATTTACGATTTTTTGTAATATATGATTCTATCGGGTTTTGTACGTATCTACGGTGCTCATAGAATACCTATAGAATCACAAAACGGTTCCGCATAGTTAAATTTGTAAGTGCAGATACCTTTTAAATTTCAATCGTAATTAATCTGTAACAGCAGATTTCTTTAAAATGTCCATTACATTTTAAGGGAATGAACTTGTACTCACAAACTAGAATTCTATTAGTAATTATGGGCAGAATCAGTTGGTATATGACTTTTCAGATCGAAAACTTACCTTTAGCTGTACGAGAATCTATTCGTATTTGCAAATTATTTTTTGTCTGCACCTACTCTTAAGCTGAATCTTTTAGAATGAGAATAAATACCGAAATGCGTAGCCAAACTGTTATTTGCATTAACATATGCATTCCTATAGACTAAAAGGTCAGTTTTTGATTAGATAATCCATATAGAGACCTACCTGAAGTTTTCTCTCTTCATCCTGGATAAGTTTGGAAACTCCGATTAAAACAGGTACATGCTAAACCCGTATTTACCAATAAAAACGTTTCATCTGTATATTCAAATTAAATGTCAATACCAATAGCTGCTGATGGAGTGACTTATCTGAAGTGTCCGATTCAGTCACATTGAAAACGTACATTTTTATCGGAAAATGATGTTTTTGTCCATGGAATCACAAATTCAATCCCATACAAAACTTGGTCCTCATATATCTGTCATTTCTCATAAGGCGAAATAGGCACAGTTTCATTATCAGTATTTGCAACCAAGATCCGATAGAAAAAATCGTGGACTTTCCCGCTTTTATGCGCGTTCGCTTCCAAACGGTCAAGTCCATTCGAACTTATAAATTTACAACGTGTGGAAATACATATAGAAAAATTCAAATCAAATCCGTAGCTGCTAATAAATGCACACAACTTGTCGATCAGTGTAAAATGCAGTTTTGATCTAATAGATCACACATTCGTAATTTCCTATAGATTCCATTTTGCCCATAAAAACAATAGAATCTGATACATTGCATATCGGTTTATCCAAATAGAAACTGTGTACGCGAACATTCGAATGGATCCAGATAAATTACTAGAATCGGCTATTTGCACTGCCAATAGACCAGGCAGCAATGTATCGGATTTATATCGTTGACTACAGAATCCTATTGGACCTTTGCAACAGGGCAGATGGGGAAGTCGGCTGCGGTCGCAAGGTGGGGGGATTGTGGAATAAAAGTAAGTGTAAAAAAGAGCGATGTATAACAGTGGAGCATTGTAAAAAACCGAAAAGGCAGTGCAAGTAAAACTTTTAAAAAAAATCTTAGGTAGTTTGTGGTCAAAAGTTGTAATTTTTGTTTTAATCATCAAGTACTTGTTTATAATTTCTCATTTTTTTAAATCGTTTTCTGTCGCGGCGTTTTTGAATTATCAGTTGATATGTGACAAATTGTATCACGTGCCCCATGCAAAGCGTGGTAAAAATGCCATTTTCAATTGCGAATATCTCGGTAACGGGATGGTCAATGTGGTTGAAATTTTACCAACTTGTTCTGGATATCCTGAAAAATATTAGTCTCAAAAATGTAAACTTTCTGTCTGAGAACATTTTTGGAAAGTACTACCTTAACAGTATGAATAATTAGACCATCTCCATTGTATAACATTTCCATATATTTTATATGCGGTTACATACCCATATATCTATGATTCAAAATGCAGTACAAATAAACAGAATTACACTTTTTGTTTATTTTTTCTTTCTTTGGTTTTCTATAATATCTACGTATGTATGGCTATGTACACGCTATGTGCAGTTACCGGAAGTATACGTATCAAATAATCTGTATATGCTTATATATAATTGTTTTTTGTCATGTTTTTCTTTTAAAAAATACACGCGCGATTTGGCAAATTCTTATCCTACGATAAAATGCTATTCTCCTGCTGCGCACAAATAGCTACGTAGGTTCATTTTTTCTTTTTTTTTTTTGGTTATGTTGCGGACGCGATTTTTATTTTCATAAACTCTCAGTTATATGCGTTAATAATCTATATACTTTTTGCCTCCACTAATTCGGACCAAACAATTTCCTCGAACCAGCGATCCTTTGGTTAATTTTTATACTTTTTGCTGGCGATGAGAACAATGAGACATCCTTGTATTTTTCTCATACAAAAATAAAAAAATTTTCTTACCGATATACTTTTTACACGATATATAATGCTAATTTCGTTTCTCACTTACGTACTAAGGCGACAACCTCCTCGCGGAGGCACGGCGCGGTTTTATGTTTTTGTCTTTGTTGTTGTTGTATTTGTGTGTTGGATACTCGCACGTAATCTTTCAGTTTACGAAACAATTGTTCGATAATGAATATTAGGTCGCGTACGGTATAACATTATATTGTTGTTGTCGGAGCGCGTATGACATTCTTGGCAAATGACATTTTCACAGCCATGGGATTCGGTATTTCTGCATACATTTTTTTTTTTTTGCAGTCTTGCTCAGTACAAAATACATTATTATTTGAGCCACGCACTTAACTCCTAAACGTTAATTACGGCCTTGATGAGAAGTTTCGTGTTTTCTTCTTCGTCTTCACGTGGCTACACAGTTGTACGAATTTTCATTGGCTTCGTTGCTAAAGTTGCAAAAAAAAAAGAAATAGAGAGACAAAGATATCGAAATTTGTCGGGATGAGTCCATCGGTTAATACTGTCATGGCTGAAAGAGAGACAAATTTCTACATTTATCGATCGCGTCGACATCGAATTACCTATGTTTTTTTTTTTCGTTTCTATCGACAGCATACAAAAACCCGTTCGTTGTAACGTTGCAATACCTTTTTTAACCAGGCCATATGCATTTCGCGTAGCGTAGCGAATGTTTTTCGGGTTCTCCATTTAATTGTCCGATTTGCCCGAATAATTTCCCGAAAGAGCGCGTTTTTTTTGTGTCACACACATCGAATACGCGACATTGAACGTACTACTTGTTGCGCGAACCTGATTCGATCAATTATTCTTCGCGTGCAATTGATGCCCAAAAATGACTTAACAGCAAATAAAAACGATTATAAAAATGAATGAATCGGCGGTATTTCGGCTCGTCACATGGACATTACCCGTCGGATCTTTGGCCCTCGTATGACATTTCTGTTCCTGGGCATCGTCAGTGTACAATTGTACGTGACTGAGCAACCGCTGGAAGTTTTGGGCGAAGACTCGATAAAAAAAAGGCCCAAAGCTCGATCTGACTGAACAGCGGTGAATATATATATGAATATAGTACGTAATATGGCTATATGCATTTGATGCATCATTATGTGCGCACTCTTAGACGTACCCATAGCTCCAATAATAAATCTTCTACTGCAACACACTGTCATTTTTTGTGACAAATGTGTACGATAAAAAGGGCGTGTAAAATAATAATAATATGTTGATTTGGGAATGAAACTGACGCATTTTTTTAAATTCGGGAACGAATTGGAAATATGCAAGATCATCGATTTTCCACACATTTATCATCCCAAAGAAGTAACTAGGGAATCCCCCCCCCCCCCCCCCAAAGTCCTCGAAAAACTGTAAGGCAACTTCTCCGGTCCTCAAAAACTGGAAAGTTATTTTTTCCCAATACTCATAAAGTAACTAAGGATTAATTTTTAGGGGATCACACTGCCCTCCTTTTTACACGTGTACTCGTCAAAGCAATGAGGTGCTCTTACAACCGAACCTATGAAGAGTCGAGTAATTTAGCACAGTTTTTTATTTGCGCAAAGTCGTGAATTTAACTGAACTTTAAGATCAAATTCCTGCGCAATATACTATTTTTCATTTTTTTTTAACTCTGCTGAATTGTCTAAATTTCAATACTTTCATCTCTCGCAATATGATGTAGTCGATTCCCTCAGTCAACACACGTACGTTTAAAAAACGTATATCCTTTGGCATTCGTCATTGAAATACTCGCGGTTTTCACCAGCTGCACATACGTTTCGAACTTTTCTCTTCAACGAGTAAATGTTCGCGAAAGAAAACGAGCATAGAACCATTTTTGCCCTCTATAAAGAAGCCGAACAGAAGAGAAAGATCTCTTGTGCCCGAAATATCTAGTGGGTTTGCTAACTGACTGCGAGAATGACAGACGTTCCCGCCGACGTGTTATCTCGGGAACGCCCGATACTTCGGGCCAAGCATAAGACTCGGTTTATTCAATAGGTAATGTGACAATCTCGCAATTCGCACAAAACCGTACGGAAGAAACCTCGAGAAAGTGAAAATTTTAAGCCACTCATTCTTCGACCCCTTTACTGCTTACTCGCTAATCGAAGAACTGTGTCTCGATGGAGCGGTCAAATCGTTGATAGTCGAGTTGTGTCGTGTCTTGCGCGAGCCCTCGTTGTCGTTCGATACGTTTGGATTGACGGAATGCGAGAGAGCGGCCGTTTTGTTGAAGTCGATGGTGGCGTAACCCTTCTGCGGCTTGTTTGGCGAGTCTGGTGGCGACGGGACAACGGTGGCGTGTTCCGTCATCCCCGAAGCCACGTTATTCTTGTCGAGATCGAGAACGGCGTAGTTAACCTCGCGAATCGCGTCGGTCACTGACGGAGGAGTCGAGGGTTGTTGGGTAGTGTTTGATGACGCTAAAGACGGCACGCAGACGAGGAGCGCTGGTGGAAGCGGAGGCGGTTGGGGTGGCTGAAGGGGCAGTGACTTTTCAATCCTCGTCACCGTCGCGTCACCGCTACCGCTGTATCGCACTCTCAGCTCCTCGATCTCGGTGCGCTCGAGATTCGCGTAGCAGTGTCGCGTACTCTCGTCCCGTTCGTTCGAATTCGTTGGCGTTGGATGACGATGCGGATGGTTGTCCATCAGAGCACCGGGCCGCATTCTAACCATCATCACGTCCGTTCCCGTCTCTAAACCTGGACTGACGTTCATGTAAGCGTGCCGCGTCGTTCGTTCGGTCTCTTTGCTTTCCTCGCTGTGTCCGCTCGATGATTGTACCACTACGTGGCTAGGCGAAAGAGGACTCTGTTCGTTGTTCAACTCGATGTTCATGTAAGTCGCGGTCGGGAGCGGTGGTGGTCTGTTGTGAGGCTTCTTCGTCTCGGGATTCACCATCGGCGGCATGCCTTGACCACCCTCGGGTATGAAACCACCGCTGGACGTGCTGCTGCTCACGGTGTGAGACCTTTTGTTTCACATTCGCCAATGAGAATCACAGGATTAGTCTTATCTAGCTTGTCCCAACAATTTCGTGATTTACGGGCATCGAGCATTGACCCATCAAATATTTTCAATAAATTGATTTTTTTTAAATATCGTTTTTTTTCATACAAAACAGCTCCATGACTGACTGGCTGACATATAGACAACGCACAGCCTAAACCCCTGAAGATAAAAACATGACATTTGGAAGATATGTTCTTTGGACGGTATAGTCGTCCACTATGAAAGTATTTTTCGAAAATCAACTCCTAAGGAGGTGAAATTGGATGTAAAAGTTTGTATGGAAAATTGTATTCCTTGCGTGTATCAACTTGAAACTTCGTATAAATATACTTCAAAACAAATAACAAAATGCATATTTTAGGATTTTTCGAGACAACCCTTGATCAGGGGTGAAACGAACTGTTGAAGTTTGTATGGGAAAATCGAATTCCCTGCTTTTATTTCAATGAAATTCAGAAGATATGTACCTCAAGGGCGTAGGGTTACCATACGTCCGGATTTGTCTGGCTTTTTGGATTCTTGTCCGGACTTTTTATTTGGCAAACTTTGTCCGAACTTTTTACTTTCTAGAGTTTTTAGTAACAAGGTTCGGAATAAGGTTCCGAAAAGCTTCCCCCTCTAAGCGAGCTGAAATTTTGCACAAACGTTCCTTTTTATATTCTAAGAGAACCCCTAAAAGGATTTTAGCGAACTATAAGCTGAATAGTAGTTTTCGAGATATCGAATTTTGAAACTTATTTATGTTGCCAGAACTGGACCTCTACGGTATAGATATAGTAGGAGCGTAGTAAAATAAATAACTTTCAAAATTCGGTATCTCGAAAACTAATGCTAGTCGCCAAAAATCTTTTTAGGGTCTCTTTTAGAATATTAAAAGAAACGTCTGTGCAAAATTTCAGCTCGATCAGAGGGGGGAGCTTTTCGGAACCTTACCCAAAAGTACTTATGTGTAAGAGCTTTAAAATCTAGGACCTTCAGTAAACAAAAAATCAAGCGGTTTTCAACAATTTAACAGGCTTGATGTGGGTTTGTTTTTTTTTGGACGTCGTAAAATCTCCGGACTTTTCAAATTTTCATATGGTAACCCTACAAGGGCGTAGAGGTGCTCTAAGGAAGGATTAGCTTCTCGCATGGTCAACTATAAGTGGGTTGTTCGAGAGTATCAAGTGCGCAAAACTTGAATGTGCTTGTCAACGATCATAAATCGTACAATGTTGTCTACAGAACTACATTGCAAAGACGTATAGTTCTGTAAACAACAATGACATTGTATGATACTAGAGTTCAATGTTGTGCACCTTTATACTACTATTTCATTAATTATCAACCCTCACCTCAGTCAGTCAGTCTATCACCGTGCCTGAAAAATATGATACGCTACCGTCTTTTGTTATTTCTTACTTTTTCTCTTCCTTTGGATCCAATCCTAAAGTCCACGCGGACGAAGGATCGCGGGCAAAAACTAGCACTACAATAACTCAAAAATTATTTTGCGTACTTGAAATATCTGGGAACCCAAAGAAAGCATTTTCTGTTCGTTCTGATGGGGGCGTGCCCTTCAACTCTATTTTCATTTCAAACATCCTGATGCTACGAAGTAAACCGCTGTTCAAAATTTGCGAGCGTTTTTTTTTTGTTGCTGCTCGCGTAAAGCAGCAACCAACTAAAATTGCCTCGAATCTGAGGCAAATTCATCTAACCACATTATACCTTATTGTCTCTCATCTATCGTCGTCAATGGGCAACGATTTTACCTCGGGTATAACCCAATGATTTGGTTTTTTTTTATAACTAATATCCAATCTGTGTATACTGAGCAATTAAATATCGAACTAACCTCTGCATCGTTCTCCTTAGAGTCTTGTTATTATTGTCCAATTCGACCTCCATCGCTATAGCCGACAAGACCTGATCATTAACGTAAACCGCGGATGGATTGTAGTGCGAGGACTGAGAAACGTTCGACTGGGCCGGCCCGATCGACGGGGCAACCATCGACGGGAGAATCGGTGGTGGTGAGGGCGAGCCCATTGTACCCTGTGGCGACATCGGACCGCTGCTACTACCAATGCTGCCCAATCTACCGATGCCGTTTTGCTGGTTATGCGAGAATCTCGATGTCGTACGACTGCTGCTGCTACGAGCTGGCATCGGATCGAGATAATTCGCCTCGACTGGTGTTATCGTCATCCTCGTTATCGTCGGCGCCGGGTGCGCCGTTATCGATAGGTCTCTCGACACTGTGTCCTCGCCGCTACTGTTGCATACCTGATCGTAACGCAAAGATTCTTTCAATTATTCGAGAAAATAATGATTTCGTCAACACCTGCAAGGGCGCACAAGCCAACACCCTAAAAATATTATGGAATTTTAGAGTACATTTCTTCGCTTTCTCAGACTGGAATTAACCTGGTAGAACAAAAATACGATTCTGAGACGATTTCTATCGTTTTTTAAAAGAATTTCGTCTGCTTGTCTGAGCGTCGTTAACGTGAAAACGGCGAAAATATTTTTACTGAACCTTCGGTATGAGAAAATAACACTGTCAGAATTTTTCTGCATCTTGTTTCGTCTGCATGCTTTGACGTAGTAATCTCGCCAAGACGTTTTTTTATAGATTTTTTATTTATTTTGAGGACTCATTCAAGACACTATTAAGTGATTATCTGCAAAGTTTAAAAAGTATTCACCGTTGTGAATTCGAGATATTGGCAATCAATGATTGCACGGTTTTACACGTGTTATTATGGGGAGCAGTGGAAAATTTCACATTTCACGCAATTACTTCAAAACTTTTCTACAGATTTTTTTTATCTCATTTACAAAGGAACATATGACGAAGTGGGTGTAAAAAAATCATGAATTTTGACCGTCTAGTTTCAGAGATATAGCAATTTAAATTAAGCAATGTCTAGCGACGTTAGCACCAAATATCACGACAAAAATTCGCTGGGCTTGCGACATTGCCACTATCTCCGCACTCGCTAGACTACATTAGTGTGTGCATATCCGTATATACAGAGTATCTAGGTATTAGTAGCCGGAATGGATAGACTGATACAAAAGTGAGGGCTAGGCGATGGAGGGTACGTTGTTACTTTTATAACTCTAAACATTAATTAGGTGTTTTCATCATTACTTTATAAGTTTTTACATACTGATAAGATGTACAACCTACATCATAAGGATATTTCGCAATATTTCAAAGCTTTCATCAATTGAGCAGAGAATAAACTTTTCAACCTGACTGTGGCGAGACTATTAAAAAACCTGCGAGAATGCGATTTTTCATTCAAGGGCTTTCATCTAGTTGAAATTTAAACAAATGATTTTTGGTTTTCAGCGGTTTCTCAAAATATAATTTTTCAATATTTTCTGAAAATTTCAACTCCATCCGTTCAAATTTGATTTATTGATTGAATTATGGGCGTTTATAGATGACTTTTTCAAAAACAGTGATCGCGAAATCACTGCACCGATCAACTTCAAATTTGTCAAGCTTTGTTACATGTCAAAAAGCAGTGCTTGAAGAACGGCATTTTTATTTCGATGTTTTTTTTTATCAACAAAAATAGAGCGTTTTTTTTTTCGCCGAAAATCGATACTTAAACTTTGGAATGTTGCCATTTTTGCATAAATCAAAATTTTATTAAATCCTTCGTCCAAACAGCAGATAATTTCATGCAACAATTTAATACCTTCGATTTTGTTATTTCGGTTGATTTGTTTCCGAGCAGCAGTGGTCACTGCGAAAGACATTTTTCAACAAGAAGTCTGCACAAACTATTGTATCTTCCACATTGATAAATATTTTTCAATGCAAAAATTGTTAGATACCGAAACACGTACTCTTTAATTTAAAAAAATATTTAAAAAATTCCTCTTCTTCCGGCCATGAGCTAGGTGCAACCTGTTAAAAGGACAGTGGCATACCCTCCAACATTTATGAGGGAACTCTTCAGAAAATAGTCAATGTAAGTCAGTTTCATTTTTAGAGTACTTTCTCAATGAAACGTATTCTTCATAATAATCTTTGATTGATAATTATTGGGAGTACAAATAAGTCTCCGCCGTTTTTTATCAAAAAGTGGGCATTTATTGGGAAAGAACGGTACTTTATGTTTTATTCGAAGTATTGTCCATCGGTAGCCACTATTTTTTGCCATCTTTCTGGCAGCATACGGATACCGCGTCGGAAGAACGCTTCATCTTATGAGGCTATCCACAAATGGAGCCAATTTTTGGTATCTTCATATGATGTGAAGTGCTGTTCAGACAGGCCGTGCATCATCGATCGAAATAAATGATAGTCAGAGGGAGCAATGTCTGATGAATACGGTGGGTGGGGTAAAACTTCCCAATTGAGTGTTTCCAAGTAGGTTTTGACCGGCGCCGCAACATGTGGACGAGCATTATCATGCAGGAGAATAATTTTGTCGTGTCTGGAATAGTAGTGGGTGCGTTTTTCCTTGAGTGCTTGGCTCAATCTCATCAATTGTGTTTGGTAGAGAGCCCCAGTAATAGTTTCGTTCAGTTTGAGCAACTCATAATACACGACACCAAGCTGATCCCACCAAATACACAAAATGAGTTTTTTTCCATGAATATTTGGCTTGGCTGTTGATGTTGGAGCATGGCCAACTGGTCCCCATGATTTCCTCTTCTTTGGGTTATCGTAGTGGACCCATTTTTCATCACCAGTGACTATACAATGCAAAAACCCTTTCGCTTATGCCTGGCAAGCAGCATTTCACATGTGCAAAATTAGCGATCAACGTTTCTCAGCTTCAGTTCATATGGAACCAAATTTTCTTACTTTTGAATCATTTCCAACGATTTTAAACAATGTGAAATTGCTTGTTGAGTCACTCCTAATGTAAGCGTAAGTTCTTCTTGCGTTTGGCACGAATCTCCCTCCAATAATGCTTCCAATTCCGCGTCCTAATACACTATCGGCCTTCCGCTACGTTCTTTGTCTTCGACGTCAAACTCACCATTCTTAAACTTTTGAAACCACTCACGACAACTTCTCTCACTTAGAGCAGCCTTACCATATGCTTCTACAAGCAATCGATGCGCCTCAGCTGGAGATTTCTTCACATTAAAGTAAATCAAAAGTTCCCACAAATGACGCTTATTCGGCTCAAAACTCGGCATTTTAGCACGAAAAAAATTATGTGATTCTGATACAAAATCGCCAATATTTCAAGGTTATGGTCTTGCCATCTGGCAAGACATCTGTCCAACCTTACGGTATGACATTTTACATCTGACAATTTCAACCATAACCTCATGGTGGGGCCATCTTTTGTCAAAAGGCAGAGACTTATTTGTACTCCCAATATAAGATTCATAACGATCTTCGATTAATAATAATAAGATTCATAATAATCTTCACGAGTCCAACATACGCACGAACGGAATGACCAACATTCACAAGTGAAACGTCGGGTTGTAGCTAGTGCAAAATACCAATAGAGAAGGAAAGACATCGCACTTGCCTGTATATTGGTCTGTACAAGATTGAACAATTGGTCAGCCCTGCGGCACTTGAAGGCGTAAATGCCAGGGCCAGTGGAACATCTGCGACCTGATTCGAAGCTGAATATCTCCGAATCGTAGCCGTATCTGCGCAGACACCTGAGCGGCCATTTGACCGGTGGCTTGCCGCGCTGATAAAGCACGATATCCGATTCCGTTATTTCCAGACGTCCCGGAGTGATGAGATTGCCTAAATCATCTACGTTCATCACTTGAAATATATTCGGATGGGGATCATTGATGTCGGGACGACTATTGACGCAACCCATCCTTCGAAGATCTGAGAAAAGAATATTTTCGATCAAGGACAAGAATATATACTCCGGTGACATGTACTGTTTATAAGTACTCACGAAATACGGCATATCCAACTCAGAACGACCAGTCGACGATAAACACAAGCTCAACTGTCCTGATCCTTCGCGTTATACGTACAGATACGTAAGTATCTATTAGAGCTATATACGCGTGTAACTATATATATACGTAGCGTATTTTTTCACGTTGCTGCTATAAACTCGGCGCAGCGTTGATCCTTGAAAACGGCGAAACGTCGTTTTTCCTTAATTTCTCATTTACGAATCCCCCGGTGTCGACGCTCTCCCGACAAAATATTCGCAGATATTTCACTACCGTAAGACTTGTTTTTGCTACTCGGGCGCCCATCGAGCACCAATTTAGACGGAAGATTGTTGCTGCTTGTTGTCCTCCTGTTCTGCTGTTTTACCATATATACGAACGTGCATACACATGAGTGGAATGATGGATACGAGAATATATGTGTGTGTCATGCTCTGTCACTCACATTGGCTATAGGGGGTTACGGGTCCGTTTCCACGTTCGCGATAATCATATCGTCATAACTACAAACGGCCCAAAGATTTTCCACCTTCCATTGGCCCGACAGTTTTCAGTGAACCAATCCGACTCTCAGAGGCTGCGAAACGAAAACCGGAAGTAGCATTAGGATAGCTTTGCGTTTGCGACATGTGCGCCGCACAAAATGACACGGAATCGAAATACACTAGACCATCTGCCTGCTCTCTGTGAAGGTACCCACAAAGACCGTGGCCGTGGATAAATTTTCTAGCTTCGGTTTCAGCGGCCTCCGCTGGGGCGCGCGCTTCGGCGACAGCCCGTCTCGAATCACGGGGCACTAATTCCCCGGCGCCTGACGCGCTCCAAGTACATGGGTTTACCCTCGTAACGCGTTTGACAGTCGCGTGTGATTACTTAAAACTACGTGATTTACATTCATAGGTAAGTATAGTGTACTTCTTGTCAATGCGCATAAAGTGTAAGTGAAATTATAACTACTTAAACCTTTTTCTTGTTTACAGGTATTTCTTTTCTTTCAGATTTTTTTATCACCCGACTTCCCACGCTTCGGTCGGTAAGTGTCATTCTCAGGTGCCTTTCATTGTTTTTTATTTCTTAAAAAAAACATTATTTTATGTAATTAACGTCACTCGGCTTAAGTATTTATCTTTTTTACTAATTAAAGACTTTGGTTATTTACAGTAGCCCAACAGAGGGTCTTCGGAGAGCAAAGATGTGGTGCACCGGAGGCGTCGTAAGAGGTAAGAGTTCTTAAATAGGCCTTTTGCCCTTCTTTCTTAATTCTCTGATATGATTTAAATTAGTTGGTTCAATTGTTAACTAATAATTTGTCTTTTACAGGGAGACACCGGATGGCCAGGAGAGAAGCCTCCTTTGCCACCGCAGTCGAGGGACGCCGGAGGCCTGAGATCTGCTGTACCGTAAGAGGTAAGAGTTCTTAGAACTATTGACTGGCACCTTTACTTAATTGTATTATGTAGTTTAATCAGTCGGTTAGGTTATTAACTAATAATTTGATTTTTACAGGGAGGCTCCGGACGACCAGCGGAGGAACTTTCTTCGCTAAGGCAAGGCCGAGGGACACTAGCGTTCCTCGTTCCAAATTTTAGTATATTTGTATTTGTGTGTTGTGTTTTTTGAAGCCTTTAATGTTGTCTTTCTTTCTGTTACGGGGTTAGAAGGTGCAGGGACGAAAACGACGGCCAAAATTTTGGGTGTACGCCAAGTGGCGTACAAGAAATTCACCCTAAAATCACCCCAAAACATATCCATATTTACGCGAATGGCATAGGGTAATTATGGACAGTAAGGGTTTTTTAAAAATATTAATGTTCGTTGATTAGTTACAAATAATTAATAATGTTGATCTCGTGAGGTAATGACCAAAGTTTAATAATTAATAAAAAGAGACTGATCCGTACTAATATTTTGACTTTTATTGAAGGATTTCTTTAAGAGTCCGCAATTATCTCACTCTCCCCTACATTCAAATCATTCTGCTGGCACGAAAATGCAACAATGCACCGTTCTGTGCTCCTTGCAGGCGGTCCTTTAGCATGTTGACAAAAAACATGAACCCTGCAATCCTTTGCTCTTGGACAGAATGCACATGTCGCCGTTTTTTTTACCCAACCCTTAGTGCTGTTCGTTTTTCTTCTTACAAAATGGTACTAATGGAAAATTGCAAGTCCCGCCGGTGTTTCGGAATGAGTAGTCTTGCTCGCAGATACGGCTGAGACTTTTTATGAAGCTCCTCCGATTCATATTTCCGAGATCAGCGTTGAAATTGTAAAGGATTATCGCGTTAATTTGTTGTTTTCAAATCAAATATAAAATATATGGCTTTAAATAATGTGTGTAGCCAATTGCGCTTAAGATACGCAATAATACGTCAAATATATTGATTTTAGTAACAAATGGATAAAAAATGGCCATGTAGCAACTGCGGCACTTTGTTCAAATAATGATATCTCCGTTATAGATGAATATTTTTCAATTAAAAAAAAAACTAAATTCTGCCAAGATTATTTATAAATTGTTTGTAAATTCCCGACCTCCGCATCCCAATACTCTCATCGCTAAAAAATATTGAAAATCGACTTGTTTTCTGGGCCCCACAAGCTGTAGGGGGAGAGAGGGCAGATTGATACGATTTTTTTAAACGGAAAAAGGTACCAAGATAGATGATAATTAAAAAAAAAAACTATCTGGATGCGTTCAGTGTTTATGTTGAAAAGAGTGTTAAATCAATATTGTATTCTCATTCGGAGATTTGAATCTGCGCGCTTGGCAATGGCTGCCGTGTGCATGAGCATGCGTGAGAAATCGCCCTCCGGCGAGCGCCTTTTTCTCTATCCCACTTTTGTACACTACTTCCGGCTCTCTCGAGAAAGAACCGTTCGAGCGCCATGTGTTTTATATTTAATAAATCTTAATCCAGTTATTTAATACTAATCCGAGTTTACCTTAATAAAGTATCACCTGATCCCGGCAACAGTATATCCAAGTCAAATTCCTAGAAATAATTTCAACTTCGATTTGCAAGGTAAAACAGTTGTCTATTTTTGAGACATCGATTTTCGTATCAAACTGCCCATACACGGGGCACATTGATACATGCCGGGGGCACTTTGATTCATACTTTAAAGTACGCCTCTTTTATCTAAAATACCTAAAATAATAACTTAAAAAACTAGATTTCATATTCCTTTATAATATTTATTCATCATTTTCATATTATAGTATTTAGCACGGTAAGTGTACTTAGTTTAATGCAATTTTTCTATAAGCATTACGTTTTTTCGTGTTTTTTTTTATCAACCTAATATTAAAATGTTTCTAAGTTCGCGTAAGCTTTATTAAAATTTATCATTAACTTTAAGATATAAATAAGAACAATAAAAAATAAAATAGGAAAAAACACACATAGACACGCACGCACGCGCTACACACACGACACTCGCACGCGCGACACATTACACGCACGCGTACAAACACATACACACACCCATATGATGTCGATAATGGGGCAGATTGATACGCATCAATATGCCCCCTGAGTTGTTGTAACAACGAGCCCCATACCGTATTTTTATTTTTTTTAAATCGCCATTTTAAACAATGATAGAGCTTAATAAAATTATGTCCTGTATGAAATTGTGGAAGATATGTCCTTAATACTTAACGTAAAATGCAGCTCATACACAATATTTGATAGGGTAAATATCACGTCCCCAGTTGAGGACGAAATTTTGGTCACGAGTGTGCGAAACCTGTTAGCTATTGTCAAGCGCGAAGCGGTGACTGTTTTCTGCCGAGATTTTGCTGTATGGCGAGTTGAACCGACACCGACCTATGTGTGAATCGGCAAGCATTGACTGCGTTTAGTTTTTATTTTATGACGACTGTATCTACGTGCCCCTTGTATCAATGCCCCCAAACTTCCCCTATGGTTCATCTTTTCCTCGGAAGTGGAGAACGCGACCACATGACTTCTCGTTGATATCATTGGTTCCCTCCATTATTGTGGGGGATTTGCTGTCCGCACATATAAGAATAACGCCGCCAATAATACGAACGATTATTTATTTCATTCACTATATTACGGATTACATTTAAGAAGATAGAAACATATTTTTACGAGTCTGCGGGGACAAAACCGTTGTGCCATTTTTTGACTCGTTGGCCCCCGAGCATGGATTTCTCAATACCTAAAGTGGTAGACGTAGTGTTCGTAGGTAAAGTAGGTCTCTACATTATTCGCACCAATAGTGCCATCTGTGCTAGATTCCAGGAAATCATTCCCCACTCGTAATCGCAGTAACGCTGGTAAAAAATTCTCCGCCGATAATATTACCACTTTTTCCCCAAACGTCATGTGACCTTCGTCGCATGTTTTTCGTATCTATAATTTTTTCTACACCACCGAGCCCGCGTCCAACGCTTTTGCGAACTAACATCTTCCTCATCGGCTGTATGACGAGCAATTTCCCATCGTTTTTTTTACCTCGAATCTTCGGCCCAATATTTACATTATACTTTCACGATGAATGATTTTGGTGGCTACGAAGAGCCGGTCTCGAGGGCTTTTTGGGGATCGGAAGATTTTGATGAATCAACGGCGAGTCCGTAAGTTGATATACAATCCCGTACTTAACCTACTCTCTTTGATTTGAAAATTTTTCATCACGAGCGTTTGATATTGGGAAAAAAATAATATTCTCGATGTTTAGAACGTTTACTCTGGAATGGTTGAACGAGCCTTGTAGCTCGATAACAACGCTCGTTGTTGTCGCTGGAAATATTGTGACTGGCAAGTAATTATTACTATTAGCATTTACCATTATTATTATTACTATTATTACTATAAATATTATTACTATTATTTTAAATTTCATTATTACTCGCAATAATAATAATCGTAAGGAATAATAATTACTATTATTATTGCTATTATTTTGGTTATTATTATGATCATTGGTATTTCTAATATTGTTATTATCATTATCATTACTCATTACTAGTGCACTAGTACTGATACTGATTCTATCAGTATCTAGTACTGATTCTGATTCTCGATTACCAAATTATTATATTATTATATAATTATTTTTAAAATTATTAACGCCATTATTATTATTAGATAGATTTTTATTCCACATGTATACCCTTGCAGATTTTTACACCTCACGTCTGTTCTTTCCTTTTCATATCATAATACGTTTTTTTTACTACATCCATTCCACTATTAACATCTCTTCCTTCCTCTGGTTTTATCTATTGCTATTCTTGTTTTCTCTTGCTTCTTGCTAGTCTTCTTGTCCTTTCTTCTCTACATTCTTTTTTGCTAGCTTCTCAAACTTTCCCACTACCTCGAACATTTCTTCGACTACATCCTTCCCTTCTAGAACCCTGCTCCATCCTGTCACTATCCCACCCACCTGTTGTTCAATCCTTCACCGATATCTTTATAACTTCATCGTCCATCTGTGTCTTTGCGTCCTCACATATCCATATATGGGCCAGTGTTTCCTCACCTCTACTGTATACTTTGTATTCCTGAAGCCCTCCTCTTTTTCCTTTCCCATGCTCCAGCACCTGATCCTCGTCCATGTTTCTTTGATTCTCCCCACATCCTTTCCTCCAGTACTTCTCCATCCCTACTATTTTCTTCTTGTATTTGTGTATTCTGTGCAGTATCCTGACCTCTCCATTTTTTACCAGTTTCTCTGTATTTGCCAATCTGTTTTGCACTGCCCTTCCTGTCTTCCTTACCCATTCTTTTTTGTTACACCTCCTTACTTTATCTCCGATCGCTCCCTCTCCCGCCTGGTTCATACCTTCGTCGATTTCTTTTTCCCATTTGATCGTGTTTCCGTTCTGCATGCCTCTCGCCTTTTCCCTCAAGCATTTTTTGAGCTAGTGTTCCTCTTCTATTTCCATGATGTTCCCTATATACTCGGCCGTCCTCTTTGTCATCAAAATCCCTATTCCTTTGCATCTTGCTTCCATTTTATTATTATTAGTTTACATTGTGTTTATTTTTTCAATGTTGACTATAAAGCTGTTCAAGATTGAAGGTCCTGGCAATTTCAAAGCACCAATTTCAGGGCTAAGTTGTTCCTTTCAATAACTATGGTGCTTCTCCATCGTCGATTCTCTACGATGATTGAAAAAGACGTCTATGTTCTATTTGCAGGAATCAATCGATACGCATGAACAATAATCCATTAGCAGTTTTATATTCAGCTAAAATAATATTTGCATGAAAGACGAATGAAGGGTAAATGCGGCTCTGCATCATGTAGATATTTGCTGTTTCTAATTCACAGATATCTTGAACAAGTGCATCATACGGGATGTGGAAAAAATTTGCACGGTCAATAGTACGGCGGAATTCAACCTGGCTGCTCTGTACAGATTCAACAATGATGTTTGCATCTTGAGCGTTTCAGCATCTGTGGATCTATCATCAGCTGGAAAATTCGTAGAGGCGGTCGGTAACAAGAATCTTTGCAAAGGCTAATCAAAAGATATTGTGTGTGTAAAGCTTTGTAGTAGAATTCTACAAAGTCAGAAAGTTGGGATAATTTACAGCGAACAATAAATCTACACTACGACCGCTCTAATTGGCACAGTGGCGAGATCAGCTCAGCATCAGACTTGCCAACATAGAGGTTGCGCAGCATCCACTCAAGTTGACACTTTGTAGCTGATGTAGTGGATGGCAATACCCCTCCAATTTCTCTCTTATTGCCTAGCATGCTTCGAGCCTGGCGCTTCTCCCACAATACGCTACGCGGATCGATATTTGGCATCTAGTAGGGGCTGATTTCATTTATGATGGTGCCGATCAGAGAGGTTGCAGTGTATTAGATTTTTCAGAAACATGGAATTCGATCGTGCCTTTTTTCACTTGACTTCAAATAACATCTTTTTACTTAATCTAAGTAATATACAATCGGATTTTCGTAATGAAGTTGTTCAATCGAAAGAACAATAATTTTTCCACGGTTTTGCAGATCTCTGAAGTCATATCAAGATCAGAAAAGATCATAGCGCTGACGAATGAAATGATGTCACGACTGAACGGACCGGAGCTCGACAGCGTGAGCGGGCCGACGTTGTGGCGATCACTGAGCAACGCAAATGGCATGGCGGATCGTTTGAGTTCTGTGCCTTCATTGAAACCCCCCAATTTCATTGTGGGTGTCGCAGCAGGAGGTAAATTTCTGTTTAACTCATTATTTACACGGAAAAAAATTAGCCGAGCTTTCGGTGATACCGATGTATATATTAAACTCCCACAAAAGACGAATTTAATGAGGTACGATCATCGAGAAGAATCCAACTTCCGGGCCTGAAATTTTTATATGATGTTGACGAATACATTATGCACCTTTCGGAAAATTTTGAGCTATATTGACCGTTCAGTTTTTTCGTAATAAAATTGCAAAGTCGAGCACTTTGAGCTAGTGAAGCATTTCTTCTTCACTAGCTCCCATAGACTTGCCAACGTTGGGCGTAACACAGCTGATATGTTTGGCGAGCACAACCTAGCTCCGTAGCGACGGTTTTCATTGTTGGTAGCTAGCGACTGCCAATCGCATGCACGATCACAGTAGAAAGGGAGCCTCTTATTGGCTGTCGCTAGGTAACGATAACGAAAACGGCCGCTACCGAGTTACAGAATCTCGCTACTGCTTGGAAATGGTCGTGAAGGAGAGTCGCCATAAAACGCAAAATTTTATCTATAATATTAATTCCGCTGAGGTAATTTGGGACTATTCAGTCCAAGATTCCAATAGATTTGATGCAACGTTTTTTAGTCCGTTTTCATGGTGAAACTGCCATATTGTGAATATGACGGAGACTACTCCAGAGTCGTTAATAATCTAATTTTTCAGTTTTTATTAGTAAATATGCAATAAATAAAATATTTACCACAAACTTGGCACTTCGGGATCGACAATACGAATATTCAACATAAGTTAACATAAATCAGAACACCCGTGAGGTAACATAAATTTAATCTCTTTGTTGACCCTAAAGAACTAGTCGTACCTCCTTAATAAATCAAAATAACAAAATGAACATATAGATCTTCACATTCGTATAAGACCTCTTCCGTTCGACAGTTGTCATGAACTGCTTATCAATTTGGCAGTGTGTGTGTGCATATATACAATAAATATTACTAAATTACGATTATTACTGCTAAATACATCTACTGATATTCCGAAAAATTTTGTTATCACCACAGTTATATATTCAAATTGGCATTATTATTATTCCTCCAGGATTATTTTCATTATTGTTAGTATTAACAAAATCAGTAAAAGTAATTAACTAATATTAATAACAATGGTAACAATAATAAAACTATACCGATGATATGAAATTTTAATATTTCTATAACGCCAACAAATCGTTACTCTGTGGGGAAATCTTATCGCAGTGATCGGTTACGCGCAACTGTTGGAGATACCTGCAACGGTTTACATACTGTACGTGGCCGAGGACGCTTACGACGCCGAGACGGTGGAGGCGACGATGACTCTTTTCGCGAAAGTGACAAACAGCCCGATGCCAAAAATCGACGCGATCGCGAAAACCTTTAACAACAATAAACTCAAATTGTACATCTAAAATTTCGTTCGTCTCCGCGAAATCGACAACGTCGGACTATAGAAAAGGAGAGAGAGAAAGAGAAACGAGCTATGGTAAGAAACGATTGAAACGACCCGATAATGGTACAAACAGCGTATATTTTTTCATGAACATAAATTTTTCAGGGTTGCGTCGGGTAATACGGTCTTTGTACGGCGACGGGTGGTGCGGGATTAGCCGCGGGAAAGTACGTAGCGTTCGCTGTATAACCGTAAGGCTGAAACGGTTGTCCGGACGTCGGGGTTGGTGGATTCGACCGTATCGAGCCGGATGCTCCCAAATGTCGCATCGCGGAGACAATATGATTCATCGTGTTGACCGGCGGCGGTGGCACCGAAATATTCGTCGGTGGAAAAACGGCCGGATAGCTGGTGCCAGCGGGTGTAAAATTGGGTGGATAGGGTGGAAAGTGAGTCGGTATCTCGACCGGTTGTTGTACGGGTGGCTCTATCGTGTCGACGGGTGCGCATCCGTTCGCCGCGACGGTCGCTGGCTCGATCTTCGCTACTTTGCTCGGCGTCACGGCTGTAAAGGAGAACACAAACGTCAACCGAAATAAACATTGTGGCGTGATCGTTTGACGACGACACATTGAAACAGGACTTAATAATAAAACATTTGTTTGCAAGCTTTCCGAGATGTTTGCTCGAGGCACGTTGTGTTTTTCTCTTCTAATCTGATAACTAAACGTAAACGCCAAAAATGGTAATTGCATCAATGACAACGTAAATTCAGTACGATTACCAATGGAAATCATTAACGTTCCATTTATAATCGTAAATATTCCCAATATCGTCCATACGGTTGATTTTATTTTTCTTTCTCCTCATTTTATTACTAGAATTCCCGTCCACGTTGCGATTCAGCGTGTACACTAAACGTCTTGAGTCACAAAAGTAGGTGTTGAAACAAGGACCAACCGTTGGGTGTGCTGGATGCCGTTTCTATCGTAGGCGGTGCGACGATACGTTCCCTGTTGGTCTCGGCCGACGGCACCAACGGCGGCGAATCCGGAAGCTTCACATTGTTCGCCTGTGAGTAGAGATCCAGTACCTGATGGCAAATATCTGAACGACAAATTTAACCATTGGCGAAAATGTTCACGAAAAATGCCAAAAAAAATAACGGTGAACAAAAAAAATTGCATTAATTCGACGTTCGCGAACCTTCCAAGAGATCCATCGTGACATCCTCGACGAACATATCCCACCAACGCAAATGCTTTTGCTGTCTCCCGTTCCAATCCACCACTTCGAATTTACTCAATTTACCCGCCAAATACATCAGAGCGACAGCTATTATCTCTGGTTCCCATTGAAGGGAAAGTGTTGTACACAAGCTAAAAAAGGACAAAGAAAGATAGACTCTTGCTCCGTCAACATTGCGCTCTCACGATACAATTACAATGACGCACCTGTCATTCACGAAGGTCCACGCCATCTGCACCATTTTTTGCAACTTGCTTCGGTCTCCTGAAAAAAACGTTCTCAATGAATCTTCGCAGGCGGCCGCGGCAGTGATATTTCTTTAGAATTCGAAGGAGAAGGAGGAGGGCTCGTCGGTCGACTGACCTCTCAGGCACTTTGCGTACTTCAACAGATAACTGTACGGATGCTCGACCTGAAGATCAAACTTGATAGTCTGCAAGAGTATACGCTCCAGAGTCATAACTTCTTCCTGAAAATGGCGACAAAAGCATCAAACTGCGCTCGCACCCTTGCCTCTATCCTCATTATCGTGAAAAGTGCTCTCTCCTACCTTGGGATCCTCCCCGAAAGTAGTGAATTTCTGTTCGGTCAGGAGAGTCTTCGCGGTCTTGATGATGTCTTTGCACTTCTTCGGAGTCTCCTCCACCTTACCAGCTAGAAATAAACAGCAACATGCCGTCACCTACGAAACAATTTGGCGTTAAGGCCCGGTGGCGGCAACTTCGACGAGAAAAACGCATAGAAAAGTGCACATGCGCGCCATTGCGACACTCACGTAACGTGGAAAATTTTTGAAAGAGTGAAACATGTAGAAGCGATGAAAGTATACGACGCCAGTTGCCATTGTATTGTAACCGAGATCCATTTTTGTTCCGGTGTCGATGATAAAGCGCGCACCCTCCTTGCGATAACGGCACTCGGTCTCGTAGTCGATACCATCCTGTATCGATGGTGTATTCCTCAATTCCTTTTTCTCATAATACCAGCATGGCATTTTAAAACCTTTGCTCTTCAGCGTGTCCTCCTCGCGGTCCAGTATCATTAAATAAACACGTAGATCGTGCGGTCACGTTAATGGACAATTCGCATCTGCCACAAGAAGCGTCCTTTCGAACCAAAAGACTACAACATATCGCGAACTAATTCATCACTCTCGTATTCATTTGGTTTTACGAGATTTCAAAAATTTCGAAACTTCGTGCAATGTTCTTGAAACGACTGGTCATCTGAGGGCGGTGATTCACGGAGATTCGTTTTTTTTTGTTTTTTAATAAGCCGTCCGACTAACGTGAGACACGATTTTTTTTTATCGTGTACGCGTATCGATCTTATCGCACGAGAAATTCTGTCAGTTGCCTTGTTTTTTTTGTTGTTTTCTTTCTAATCGCAGTCGTCGCCTGTTACGAATCACAACACAATCTTTCACACTTCACTACGGTTGACCGAGGTTCGGAGTATCAACGAGCAATCAAAGTAGTGCTAGCTAACACCAGGCTAGCACAGGCCAGTAGTACACTGATGTACTGTGTGCAATGACGCGACGTGTACGTGAGAATGCCTGAAGAGGGGATGAACGATACGAGCGCCACGGGGACGTGTTTCCGTACTATGCAGCACATAGATATATATACTAGCTTCCGCCCGCGGCTTCGCCCGCGTAAAATTTGAACCATAGAAACTTGATTAGAAGTAGCACCTCGCATTAGGGGTTTTAAAAAATCATAAAATATGCGTTTTATAATTTTTTTTGAAGAATATTTACACCGAGATTCAAGTTGACACACGGAAGGAAAGTTTTCCATAAAAGCTTTTACACCCCCTTAAGAGTGGGTGTTTGAAAAATCCTTTCTTAGTACACTTCTACACCTCCTAAGGAAAATATGTTCCAGGTTTCAAATTGATACATGTAAGGAATATAATTTCCCATATAAACTTTGCCACCCCTTTTCACCCCCGTAGGAGTTGAATTTCGAGAAAACCTTGCTTAAACGATGCCTTCGGTATAAAATCAACACCTTCTCCAAATTTCACGTTTCTACGTCACGTTTCACGTTTCTACGTCAGGACTTTGACTTTTATATATATAGATAGATATATATATATATATATATATATTCCAGTAGATTAGAATTTGAATTACAAATCTAGTTTCAATTTTATTGGATTAATATATTACTGTTATTGGATTATATATAAAAATTATAGTTTCATCATTCGATTGAATTTTTATAATTAGAAAAGTATTAAATGTTAGATTATATTCAATTTGCATTAGATTTTATTCGTTTGTATTCTATAATAATTCGAATTTCATCGTTAGATTATATTTTATTTGAATATTATAATTAGAAAAATATTAGATGTTATATTTGATATTAGTAAAATATGTGATATTATATTAGATTCTATTCGATTTTGATTATATTTTAGTCGTTCGTATTCTATGAGAATTATAATTTCATCATTATATTTTTTCAATATTATAATTAGAAAAATATTAGACGTTAGATTTAATCCAATTTAAATTAGATTTGATTCGTTGTGTTCTATAAGAATTTTAATTTGATAATTACATTAAATTTGACGCGAATGTTATAATTAGAAAAATATTAGATATATTTATATTACATTTGATATTGTATTATCATGTATTTTAATTAAATTTGGTTTGTTTGTATCCTATAATAAGAATTATATAAAACTGATAATTTCATAATTGAATTAGATTCGAGTCGAATATTAGAATTATAAAAATATTGGATGTATTTTTCATAGCCTATGTGTTATTCCAAGTAACTCTTTATATGCGTGCCAAATTTCATCAAAATCGGTTGAGTCGTTTAGGCGTGATAGTGGAACAAACATGCGGCATACGGATTAGAAAAATATAAGGTATTAGAATTAGATTGAAAAGTATCCTATGTCTTAACCCAGACCATAAGCTATCTACATGTTAAATTTCATTGAAATTGACCGAGCCGTTTTGGCGTGATTGAGTAACATACAAACGGATAGACAGAAAGTCAGATTTATAATATTAGTTAGGATATATATATTGCGCGAGATTTCGTTAAGAATTTACATTTGGTTTCGTAAAACTGAATAAATTTGCGATAAGTAAGGAAACGCTTTTAATTTAAGGAAAATTTAAGGAAACCCATCGAAAAGTATTTAATTGAACCCAACAAATCTCGATATAATTGGATAATGGCATACGAAAAAATGCAGCCGAATCCGAGTAGTGAAATTTTTTAACTCGATAGCGAGATTTTCCGTTGTCGATAAATCGTAACAACCAATCGTATGGACGATTACAGCATAAAGGACGCCTCTCATTGGCTGTTGTGAGCTAACAATAACGGAAACTGTCGCTACGAGTCACAATCGTACTACAGGGGGGTATATCTGGCCGATAACTGGATAAATGACCGGTCAAATAACAGTTAATAGAAAACACGTCTCACTAACGGGGTCTGTTCTTTTAAGCTACACTTTTCTACACTTCTTACACTTCACCAGATAATATACTCTCTATTATCTGGTGAAGCTATAGAAAGTGTAACTAAAACGAAGAGACCCATGATTATTCGGAGTTTGGATCTACTTCCGAAATGTCCATATTTTAAGGAGTTTCGCGACAGCTTATTTTTATGCAGTATCGCGCCGGGCGGGCTTTGGGGCGGGGGGGGGGGGGGGTGATTCTGTTATTGTTCTCGAGCAGGGGGCCAACTTCTACATCCAATTTTTCGTCCGAATACGACTCGATTACTTTCACAAATTTCGAGTCGTGCTTTGAATATTATTATTATTTTTACACAAGCGTAGTAATATCGTGTTTTCAATGTTATATCAATGTATGTTTTTCGATTATTTTATTTTGAAAAAAATTTCATACATTTGGCGACAGCACACTTCTTGTATTGCGAGTTTGTTTTTTCTACGGCTAGCGACACTTATTCGATTACCGAAAGCATTACCGAGCGCAGCACTTCATGCAGACACCTAAAGAAAAGAAAAAAACATCTATATTTTTTTATTAAGCCGAATCAATTCTGAACGAAAAATGTCAGGTTTCAAAAATAACATATATAACTTCTCTGTAAAAATGTGCGTTTATTAAACCTATAGTTGCACCACGGCAATTAGTGCTATTCAAAAACACTCGCCATTTAAGGTTGTAGTCACGTTGAAAAGTTTATTCTCCGCTGAATCGATTAAAGCTGCGAAATATTCTTATAATGTAGGCTGTACAACCTATAGGGATGTAAACACTTATAAAGTAATGATGAAAACGTCTAATATAATGTTTACCTAACCCTCACTTTTGTATCAGACTATCCGTTCCGGCTACTAATCCGTAGATATTCTGCGTATGCGTATATGCACACACTACTGTAATGTAGTGTAGTCTGCTCCTCTCGCTGCGTGGCGCTAGCGTCGTTAGACATTGCTTAATTTTAATCGCTATATCCATGGAGCCTAGATACCAAGAGGTCCAGCGAGGCCTCTCAACTCGTCCCCAAAAATGGCTCGAAGTGATGGCGCTGGGGTGCTCCGGCACCTATATGTATACAGGTATACGCTAAACATGCGTGCGATCTAAGCAGATCACAGCTGATGTACCTAACCCTCATTCGTGTTAAGTGTCAAAGTATAATAAAATTTACAACGAAGTGCTACGGTGATTGATACGCATAAAGAACAGATGCAGCATAGTTTTTTTTAATGAAAAATATAGTTCTTTGTTCTCGTGTTTAATTTTTCGTAGTTCAAAACGTATATATGACCAAACATGAGTCTGCAGAGGAGCCACGGAACATTCGGACACGGTTGGTGGGCGCAAAACAGCCCCGGTCCCAGCCGATCACAACTCAAGGAAGCCAAGAGGACAGAACACTGTCAAGAACAGGAACACGAGATCACGTAGTAGAAGCAAACAGCCCAAAAAACCAAATCTGTTGTTGACAACATTGTGGAATCGAAGGTAAAGACAAAATGTTCTTCATAATCATTCACAGTTGTTGCATATCATAGTTTAGAATAAACTGAAAAACTTAAAGTGAATCGGATAAAATTCCTTTATCTCCTTCTACGAGTTGCGTCCTTTTTTAAGGATATGCGTCACACGTCCGGTCGATAAAAATCCCACTGCCAAGAAGGACGGTACAATCCAACGTGGCTCCGCTATCACCCCAGTGCTAGACGCCAACCAAAGTGCAGTTTTCCGAGAAAGAGAGAATCGACACGGTGCTGCTTCGACAATTGCAACAAAGTTACCTGAAGACGTTCAGTCCTCCGAGAACACAGCGGTGGAAGCTACCCTGTGGATTGTCTTTGACGATAAGGTATTGTCTTTGTGATACGCACGACCAACCAGACTTTAATGGCCATAAAAAGCTCAGGAGCAAATACATAATATTGGGAAGCGCGTCTTCCTTTAGCTAACGCTTCCAGACCACAAAATTTAGGGTATTGTTCTTTGCTATCTAAATCCTTGCATTATTGGACCGGAAGAATAATTTTCTGTGTTTCAGATCAGAACGCACCAGTGTACAAAGATCTTTTGCAGTGTATGAGCAGCCGACCTGTGAGTCCCAGACCCGCAGCCCCAAAATTACGATGGAAACCAGATATTAACAAGGAATATACCGAACCGCAAGAGTGAATCCTGAAAACGTGCAAGGGCATGAAAACAAATATTGGTGATTTTGATAAAAAAATATGACGTTTTCGAAAACCAGTAATAGTTATTTAATGAAATTAAGTTTAATATGCAGCAGCAACAAGAATAAAATACAATAGTTTTAAATTATTGAATATGGTATATTATTTGTAATATCTACAATAAAAAAGAATTTATTCCTATCCGTACTTTCAGTGAACAAGGAAGTTACTTTTGTCACAAATTATACAATAAGTTACTCTACAGGCGATAAAGTTTTCTGCCGGAATATTAAATATGCTTAAACAAAAGACACACCTTTTCTCGCTTTTAAGTTTTTTTTTTCAAGCCGTCATGAGGAAATTAATCTGCGGAAATTTCGACGTTTGATGTCACGATCGGTCTGTCGTGAGGTTAGAAACTCATCCGATCACTTTCACCTCGTTGACCAATATATTACTTTATATGTAGGTGCCGCTGCACACCAGCGCCATCACTTCGAGCCATTTTTGGGGACACTTTTTTCAGTGCCTTTGCGTTGGCGCTGGACCTCCTGGTATCTAGGCTCCATGGCTATATCTCTGAAACTAGACGGTCAAAATCAGGCGGGCGACACGGTGCTACTTTCCCTATACTTAGGCCCGGTTCGCATTCTGTCCTCATTCTGTAGTTCCTTTAGCGCTCTGTACGTGGCGCCACTTATCTTCTCATCGAGTGCTTGACTTTACTACGCCTGTCAGTTGTCAAGGTTTTGAGGTTAAAAAATCGTGTTAAATTTTGTTGTTGAATCATCGTTTTTTTCAGTTGTTTTGTTAAGTTGTTGCACCCGTGTAAACGCCGAACAAAAAAAAGAAAACCAAGAAAAGAAAAAAGCGTCGAAATTCTGTAAAACTTAAATAAAAACATAAATATTTTTTTACGAATTTGTACATCTTTTCCTTTTCCTTTCATTCGTATTCAGAAGTGACTACCATCTAAAATCTAATTTTTAACATTTACAATAACGAAATAAATCATTTATTATTCCATTCTTTACTATTTATTATTATTAGATTATTTATTTCATTAGATTATTTGACATGTATCTTTGAATGCTTTGAATGCATTTCAGGAGCACTGCGGTGAGAAGGTAAGTGGCGCCACAAGTGACAAAATTTGGCAACACAAAAGACGGACATTCCGCGAAACGACTCCAGCGGCCTGTGTCGCCCCCCTGGTCAAAATTCATGATTTTTTTTTACCCACTTCGTCATATGTTTCTCTGTAATTGAGAATTTAAAAAAAACCTGCGGTAAAATTTCGAAGTTATTGCGTGAAAAAATGAAATTTTCCACTGCTCTCCATAAGAACACGTGTAAAGCCGTGCAATCTTTGATTGCCAATATCTCGAATATACAACGGTGAAGCCTTTTGAAATTTTGCAGGCAATCACTTAATAGTGTCCTGAATGGGTCCTCAAAATAAAATAAAAATCTATAGAAAAACGCCTTGGCGAGACTACTACCTTAATATCCGTTCATTTTTTTTCCCCATACTAATGCGTCATGGAAAAAATATGGTAGATTTGTTTTAGCATTGAAAATGCTTTTAAAGATGTATATAGGGGATCTGATTTAACGAGATGTCACACGAAACTAACGCTACCCCCATTCCACTGCCGCAGGAGTTGCGACATGCTAAATGCCTGAGATTTGTTCAAAAATTCTGCATTATATGTAGTCATTTATGGTTACAAGTTGTAAGTTTCAATTTTGGTGTGTACATTACAATGTTGGTGGGTTTAGGTTTGGGTTCGGGTTTCTTTGTTTGGATTGTTTGCTTGGGTTTGATGGTTGGATGGATGGATGGATAGTAAGAGAGTGAGAATGTGTGTGAGAGACCGCGAAAGTGAGAATGTGAGAGAGTGAGATAATGAGAATGCGAGAACAGAGTGAGAGAGTTAGAGAGCGACAGAGTTAGAGAGTTAGAGAGTGAGAGAGTGAGAGAGCAACTCACATTATTTGCATGTACCGTTTTTTATCACCAAAAAAGTCTGATTACATTTTCAATGCCATGAAATAGTTGCACTTTGTGTAATATCTGTAGATTTTTATACATAGAGAATGCTATATATATTTTTCATTATTAATCTACGATATAATATTTATATTCACTAACAGAAAAGCTAACCTTTGTTGTAAAGGCTTTTAGGCTCGGCCAGCCCTCTGGCACTGCTGGGCTGTGCTGCCAGATCGCGCGTAAAAGTTACCCCCTCTCTAGTCTCTTACGCGCCCATCACACAATCATAGTAGCGCGTGTCCGTGAGCGAGCGACGCTCGGAGGTCTTCGGAAAGAGCCGACCGCGGTCGAAGTTTCCCGACCGCGCATTCGGCAGCTACACTAATACATGGACGCTGAGCACGTTCATGTGCGGCCAAGCCGAAACGAAGGCTTCGAGGGAAAAAGCAATCTGAGCACGACTCGCGCGTGACGTCACCCGACGGCACGCGCGGGGCTTTTAAATGATTTCAATGCTTATTTAGCTCTTAATTCTCTGCGTTATTAATGTATACAAAAAAATGTATCGCGCACTCTGATCGCTTATTTTTTTTAGTTTATACGTTAATTTAAATATAATAATAAATCTAAATTACAACTTATTTATCTTCTAAAAAATTGTTTACGCTTTACTCACACCCGTCCTTATGCCAAATAAATTATAATTCATAAAAGTAAGCGGAAATATATTTATATTCGTATTATTATATTAATTCTCATACTTTCATCAAGCGATAAAGCATTATCCCCAAAAACAAGTCGAATCATCTATCCGGCCGCGAACGGTAAGTGCCAAAAAGTGCATTAGTAACACAAGCGATAAGATGGTCCCGTTGGTAGCGTTCCTGGCTTCGGTTCGCAGGGGAGCGGGATCGTTCCCCGCGTTCAGTGCTTTTTTTTTTTTTAAATTATTATTACTATTAATTCTTATTTGATTAGTTATTTTTATTAGTTATCATTATTATTTTAATTAGTTATCTTTTAGTGTCGAAAAATTTGTCGCGCACTCTGACCGCTTATTTTATTAGTTTGTACGTTAATTTAAATATAATAATTAATCTAAATTACAACTAATTTATCTTCTAAAAAATTGTTTGCGCTTTACTCACACCCGTCCCTATGCCAAATAAATTGTAATTCATGAAAGAAAGTGGAAATATATTTATATTCGTATTATTATATTAATTCTCATACTTTCATCAAGCGATAAAGCATTATCCCCAAAAAAAAAGTCAATCATCTATCCGGCCGCCAACCGTAAGTGCCAGAAAGTGCATTTTTAGCACAAGTGATGAGATGGTTCCGTTGGTAGCGTTCCTGGCTTCGGTTCGCAGGGGCGCGGGATCGTTCCCGCTCTCAGTACATTTCTGTTTTTTTTTTATATTTCTTTTTGTATGGGGCGAATTGTTTATTCGTGAAACACGCTCATTGAAAGAACGTTATTCTGAAAATAGGAAAACTGCTCATGATGTTTCACGATTAAAAATTTTTTGTTCCGTCAATGGTGAGTATTCACAAATAAACAATTCACCCCATTACAATGAAAATTACCTGTAAATGTAAAAACATACAAAAATGCCATGTTTTGTACTGTGAAATCATACCATTTGCCATGTGAAATCATAAGTACATTGTATGATTTCACGAATAAACAATTCGCCCCATACAAAAAAAGAAACAGAAACGTACTGAGAGCGGGGAACGATCCCGCGCCCCTGCGAACCGAAGCCAGGAACGCTACCAACGGGACCATCTTATCGCTTGTGTTACTAATGCACTTTTTGGCACTTACAGTTCGCGGCCGGATAGATGATTCGACTTGTTTTTGGGGATAATGCTTTATCGCTTGATGAAAGTATGAGGATTAATATAATAATACAAATATAAATATATTTCCACTTACTTTTATGAATTACAATTTATTTGGCATAGGGACGGGTGTGAGTAAAGCGCAAACAATTTTTTAGAAGATAAATAAGTTGTAATTTAGATTAATTATTATATTTAAATTAACGTACAAACTAATAAAATAAGCGGTCAGAGTGCGCGATACATTTTTTTGTATACATTAATAACGCAGAGAATTAAGAGCTAAATAAGCATTGAAATCATTTAAAAGCCCCGCGCGTGCCGTCGGGTGACGTCACGCGCGAGTCGTGCTCAGATTGCTTTTTCCCTCGAAGCCTTCGTTTCGGCTTGGCCGCACATGAACGTGCTCAGCGTCCATGTATTAGTGTAGCTGCCGAATGCGCGGTCGGGAAACTTCGACCGCGGTCGGCTCTTTCCGAAGACCTCCGAGCGTCGCTCGCTCACGGACACGCGCTACTATGATTGTGTGATGGGCGCGTAAGAGACTAGAGAGGGGGTAACTTTTACGCGCGATCTGGCAGCACAGCTGCTGGGTCTACCGTGTCCCCGTTATTGTCGCCACGTGAACTAACCCACCATGCGGCGCTAGTAGTCGCCCGCAGGACCCCCACTCCAGTCGCGCAGCGTCTGCATAATTTGCATTCGACGCGTTTGGATAATTCATTATTTAGATTAGAATTTAAAAGTATATGTGTATATGGGGAGGGATGCAATATTTACACTTGTTGAAATATGATGTATCATAAAAATATTTATTGAACGAAATAAACAGATAACATTATTTTTTTTTAAATAATGGACTAGTCACGTTGTACAGTGTTTTGCAATTTTTTTCTTGTTGAGATTGCTTTTTTTTTGTTCTGCGTTGAGACGTACAGAATATTGCTGCATCCGCTTCTGGATCTTTTGGTACATTGAAAAAATGCGATTTTTCCTTGTTTGATTGATAACCTGACGTGCAGCCAAGGACCACGCACGCAGGCATTCTTAAATAAAAGCACAAAAACCACACAAATTGTTTTTTATTTTATCGCTACACTAAAATTGTTTATTATTTTATCACTTTATAACACCACACTACGATTTTTTTATTCGAGAACAACGACAGATCGAGAAAACGAAAAAAAATATCCACTTGGTCCACGCGACGAAAAAGATGACGAAATAATACGGAGAGGCGCTTTGCGGAGTGGGGGTCATGTGGGCGACTACTAGCGCCGAATGGTGGGTTAGTTTACGTGGCGACAATAACGGGGACACGTTACGTTAAGAGAATTTATCCCAGTGTCAGCCCGCTGGGCTCGGCTCTACAACTTTTGGTTAACCGAGTTAACCGAGGTTTGAGGGCGAATGGACCAATCAGAACTACGCTTACCGCACTAACCTCGTATTAACCGAGTTAACCAAGGTTTAAAGGCGAATGGACCAATCAGAACCACGTTCAGCGCACTGAACTCGAAGTAAGTCGCTTAATGAAGATTTAACGGCGAATGGACCAATCAAAACCACGTTTAGCGCACTAAACTCGGGTTACATCGGTCAACCAATTTAACCGAGGTTTAAGGGCGAATGGATCAATCAGAACCACATTTAACGCACTAAACTCGGGTTAAGGCCCGATTCCACAACTCTCGGTTAACCGAATTAACCAAGGCTTAAGGGAGAATGGACCAATTAGAACCACGCTTAGCTCACTAAACTCGTCTCGTGTCGTAGCGACAGTTTTGCGTATCGATCATCAGCCAAGGCATGGACGATCACAGTGGAAAGGTCGATTCTCATTGACTGTCGATAGTCAACGATAAAGAAAACCGTCGCCAGTTACACAGCTAGTTAGATATATCCTAGAATCATTAATTGAACGTACGATAAAAATAATGATTATTGTATCGTTTCAAAGTCTTGTCTCAAGGCGAGTTCCCAATAAAAACAGCAGGTTTAATTTACATGAAAATCCCGCGGAAGGTACAACGCGACACTTGACTAGCGTATTGAATCGCGGATGGAGCGGGGGAGATGCGGTGGCGTCCCGGAAGTGGCGAGTTTCTTCTCCCCACGGCACGCGTAGTTACCCACGCCACCGGTAAAAATTAGTCCCTCGTTGCGCACGCCGGACGTCCGCGCAATAGACTCTACCAACCGGCCGAGAGAATTAGTGATAAAAAACGCCGCGTCCGTGGGAGTGACAACTCGAGGACTTTCCCGTAAGTGAGACACAATTTTTATTGACGATCGAGCATGAATCAGTAGCTTTCGTTTGACGCGCTTGTCGCGCGCTTAGTTCTGTTTTTTTTTTCCTCCTTTTTATTGTCCTATCCTCCGATTTCGTTTAGTCTTTCATTACGTTAGTTGGGTTGATTATTTGCGCGATGGTAGTTTTTTTTGGGGGTCGTGGTGGTATATGACGCGCGCACGAAGTACTCTCGAAGAAGCGACGAGTGAGGGCGCGTCATTCGCGCGATCGTTGCGCCCGGCTCCATAGGAATATTGCCAATAGGAGACGGGCATACGACGCCATATCGGAATCGTGGCACGCCCTACAACTTCCTCCATTGTCCTTCTTTCCGGGATACTCTGCGAGGAAGGATGGCTCAGAACAATTATTTCGGTTTTACACACGGCGGAACGCAATATGGGTACGATAATCGCTTGTATATCATTAATTAAAGAGTTAGCCTTAAGCACGTCGTATTTGTGTTGTTTTTTTTTGTCGTGGGAGTGCGTCGTCGAGGCGAGAATCGCGGGCTTCTTTTTCCTTCGTACCGAACCACGCGATGATTTGCCGGCTTTGGCCGCCATTGATCATCGTGCACCCCAAGTCCATAGTCTTTTTTTTTTTTCTCCGTTTCTCTTCCACTGAGCGTCTCGCGGTTGCCGTTCATACGTTTTCTTCTCATCTTTGTCGCAATTCTTCCATGATTTTTCGTTACAAACGCTTTTTTTTTCTCTCTCTCCCTTTCTCTCTAAATCTCAAACGATCAAACTGGTAACTAGGGGGCAATTGAGAAAAAACAAAACGGTGAATTTGGTTTGCTAACAGAGCAACGAGTGCGGCGGCATATCAGACGGGCCAAGCGGGATACGCAGTAACGCCAGCAGCGACCGCCGCTACATATACCCAACGACCCGCCACAGCCGCTGCAACGGGATACGAGACTTATCAGGCAGCTGCCGCCGCCGCCGCCACCGGCACCACTTACGCTGGTAAGTCCTCATATTTGTCTCCCTACGCTTTTTTTTTATCGTTTTTTTTTTCCCGTTTAACTCCTAACCGCACGCGATCTAGTTTCAACATGGCGCGTCCAAATTTTTTTTTTTCTTGAACCCATTCGCTATGACCATTGGAGGAAAAAAGAGAGCAGTTTATCCGAGTTTCGATAATGAAAAAGCCGAGGCCAAAAATTACGCGGAAAATGAAGGCATTTGTGATAACGTGTCGGTAAAAATCCTGTGACGGAATATTCTCCCAAACAAATTACACTTCTAGCAAAAAAAAACATGGCGTCCCCCTCCCCCAAAAAACTGAACGTAAGCGTCATTCTTGTACATAGGACCACATGGACAGTTTGTACCATGAACTTAGAATGAAATTACATAAATGACATGTTGCGCATGGCCGATGCTCAGAGCACCGACTACTTAGCTGTGCATTGGCTTGTAAGTGAAAGGCTAATACTTTCAAGATCTTGGTGTAGGTACCCGAATAAAATGTCTGTACACCAGAGAATTAGAAAAATGTGGGGCCATCTATACCGGTACAGGTTTTCCACAGTTTCTGTATAGCGTCGGCAAATGCGGTATGGCGGAGCTTAAGACGCTGCGACAGCTAACGGAAGTTAGGGTAGATTAGCGTAGTGTGCGTAGGGAATTATAGGAAAGAGTTCGGTAAGGAAAGGTAATACAGGCAGTCTTCGTACTTACAGCGTATTAGGCTTTTTGAAAAATGTGCTGTAAGGCGGAACAACTTTTTTCATACAACGCCATATAAAATGAAGGAGCGAGAATCCACATCGACTTATTAATCCAATTAACACGTTGCCTGTAAATGTTTTTCTGGTGTATTCCGTCGGTAAACCTGGATATTCCAAGTCTTACCATTTTTCATCCAGTTGATACATTTGAGAATTTTTGAAAAAATTCATGCTAGTGTTTGAACCATTGAATTTAATATATCAATTATGAAATTATAAGAAAATTATTTTTTTCGTATATTTTTTGTTACGGAGGTACGATCATGGGGACGAATCCAACTTTCGGGTCTGAAATTTTTTTATGATGTTAACGAATACGTTATGCACCCTTTGGAAAAATTTGTTTGGGTTAACGAATACGTTATGCACCCTTTGGAAAAATTTGTTTGGGTTAACGAATACGTTATGCACCCTTTGGAAAAATTTGAGCTATAGTGACCATTCAATTTTTTCATAATAAACCTAGCTCTGTAGCGAGATTCTGTAACTCGGTAGTAACAGTTTTCATTGTCACTGGTTAGCGACAGCCAATCGCATGCATGCTCAGAAGAAAGGGAGCCTCTTATTGGCTGTTGCTAGCTAATGATAACAAAAACAGTCACTACCGAGTTACAGAATCTCGCTACTGCTTGGAAGTTGTTGTGAAGACTCCAGAGTCGTTGAGGATCTAATTTTTCAGTTTTTATTAGTAAATATGCAATAAATAAAATATTTACCACAAATTTGGAACTTTGCGATCACCAATATACGAATATTCAACATAAGTTAACATAAATCAGAACATCCGTGGGTTAACATAAATTTAGTCGCTCCTAATTCAATGAAGTACCTCTGTAGGAAAGTAGTGTTGGCTCGAACATGAAATACTCAGGTTTACAGACAAAGGGTTCATAACACTTCACTTTATATTATATAATCAGCTTTTATTATAAAAAGAATAAGTATACATGTATATGTACTTAATTATTATATATATATATATATATATATATAATTAGCATATTATACAAAAATTAAAAAATTGCGAGATGCAGCATAAAAACTAAACTTTACGTTTAAAAGATGTATCGTTTCGAGCTTCTTTTGTTTCTTTTTTCTTATTTTCATACATATCTCGATAACACTGATAAGTGGGAATAATTTCGTTGTGAACATTGAATTCTTTCAAAATTCTGATCTTTTTCCTCAACAATATTCATAGCATTCTACAAACTTGCCAAGGCGTCTGACCTGGTTGTGGCGTAAGTAAAAAAAAATGACGCTTTATTGAGGAATGGTGTCAAAATGGTACTTCATGTAACTCGAAACGATATAACTCAAGGACCACCTGTACGTAAAAAGTCGTAATGCTGGAATTTAGGAAGTACATTTAGGACTTGTAACGAGCATAATCGTGCCAAAGAATCCTGTGGCTCTGGTAAAATCGTGACACAGAATGTCACAAATTCTCTTCTAGACTAGCTGCTCGGATGATAAAAATCCTATTGCATATTTTTACTCTGTAATTGATATTATGGGCAAGAAGCGTTTTTTCTTTTAATAAAACGCACAACAAGACTTTGCTGGAATGTCGATCATCTTTAAACAAGGGAGAAACGAATTTCCAACTATTTCTCAATTCAACTTATCCTCGTGTCTTGCGTTGCGATTTCACTGTGACTTGAGGCGGTACGAAACGAATATGGGTATGAGAAAGATAGCAATGCTGGCGCAAGCAGCCGGACGCGAGAGACAGACCAAGAATTTATTTTATGTCGGCTTCATCAATGTAACTTCCCCTAGTAGAACAATCCATGGGTGCCGTCCGTTGTTTTTTTATTTGCTCAGGGTGCTTTGATACTCTGAGTACCACCGACTATACGGAATCTCTAATTAGAGAACATTATTTTTGTCAATCCGAGTCCTCTGAGGTGTGACACACACAAAGATGTATGCTCACTGAAAATGCGTTATTCTACATTTCGATATGGACAAAGGACAATGTGTGCTCTTTTTTCTCAATGGTCCAGACTCCAAAACACAGAATGCTTTTGCTTCGAATTAACATAGTTCTTGCGCTACAATGTGAAAAAGATTTCCTTGTAACACATGGTAGAATATGAGGGCAGTCGAGGCTTGAGCATTGAACTTGCGATAACTCTATCGACATTGCTGCGATAGATGGAGAAATTTTCTGCGTAGACGTACTTGTATACTAAAAATTATTTTGAGTGACGATTTAACAAAAGCATACGTCTAACTTTGGTTAAAATTTAAGCCTTTTCGTGACTGTGTTTCAAAAATTGTCAATCATTTTTTATTCCTCGTCTGGACAATGGTCTTTCACTTTCTGTTATTTCTTAATGAAGATATTTCGACGCGTTTGCTCGTGTTATTGAAAGAACAGGATTGGCGACACCATCTGATCCAGTTGCTATATGCGTTATGTGAAAAGTTGTCAACTTTTATATTAAATATTTCGAATTAGAAATAGTACAGCTACTTGAAATTTTACAAACAATCCACTTTACCCGCTATAAACTTCAATAAATTGTTTAAAGAGATTTTTGCGCAAGAACTACCTTGAAAATCGCATACATCCTTCAAAATCCATCAACGCTTCGGCAAGTCCCAAATTACACCGTATCCTAGAAACGTACCGATTGTTTTACCCACCTCGTTTCCATTTTCGTTTATTTGCATACGTTGCTAGTTGTAAATAAAATGTACTTTAACCGAAGCTATGGTAGAACGTTGACCGATCCGTTATTAGGTCTTTTTTCCCCCATAGCCGCGAACCCAGGTACCGTGGCACAGACGTACGACTACGGATACGGCAGAGCCGCTCCAGCAGCGACATACGACGCGACAAAGACCTATTACCAGCAGCCCGCAGCCGCAGCTGCGACTTACACGACCACCGAGACTCATTATCAAGCGGCCAAGCCGGCTTACAGCACGACGAGCGCATACACCGGTACGGCTCGCCAAGCCACGACCACCGGACAGGCCAAGACTTATCAGGCGTCCAGCACCGCTTATCAACAAACCAATCCCACTCAGAACGCTACGTACTCGTCGGGCTACACCGCACCGGCGACACCGGCTGTCACACCTGCTGCTCCGACAAATAGTAAGTTTTCTCATTTACGCTTTATTAATGTGCCGGGTCTTTACACGCTCTCCCTTTCTCTCTTCGCTCGAATAGCTACTGTAATATTTTGTGCAATCGTTCTATTATTCGCGTACACGAACGGAAAAAGCGTTTTCGGGTTTCAAAGTTCTCATGCATACTATTTTGGGGTTGAAGAGAGAAGAGGGCAACTTTTTTTTTTTTTACAAAAGCGTGGTGTCCTCGCCTTAAGGAGTAACACCACCATTTTAGGTCGAAATCTAATAGTTACTTTGAAGTGGATTTTTTAAAAAGATTCACCTTTGAACTTTATTAAAGATGTTGACTCTGCTGTGCAATTTTTCCAATTTGGAAAATTACAAATCACATTGCATTTTTTTTCTTATTCGAACAAGAGATTTTGTTATCAAAATGTTCGCGAAAAATCTAAATATTTTGCGAAAATCTTTGGCATTCCTCACGAACATGAATCAAAGAATGTTGTGTACAAATGTCTAGTTAATTGAAAAAAAAATCGCAATTACAGAAAATTCTACCATGAACATATATTCGAAAAAAAAACCGGAATTTAGAGTTTCCGTTACTGAAATTTCGTTCATAGCGAAATAAAGTATCCACATAGGAACTTATTTATACGTCTGATTTCGACTTAAACCCAGATGGATACTATTTTTGAGACTAAAAGATTTGCTAAAAAATCGATTTTTTCAATCCAACTTAGTGGTGTTGCTCCTTCGGTGAATTATACTCCGAGTGAAAATAAACAATTTGACGGCGGATTCCACGCTTCCCTCTCACAGAAATGAAGCTTTCGCGGAATATTTCATCGTTGCGAATGCTTCCACAATAAAAATACAGAAGAAAAACATTTTGACAATGAGTGTGGGATTCTCCGTCGAGTAAATTATACCTCACATCGAGGAGACAGTTACGTAAGAAAATTAGATCCCCCCCTCCCGTCAGTAATACAGCAGTTTTCGTGACAATCGAATTTTCTCGCCGTATCGGAGTTTGATGAGGTTAGATAAAAATAGAAAGCGTTAGAAAATAGATGTCGTATGATGTCGAAGTTTGGATCGTTGGAATGTAACGAAAATTCTCACTTTAAAATTTTTTTTTATTTTTTATTTTTTTTAATTGTCGTAAAACTTTTGGCAGATTTACGTTGTAGATCTCTGTCGAGGATCCCAAAAATCTTCGAGAGATTTTAGTAGCCTAAAACTGCTTAAAATAAAAACGGGCGTTTCGACAAATCGAATAGATAATTTTAATTGCATTTCAACGCAACGAATGTCTCGCCGGATATAGAGTAACGCAAGGTATACGCAATCAAAAAGAAAGATATCGAGTCTCATTTAAAATTTAGCCACCTCCGAAGTTTGAGGCTTCAATTTAATTTGCCCCTATAGAACCGGCGGGTACGACGTATTCCGGCTACGACGCAGCGCTATATAGCGCTGCGACAATGTATGTAGCCCAACAGAGTGCAAACAGCAATTCGACTAACCAGAAGACTGGAGGTTGGCAGGGCTACGGACGCAAGGGTTTCGGCGCGGGTGGCGGTGGAATGAAAGCGATGCGCACGAAGCAGCCTCCGAAACCGCAACAGCTTCATTACTGCGATGTCTGCAAGATCAGCTGTGCCGGGCCGCAGACCTATCGCGAGCACTTGGAGGGCCAGAAGCACAAGAAGAAGGAAGCGTCGCTCAAGGTGCCGCAGCAACCACCGGCCCGCGGTGCTGCTAATTCGTTGCGTTGCGAATTGTGTGACGTGACGTGCACAGGCAACGACGCTTATGCTGCTCACATACGGGGCACCAAGCATCAGAAGGTCGTCAAATTACACACGAAGCTGGGAAAACCGATACCGAGCGCTGATCCGACCGTTCTTAATCCCAAACCGGCGGTCGTTGCCAAAGCGACCACGGTCAAGAAGCCCACGGTTACTGCAACCCCCAAGATCAATTTCGTCGCCTGTAAGTTCTTCCGAATTTTTCCCTTCCATTTGCGTTTCAATAATTTTATTTGAAAATGCTAAATCATTCATTTAACGGGTTACACCTAGTTCGCGGCCAGAAAATAGAGGTGTTTTCGTGAATTTTTTTTTTGGAAATGGGTGCAGGTTTTTAACTTTTTTTTTTCATAGTAAAGGATATCATTTCAAGTATCTTTGACAATTTTTTTATTGGGAAATATTTATAGACGGAGGTACAGTAAATTGCACAGAGTGCTGTGCAAAAAAGGTCCTTCGCGGTGACCACTCCTGTTCGGGAACAAATCATCTGAAATCAAAAAACCAAATGAATTTAGTTTTTGTACCGTATTATCTAGTCTTTAATCGAAGGATTCAATAGAATAATGTTTTTTTGGAAAAATGGTCGCCGATCTAAAGTGATCGTCAAAATTTCGGTGAAAAAAACACTCTATTTCCCTGGAGATAAAAAAAAGTATGCATTGAAAAAAAAATCCTTCGATTAAGGACTGCCTTTTGATATACAAAAAATGTCTGTGAAATTTTAAGCAGATGCGTTTAGTTATTTTTGAGATATTTTGGTCACCGATTCTGAAAAAGTCATTCCGAGAAAAACGCGTTTAAAGTTTTACGTCAGGTATATACGTAGATAAAATACCTACCTGTAAACGCTCATAACTCCCAATTTTCAACGGACCGACTTGAAATTTTCAGAGAATATTTTTGAAAGGTTATATTATAAGAATCCGTCGAAAACGAAAAATCGATTTTTTTTTAAATTCCAACTAGGTGTAACCCCCTTAATGAGTTTCGACACTAAAATCGAGATGCTTGTAGACGATTGAAATGTATATCGCCGTGAGATCAATTTAGGATGCATTAAGGTATTACTGGATGAATATTAAAAAATCGCCAAAATTCTTGAAAATTTAAGGAATGATAGTTCTTGATAGAATAATAATAATACATGAATTATTTTAGAATTCTTCACTAAATAATTTAGTAGTTATAAACATATTAATTTAACACGGTCGCTTATGGGAAAGCAACTTCTGCAGACGTTAATGGTTGTAAAACGAATGGGACTAAATCGCCGCAAGTTCTGAAAATATTATATCATCAATATTTAGCATCCAGCGATTGATTATAAGTTTCAAATAAATCGACTGAGTTAATTGTCGAGAAATTAATTCAAGTAATGAGGAGTATAGCCTTTTTTAACGATGAATGGATAGCAATCATTGGAAAACTCAATGTATATTGGGATGTGGGTAATTGATAATAATAAGATGATCTGAACGTATTATCTAAATTTAAAAATTGAGAAATTTTTTTGTTGGACACTTGAAACAGATGTACAGTCATTGACAAAACCTCAGTCAAACACACGTGAATATCATCGAATTTGACTTCAATTATAATGAAAAGTGGAAAGTTAACATTTCTAAGTGTTAATATATTAATAAATTAGCTATTTGTAAAGCTAAACATCTACGACATGATCTGGGCTTGTAAATCCTAGATGGACTGACGGTCCATCTAGTAATACCTTAAGGAGGTTTGAGCTTTACCCTCAATCCTTTAATCTAATAAAGCATTGTAACTCTTTCATAATAATCGTTAATAATGTTGAACTCTTTCAATTTGGTAGTATCACAGCAGTTTTTTTTTTTCACGTAATAAAAGTATAAAAATGCATATTTTTTCCCTTTAATTATATATTTTATGAAAACATTGCATCTACAGAATAAATCTATACCTCGTATGCATTTTTCGGAGGTTTATTGAAGAAAAAAACTCATAAACCGTCGTTTGACTCAACTGGACCGCTCCAACCTACTTAACTGTCCAAAAATCAATTAGTTTCGGAGATTTTCAATGTTCAAATTGAACCTTTCTCCAATTGATAGTACACATGACACCTCATAAGCACTAGTCAAAGGGCTGTAGGGACAAAAATAAAACGAAATTTGGATTTAAAAAAACTGAGTAAGCCGTGATTGTATACTTAGGAATATCGTGTTAAATAATCAAGTGGTTTCTCTACTTCGTTCATTAATAATACTCGAAAAATATGTGAAATTTAAGCTCGAACGGCTTGCTTTTGGACATTGACGAAATTTTTAACTTAAACGTAGCGACACCGCGTTAATAGACTCTGTTGAGTAAGCCACTCACAGTCCAGCAATAATTGGCGAGTACTTGTTATTCGGCGGGTGTTTAAAACGTACCTGGCTGCGTATTGAACTTTATAATAAGTTGTAGTTATTCATCCGCTCCACATTTTTAACGGATTCTCGATTTCTTCAAATCAAAAATGATTTTTAAAACGGTGAATGTTTTCCACCATGTAAATAACCTGGAATCAAGGACGTTTTAGCGATGGTCAGTTGTGGCCATACCAGAAACTGTTGCTGTCGCCATGTCCATCGCCGATTTTTTCTTGAACAAAATTGAAAAACTCTTAATATAATTGCCCGGCTTGGAAATATTTTTGGACCATATTACGAGCTGGAAATTTTCCTCGTCGAAAAAAAACCATTTTATGCGAAAAATGTGAAAACACGCCAACTTTGTCGAATTTAGAGATAGCGAAAGCCCCGTGTTAGGCTTAACACTTATCCGACCACTTTTTACTTTTCAATATTGGCAGCCGGAAACTTGGGCACGGTGAACGCGGCTCAGGCGGTTGAACCGAAAACCGAGGAGGCCCCCGCAGAAGAGACAACTACGGAGGAGACGGTGGTCGACGAGAAAGATCCCCAGCCGGTTGGCCAAGAATACATCGAGGAGAACAAGTCCGAGGATGGGAAAATAATAAGCTTCAATTGCAAATTGTGCGAGTGTCGTTTCAATGATCCGAACGCCAAAGACATGCACATGAAGGGTAGACGTCACAGATTCGCTTACAAGAAAAAAGTGAATCCGGATCTCGTGGTGGACATGAAGCCGAGTCTCAAGCAGCGCAAGATGCTCGAGGAGAAGCTGCGTCGTCAACAGATCAAGGAGGAGTACTCGCGTCGCCGCGAGGATATCAGTCAGCTCGGACCAATGGGACCGATGGGACCGATCATCGACGACGAGATGATGTACTGGGAGGAGAGGCGACGTTACGAGGATGAGTACGAGTATTACGAGTGGTATCGACGATACGGACGTGGACCTGGCGCGCCACCGATGCCACGGCCTTTCCCTGGACCACCGCCCATGATGATGTTCCCCGGCCCACAGAGACGTCCCGACTCGTCAGACGACAAACACGTCGCTACTCATCACTCTGCCATCTATCCAAAAGAGGAGGAGCTGCAGGCAGTTCATAAAATTGTATCTCACACAGAAAAGGCACTCAAATTCGTATCCGACACAATGGCTGAAACAAGTGAGTTTTGTTTTTAACCGATTTTACTTGGAAATTTAAAGCTTTGAAAAATTGGTAAATATCTACATAGAAAAATTTCTGAAAAACTAAATTGTACCACCATTTCGGCATATTTTTTCTCCCTCTTTACAGATATGTAACAAAAATTGTCGTTCACCACAATTATCGTGGAAAATTCCATTACGCGTTATTGCATATGATTTATTGCAAAAGTAGAACCTTAACGCGCGCATATGCACGCATAGCTGTCTTCACCCACAACAAAAAGACGACCAATCGATGATAGTTGCATTCGCTAATTGCAGCTCACTTTCGTAAAATGAATGCCGCCATGAACGAATCATTAAAAAAAAAAATATCCAATAAATCGGTAGATGGCTGAGGCTGATGTGAGTATTTTCAAACCACGTCCCGGTCAATACGCCTTTCTTGAATTCACAGCAAATTCGAATTTTTCTTTTGCGAACGTTAACCATTTTTCGGGATTTGCGACACCGGAACATCAATGTTCCGACGTTCATTGAGTACCATGAGTCACAGATGTCGTAATAAATTTCAGTTGAAAAAGCACCACGCTCACGTAAAAATTCAACTAAACGATTACGGTCCTCAATCATGGCTAACAATTCGTACAGCTTCATATTCGCTGTGGTTTCATTTCGCAATACTTTCCGAAATGAAACTGAGCTTTCGGATCTGAAGACATTGATTCCGAAGGACTAATCGGGTCGTTTCTTGGGCATACCAGGAAAACTTAAACATTGTCGGACACTTTACCATTGTAATCTTAAATACAGTATTCGCAGTACGATTATTTCCGACTTTCTTTGCTTCGTACCCTGAGCAATTTAGAAAAAAACGGCAATTTTTAATAGCGTATTCATGATTAGGAGAAAAAAAATACGCCCAAATAAGGGTTCAATTTTGTTTTTCAGAAAAGACCTTGTTTTCTCGATATTTACCGTAAATTTTGTTTTCACACAACGTCTCGGACATTAGCGTGAATTTTTTTAAACGTCAACCGTACAATCAAACCACTGTTCGGATCGAATTTTGCAAAAATCCTTTTGCGGATTAAAAAAATAAAGATATTTATTTTATAATACAAAATCTGAAAACACTGCAACGTTTTCAATTTTTGATATACCGTAAAGAAAATTGTCCTGACTGAAGCAGTACACTTGGGAAAACATTTTTCGATAATCGAAATTGCTTGAGATTTCATAAAGCTTGAAATATTCTTGAAGTAAAGAAAAATATACTCAGCGCAACCGAACGTTAATTGCTAAGTAACGCGTATTTTGGTTACCAGGTAAGAAATCTGCACCGCCCACTCCTGTCGTAGCACCCGCACCAACACCAGCAACCACCCCGAGTACCACACCAGCGAACGCTTCGACCGCGGCCGCGAACAACACAAGCGATTCCGCCGCAAGTACCGAAGCTCTGAAGAAGGAGGAGGCCGACAAAAAGAAGACTGCGACTCCGCCAACGTCGAAGGAAGACGGTAGCGATGGTAACCTCTTCTCCTTCCAGAAGGAGAAGGAAGACTCGCGCATATTGCGCGGTGTAATGCGCGTTGGTAATCTGGCTAAGGGCCTCCTTCTTTCGGGAGACAATCACGTGTGTCTAGTCGTTCTCTGCGCCGAGAAACCCACCAAGTGAGTCTATATCTCGATGGCTATCATCAACCGCAAAGATACATCTGCAATGTGTTTCTTTCGATATCTTGTCACTCTCCGATAAAGTAGTTTTTGTACGACACCATTCTGTGTCTGTACATTTTGGATTTTAACGTCAAACGAAGCCGCTTCGTAGGCTAATATTGAAATTGGAGATTGCGAGTCAAGATAATCGGAAGGGAATTTATTCCAGAGAATACGGGTTTTTTCCTTTGGTTTAATAAATATTATTCCCTCGCAGGACGTTATTGAACAAAGTCGCCGAGATATTGCCCGCTCAATTGAAAATAGTCTCACCGGACGAAACCTACAACGTTGGAAAACATCCGGAATCGGCGGCGCTCACAGTCTCAGGTGGAACCGTAACTGTGAGTGTGACTCTGACGAGTCCCCTGATGCGCGAAACCACCAAATCGGTCGCACCAGCCGCAGGTGATTCAATCATTTCCACGTTCTTTACGACGGCCAAGAAAAGGATAAGATAGTTAAAAAAAAAAAGAAAACTTTTTTTTATCGAACTTACGACATCTAGGAGAGAGCACGTTTTGTTTAATCGCCAATTTACTTTTGAGACCACGTTCACACGAATTATGCAAATTCATTTGTTCTTTTCATGGCCCGAGAGAGTTTTTTTTTTCGGTATTTTTTTTCTTCCGACAGCTACCGAGTATTGGATGAACGGGGCAAGCAGAGCAAGCAACTTCCGGTGAAAATAACCCAATGATAATTATCTCTAACGTATTTTTTACCCGCAGCTTCTTCCGCATTTGCAGCAGCTGCATTAACCTCCGCGACACGCGTCGAGGTGTGCACGTGAGAATTTCGCGAGTCCCTTTATCGGAAACAAAAAAAAATCTGAAACGCTCCGTTGTTGCGGCGATCCAAACATGATTCCCTCGTCGAAGGGGACACATTTTTCTTTCTCGTCCGTCATTCGGATCGAAGAAACCGGGGGGCTGGATTCTCCATCGAAGTGTCTATCGCATATTTTCTCGCAAACCAAATAAAAGAAAGAAAAAAAAAGACACGTTGCGGTCACGAGCATCGACGAGCTTTTCGAATCCAAAGAACAACGCTGAGGCAATCGATAAACTATGGACTTTTTGATCATGCGTAAACCATGAATAAAAACCCTCTATCCGCTATCGAATACTGTGCACTCCAGACTAAGCTGCCAAACACGAATTTTCACCGAAACTATTTTCTCTTTCACACGTTCGTACAATTTATATTATTTTTATACGGGCACACGAACCATTTTGTATTTCGTTAACGCTCTAAAAATGCGTGCTTGCGCGTTTCATTGGCTAAGAAAATTGAACGCGCAGGGACAATCGAAAATTCGTGTTGCAGCCTTGGCCCAAGACAGAAATTGGTCACCTCTTGTTACTTCGACGCAGCCATCCTCCGTTTGTTTATTCAGTAATTACCTCGGGGAAATTTTAACGACGATTACTGGCCGCAAACTTTTATTCGCAATACACTTGAGACAAGTTTAGAAGATTTCAAACATCAAGATTTATCTGATATGTTTGTGTTTAAACTAAAGGAGTTTTTTTTTAAATCTAGTTTCGAAGTTTTAAACGTTATCATTATTGTATTCTCTCGAATAACATAATTTTCACGTCAAAATATCGAACGAAATGATTGAGATATCGAGGATAACGTATCACTCAAACTTATGGCAATTTTAATGTTTACTCGCGCCTCAGCAACTATGTGATAATCGAACTTCCCCAAATATACATCGTTTTACCGAATTGAGCTACGTCGTACATCTTTCAATCTTTATTTTATGAAGATTGAATGAGATATTTATTCTGTAGATGAGTGTTTGGGGGATAAAGTTTCGTTTTTTTTTTTTTTTTTGCACTTTTCCCTATTCATTTGGCCGTCGCAGCGCATTCGGTAGAACGATGAATATTTTTTAAATGCCTGGATAAAGCAATGAGGATGTTCGATGAAAACGAGAAGCGACAATCTCCGTCTACGCACGGTATTCGATGACACTTATGTTTTTATTTCAACCGCGTCGAATCTTTGTTACATCGACATTGATCGAAGCGCGTTTCAGTTCGAATGTGGATATAGAGGTGTAAAAAAAAGGAAAGAAAGAAAAATCCCGAACTGGGCATGATCAAACACTCTAAGTGTTGTCTAAGCGTGTTGTGCTTTCTTTGTTGGAATCTCAGATAATGCTGGACAGCAGCAACAGGGAGCTGCTCCATCGCAAACAACGCCCGCGACGCCCGCCGTGACGAAACCAGACCCACCAGACGTACTTCCCAAGGCTAAGTGTTTGGAGGCTTTAGCTGCACTCAGGCATGCCAAGTGGTTTCAGGTTTGAATCAAACAACTCTCAGTTCGAAAGATTAAACGAAAAGAAAGAAAAGAATAAAAGAAAGAAAAGTAAAGATGAAGGGCAACATCGTTTCACGATTGCCACTTTTTGTTATCGTAAAATCGACTGACGCGCCTTTGAAGCGCGCGGGCGCGCGAAAACATACTGTTTTTTCACAATTTCATTTTGTTTTCTTCTATCTGTATCCTGAACCGCGATACGCGTGCAAGTGTCATCCTCTCATTTGTTCTCTCTCTATCTCTCTAGCCGTGAAAAGAGAAGGGAGCAGAAAGAAAAGAGACGAGAGATCAGTGCGAGATAAAGAAACATGAGAAAAAAAAGAGCAGTCTTAGAACTTCCAGCCTTGTGACAATTTTATTTTTATCATTGCGTTTATCTTATCCCCCCCACGTTCGATTTAATTGCCGAAACAAATCGTTTTTTTTTTTTCATCCGTGGCGGTATGTAAATGTCACTCACCTGTTTCACGACGATCGAAATATGGATTGCACTTACATCCGCATCGGATCATCTCGACGAGCGACATCCAGAATAATAGCCTCGTAGTTTATCTCATCGTTAACGTGTCTTTTTCACGTTTTTTTTTGTTTCTTCCCAACACGACTCTGGTCGGATGAGCGAACGTAGTTGAAGTATTGAATTTTTCGTTTTTGCCGAATACGATTGAATCAAAATTGCATTGCTAAACGAATATGGAAAAAAGATGAAATTGATTATTCTGGATATACAAAATAAAAAAAAAACTGATGTGATGCCGCACCGTAGCCTAGACTGAGTCTGTTCTAGGTCTGTCTTAGAAAATGACCGAACGTAGTGCATTGGTTTATTATTGTTTTTTTTTTTAAATAAGCATTTGCCGAACAAAAAAGAAATAAGAGAAGCGATATCTTACGTACGAATTGAGCGTGCGAAGCACCGTTAAACATTAAAAGACAGACAAGCACAAACACACAGTGTTGTCGTATGTATATACCGGGTGTTTAAAGTTTGATACGAAGCTAGAAAATTTTAAAGATTTCCGGACCATGATAGTATTTTTTTTTCCACGTATTTGTGTTCGTAGCGATTGAGATGTCTTTGGCAAACTCGTTAGGCGTATTGATCGACGAGAGTCGAGATGCTTATATCGAAAAAGAAAATAAATTTAAAAAAAAAGAAAAACACCCGGTAATATTGAGATATGGGCTAGAAAACTTGTTTTTGTTGTTGTTTTTTTTTAATATGCGAAATATAGGCACGAGGCTGGGAGGATAGCTAAAGCCCACACAAAGCAAACCAGTTAGCTTAGGGTGTGTGTCGAAAATATGTCCGAAGAAACGACAAGTTATTTTACGATTGTGAAGTAACATCTTCGCTAATCCGAAACTCGTAATTTTCCCCCTCACAGGCTAGGGCAACCTCACTGCAGAGCTGCGTTATGGTTATTCGTATAATGCGCGACCTTTGCAATCGTGTACCCACGTGGGGACCGCTCAACGCATGGGTCAGTACATTTTCCGCATATTTTGTCAAGTTATCACATTCAGTCGCGATAACGGAGTTTCGAACGGCATTTTTTTTTTTTACAACAGGCGTTGGAATTGTTGACTGAGAAAGTTATCAGCACCGCCGGAGGACCACTGAGTCTCGGGGAAGCGTTGCGACGACTTCTCGAATGCGTCGCCGGAGGAATTCTTCTACCGGGAAGCCCAGGTATGCAATAATCTTAAAAAATCTGACGCTTAATTAAAAAAATAAAATAAAAATTCCAATTTACGAAATTTATCTTTATTTTGATTGTAAAGGTTTTAATCGTGCGACAAACCACTGTAGGGTTAAAAAAAGGTTTTTGCTTTGACGAGCTTTATTGAACTTCCCATATATCAAGACTTCGATAGTACAATAATTTCGTATAAACGACAATTTCGTCCTCGATGGAAAATTAATTTACTTTTCGATATTCATTGACGATTATTTCACTCGACAAGGTCGTTATTATGCAATAATCTTCGACAATGTAATATCTAAAAACGAATATTTCCGATATATAAAAGATTGGCTCTATCTTTCATATTTATCAAGAATCTTATTAAGCAATTTTTTACGTTTAACGCAAACAAAACAATGCACAGTGGAAAAAAATAGATTACACTTTATATTTGCAAATTTATCCACTGTATTTTATTGTCCAGATTTTCATAATGCAACAATCCTTGGAAAAAAAACCACAATTATTTTCTAAAAGAAATGTTTTCCTTTATTTTCTGAAATTTACTTTATTTACCATGATTTATTTCAATAGTGATTTTGTCTATGAACGAAAGATACTGCACAAACAAAAATGATAGACTTAAGAAAGTGAAAATATAATTATTTCAAGTCCAACCGGTATACTGTTGACAAACGTAAATTTACATACTCTTATTTGATCTTCTCAATGGAACAATTGATTTGAAGTGTTTGAATCTATCGATGCTGGCACACTAACAATTACTACCGAATCTATAAGAGAAAAAAAATAGTACATTCTCTCAATAGTTAAAGGAACGAAATGATGAAACTGATGACGAGACTGAGCCTGTTGCAAAATCGACCAACGTTCTTGAAAGCAAGTCTTTTGGTTTCTCCGATCGTAATCGATAATTTGCAGCATCGCGCAGATGATTTGGCAATCTGATCCTTTTCCAACGATCCAACTGCTCCCGTCTTACAAAAGCTCGTTGGAACATGTACGAATGAGAATGTTGTGTTCTTTTTTTTTCTCGGACGAAAGGCATATTGGATCCTTGCGAGAAGGAACCGACGGACGCGATAGGAAGCATGACGGCCCAACAGAGGGAAGACATAACGGCCTCGGCTCAGCACGCCCTCAGGCTCGTAGCTTTTCGTCAAATACACAAAGTTCTCGGTATGGAACAACTACCACCCCCTAAATACAAGGGACGATTCGCGCGCAAGCGAAGACGCGACAACAGTAACGGCGAGGGCACTGAGATAGAGGCATCAAAGAAAGACAAGAAAACGGAGGAGGCTGCCACCGTTTCCGTTAAAATGGAAACCGACTCCAAGTAGAGGGAAAAAAAGAGAGAGAGAGAGAGAAAAAAACAAAACACCAAAACATTCGCTTTACCGAATAAGTATAACTTATGAATTACCGAAAAAAACAACTTCTGTTTTTTCCCCTCGTGTCAATTGCTTGTTCGATTATAACAATATGACCGTGTTGGGTGTGGCAATCGATAACGAACGACGAAAAAAAAGTAATGAGAAACAGTGCGCGACTTCATTGAGGCGTAACACCAGTATGTCAAACCGAAAACTGATATGTGGATGTTGAAGTTGATTTTTAAAACTCTATTGAAAATTAACAATTGGTTCCTCAAAGTATATACAAAACAGAGTACAAATTTTAAACATTCTTGTCAATACAAAACACGCGACATCCTAGCTGCTCGTCCAGGGGCATCGTTTTCGCTGCAACCCTCCGCGGTAGAGGTTTTTTGACTTTTCGTATCGAACCTGAAGTAAAATATCATTACCTTTCTTAATGTAGATATAAAAGAACTTGAGAAGTATCGAGGATTTTTTAAAATACTGATCTTTTAAAGAAACGAAACTATCGTTTTTTTTTTTTCCGAAAACGAGCTTTTTTTTACAGGAGATGTCGATGTCAAAAAGATTTGTCGATATCTCACACAAATCTTTGGTATTTCTCCAATGTTTTTTACATCGAGAAACTCCCAGTTGTTTTGCTCTAGACTCAATCCGAAAAGTTGCAAGAATTCCACTGTGCTTTGTATTGAAACAAAAATTACAATATTTTTCTTTTATGTGTATATTCCCAGAAGAATTATTCATTTTCAGTAGAGTTCCTTTTCTTTTTAATTCGATAAATTACAAAGTCCTCGTATCAGTTTGCGGCCTAACACGGTGTTAGCCCTCAAATGAGATTCGTATACTTTGTCGAGTGTTCGTTATCGTTTACCGTCGCAATATACGATACCCCCTACGTTCTTTATTCGAGAAAAAAAAACTAATCATATCGTTTATTTTTCGAACAGTCGTACGTTTGCTTCGGTTTGCAAGACGATACGGAGTTTTGCAATTGCGCTAGTTGAGTTTGATTCCTCAGGGTGCTCGGTGTACATTAATCATGCGTAAACAAGCAATTGGTACGATACTATTTTAGCACCGCCCCTTCGATTAATTACTCGGATACCTCGTGTGTTTCGTACGTATTTTTCATCGGTTCGCGTCGTCGTCGTTGCCGTGTCGATCACGCAGTATCCGGCAAAGACCCCCAGCGACAAAATTAAGACGAAAAAAACGACGAATTTAACGAGATTATGGAGAGTCCGAAATTTCTAAGATTCGAATTTGATGCGTAAACGTAGTTTTACTCGAGACTCGATGTGTATGTTGTGTGTGTAGTCGTACAGGAATGATAAAGAAAAAAAAATCCGCATCACGAGGATCGCGAAGATTCGTCGATTTCGCTGCCGAACTTTATTGATCCTCGACCGCGAGATCCTAATGAAATTTTGTTCTTTTGTATAGCGAAAAACGCGTCGGGAACGGACATTCTTTTTTTTCCTCTCTTCTGTCCTTGTTTACTTTTCGCGAGAGGGTGAGAATTTCCAACGTTACAAAAAATAGCTCTCTTAGAAAACAACAAAAAAACACTCATCTCAGAAAAAGAAAAGTAATCAGTATACTCTTGTAACACGATGTTGTGTGAGGAAGAATTAATAATCTGACCACAGTGTACGACCCTGCGTTGTATTTCGAAAGTCATCGATCAATAAACTTCACGTGTAATAATAATTTCGTATTTTTTTCAGTCATTTCCACAACTTTTGTGTAGCTCGGATATACGAGATCTCTCTTTCTCTCTCTCTCTCTCTGTTTCTCTTTTTTTTTACGACTCGCATTGACGTTGCTCTTAAATTGTCGAGAGAAACCTTTTGGCCACACACACAGTAATACAGCTATGAAATTTGCAGGATCTTCTCATTTGAAGACATTAAACAGTGGGAGTATGGTATTTGTTTATATATATATATATATATATATATATATGTTTTGTGTGTGTGTGTGTATACAAACACACATATAGATATTTAAATATTCTTTTGTCATCGCAAGGAAAACAAAATATTAACCCATTTGCACTTTACGATTCGACTTTGTTTTCAGCAAGTTTGAAGAGAAGGTGAATATTCCTTTTATTTTTCTTTTACAGTATTATCTGAACTTCATCGTTCGTTATCGCATCGCGTTCAGTTTGCAGCTGATAAATTGCCATTACTTTATCTACCCTTCAACATTAAAATTGAGAGCAATTGCAGAGGCAAATACCGAGAGTGACTCTCTCCCTCTCTCTTGAAACGTAAGACTCGTACTTGCCCCTGCTTGCTCCCTTTTATCTCTCTCTTTCTCTCTCTCTCTCTCTCTCTTTTTCCAGTATTCTTCATATAACGAGATTCAAGTAGTTTAACTCCAGAAAATGGATTTAATAAATCCGTATAAAATGGCCAAAGCCCTTTTGAGGCTATCGCAGTCGTTTTGGAGGATGCAAGTATTAGGATATGCTGACGCGAAGTCACTTATCGCAATTCTTTTTTTACAGCCTAATTAGTGAGAAACATTTTTTTCTGTGTATTTATTTGCGTGTACGATTAATTGTGCTTCTTCGTGTCAATGAGAATAACAAGGCTCGTGGCGAAGTCGAGAGGGCAAGTTATCGAGTTTGTCGGCACGATTCTTGTCGAGTGGTTCGAACAAATTTCTCACCGAGACTGTCCAATTTTCCTGTTAGAATTGATCTCAATTTATTACAACTTACGGTAGATTTACGCGTGTCCGAAGAATTGAGGTATTTGAAGAGAAAAAAGAAAAACTGTGTATAGGCTCGTTTGTACGAAGAAAAATGTATTCTAATTATGAATAAATTTGTTCATACGATGTACATTGTCTACATGTTGACTACAAATTTTCCTGTCCCTGCCTTTGGTTGCCTTTATTTTTTTAAATTATGTAGTGGAGTTATTTTTATCTTACCCTGATGATTCGTCACAATATTAGTCGTTTTTTTTACACTAACCATTTATCGAAAAGACATTCGAAATTCTCAAATTCTAATAGAATAATACTGTCCGAACTAAACGTTCTTAAGGTACTTACTGGATGGGCGTCGGACAAAAAGTTAGTCCAAGGGGAATCGTCGATTTACAAGTGTAGATCATGTCGTACATGTTTAGCCTTACAAATAGCTAATTTAATAATAAATTACCACTTAGAAATATTAATTTTCCACTTTTAATAATAATTTAAGTCAAATTTGACGATATTGGCGTGTATTTGACTGAGGTTTTATCAGTGACTACACCTGTTTCAACTGTCCAACAAAAAAATGTCTCAATTTTTTAATTTAATTAATACAGTGGGTAAATAAGTATTTGCACTCCTCGTGTTTTATAAATTATCCTGCGAAAAAAATTAATACTTTAGCATTTTTTTTTTTAAAGAAAAATGTTCGATAACATTTTTCGAAAAACACGAGGTGTGCGAATACTTTTTTTAACCACTGTACGTTCAGATCATATTATCATCAATAATTACCCAAAAACTAAATATAAATTGAGTTTTCCAATAATTGCTATTAATTTATCGTTAAAAAAAGACGATACTCTACATTACTTTAATTAATTTCTCAACAATTACTCAGTAGATTTATTTAAAACTTTGCATAATCAATCGTTTGAGCCTAAATTTTTATGATATAATATTTTCAGAATTTACGGCGATTTAGTTCCATTCTTTTTGCAACTATTAACGTCTGCAGAAGCTGTTCTCCCATAGGCGACCGTGTTAAATTCATATGTTTATAACTACTAAATTATTTAGTGAAAAATTCTAAAATAATTCATGTTATATTAGTCTATCAAGAACTATCATTCCTCAAATTTTCAAGAATTTTGCCGATTTTTTAATATTCATCCAGTAATACCTTAAAGGACGATTATAGTAAAAAAATTCAACGCAATTTGCGCATGGAAGTTTAATGAACTTTGTATCTGGATGTCATTGTTCATTAATTACTGTAATAAGAATATCTCAAGTGCAACGCATCGTAAAATACGAAAACAGTGTTTCCGGGTTTCATATAAATGCCAACAGACAATAGCAATAAACAATATATGGTACTTTGCAATGATCGTTAAATATTTCGAACGGAATTTATTCATAGAAGTTTAATGAACTTCGTATCGAATCTTATTGCTCATTTAATCAGTGTAATAAGAATATCTCGAGGGCATTTTATTTTTAAATATGGAAACATTTATTTCAGGTGGTTGAATTGCCATAATAATAAAACAATATATGGAATATTGCAATAACAGTTGAATATTTTACCTTAGACTTTTTTATTTTTAACGAATACAAAGTATATCATTTTTTATTCGCCATAATTGAGCGGTAGAACTTATCATTGTGATCGTGCTTCGTTGTGCCTTCAAGGAAGATTATTTAAAGGTTATTCCAGCAAACACAGCTTAAAATGGAACTTATTACTTCTAAATGGAATTTAGAAGTACATTATTTGACATCTATTTGAAGTGTTATTTATACGTTTTATTTTTTTATTTAATTTTATAACTTGAAAGTTGTAAACTTTCAGCACTGAGTGGGGCAACATTAAGACAGTCCAAAGTGATTTGAAAGAACAGCTTACTCCATCAACGCCACCCTCACAATCTTCAAGTTTCTACCAGAACCTTATGGTGGGCGACTATGTTCTGGTGAGATACGAAGGTGAATTTTACCTGGGATGGATCATTGAGATAAAAAATGACGAAGAAGTACTTATCTCTGCGATGAAGAAGTCTGCCCTAAACTGAAAATGGCCAGCTAAGGCTGACGAAATTTTTTATTCGAAGGATGAAATCGCCCAGAAAATCAACCAGCCTACTCGAATTGGCCGACGGGAAATTTTCAAAGTTCAAGTACTAATCCTGTTTATGAACAAGTTTTTAATTCACCTGAGTAATTAATTTATGTTAAAAAAGTTTCTTAACTTCCTATCCAAATTTGTCCATCCTTGCTAACCAATTATATTGTTTTAAATCCTAATATTTCGAAACTATTACTGTAATTTGTAAAAATTTTATACAAATTTGAAATAAAACCTTTTGTAAATGTTTTAAAAACTGTGTCTTAAGTCTCTATTAAAATACTTCTATGTTACATTCGGACAAATTGATTTTTCCCTAGCGTTTCTAAGCAAAAACAGTACTATCCCAAAGTTACCCCAATTCGTGGGGTAAGATTGGGACAAAGATGAAGGATTTTTATGAGGCTGTCATTGGTTGTAGAGTAAAATCATGCCCATGTTTTGAAAGAAGAAGGTTAACTTCATATAACACCATAGTCTCAGTTACCTAGCTCAATAGATATTGGCAGGAGTCATAAAAAAAACCTGAAAAAGTGTCCCAAAGTTACTCCGGTTTACGGTAGAAGAGTGTATCAAAAGTCTTATATAGAAAACGTGGAGTACACACGTCATAATTTGCGATCTACGTTCATACAGAACTAATCGCAACGAAGCAATGTAACTGCACGACAGATGAGGTTGTTCTTTTTATCGGCATTTTTCTGCACTTACACGATCACATTTTCTTACCACTTTTGGATTTTGAATGTATTCATACATATTATATCGCAAAGGTGAAAGAGGGCTTGTCGTGATCGAGCTCCGGACTGTCGCTCCAACTGATCCCAGGTTCGATCGCAGCCGAAAACAATGGAATTTTCCAAATGCTGTTCCTGCGACCTGGCCCTAAAGCTACCGCAAAAATCGTAGGTCCTCCCGAACGCACTGGGTAGGCGTTGACAGGTTGCAAAACCATCGAAAGCTATGAAGTCGAAAAATGACCAGAAAAACGGCGTGCCCAGTGCATGAGGAAAGTGTTAAGGGAACATTCGAGTGTGACTGGCTTGAAAATTGCTGATTTTCATGATTTATTTATTTTATGTTTTTAAATGAAATTCGATAATCAGTACGATTTTTTGCTCGTTTATTCAAATGGCTTATGTTGTACATAAAAATATTTTTTAATGATTTCGTTTTATTTTTTATATAATATTGTTGGGGACTGCAAAATTATGCGTAGAAAATAGCGCCTGAGGGTAAAAAGTCCTACTACAAAAATTGTCTGAAAGAAAAAAAACAAAAAAGATTATGAATCAGTATGAAAAACTGTGGAGGCGTAAGGAGGATTTTTTTTTCGATTGAAATTAACAAAACAGTGGACATTTCAAAATTAAGTGTCAAATTGGGTTTTTTTTTGACAGTTTTTCGTAAAAGAAAATGTGAAATCGTCAAATAAAAAAAAACGCTTTCGTACGACGTTAAGTAATGGCGTCAAGAATAATGTGGCAAAATTTGACATCGATAGCTTGAAAACTGTTCGTTTAAAATCTTCCACCGTTTTGAAAAACGACATTTCGAGAAAAACGTCGTTCACCAGCGCCAGGTCTCGTGCAACTGGTCGAATCCCTTTTTCTAAGAAAGGCTGCAAGCCGACCGGAATTATTCGAATTTCGCGACCAAAATTAAACAGCATGTTTACGAAAGTCCATGTTTTTAGATAATGCAAAAAGAAACGATTTTAAAAAAAAATGTTACACTGAAATGATTCCTAAACCTCGAAATTTCAAAAATACGATTTTTATTGCATCATTTTGTCATAGCCGGAGGTTTTAACTTTAATTTCCAACGAGAAAATATAAAAATTCCAAAAATGGATCCGATTCTTCTGTCGAAAGACGCATGCGGGCGAAAATTACAGGCCCTATAGAGCAAGTGCCCTTCATAGGTCACCCATACATGTCAAAAATGTAACGAGGAACGCAAGCATCTTTAGAAAAAAAAATTAACAGAGAATTTAAAATACAATTTTTTTTAAATAAAAAAATGAATAAATTTAAAATATTAAATAAATAAAATGAAGATTTTGAATAAACTCCGCATCGTTTATCATTGCGTCGTTTCGTCGCATCGCTGAAATTAGACGAGTGACTGTACAAACTTTTCCAAGTCATGTTGCTAGAACATTCTCGTTTGCGTTACGTCTTCCGGGAAGCAATCGATAACTCCGCAATTTATTTAGCTTTCTTTTATTCGAAATGACAAATAGCCGCGACACGCCACCTAGTTATCTCCAAGAAAAGTAGGCACTCGACGATAAAAAAAATCTCAAGGCAAAGTTCTGTTGAGGCTCTTTTGAGATAGCAATTCAAAATTCTCATATATTCGAAATTGCGAGCCGTGCGTCGAAATTGATGATAACACGGATTTGCTTGGAGAAAACACGGGAAGAGAGCCGAGAAAACGATTCGGAAGATACTTTGTTCGACAAGCCAATAAGGCTCGGCAACGTCAGGACTGACCAGCTGACGCAATAGAGAATGCCATCCAATGAGAAGTCCCCGTTAAATCAGTCGACCAATCGCGCGTCAACTGCCTTGTCATTGCGACACACGAGATATAAGGAGCGGCGATCGCGCCTCAACGCTTAGTCGCAGACATTTCCTTGTCGTGACAAGTGTACTTCGTTTGACGAATAAATTTCGAAAAAAAAAAATAATTGCGCTATTCTGTCCCAGAACATTCAGCAGTCAACAGCGTTTAGTACAAAGGTAAGAATTTCCGCAGTTACTTTTGTGCTGTTTTTTTTTTTTGCAACGAGACGAAAAATTTTCGACCATGACGTCATTCGCGCGATTTTTTTTCTTTCGTCGATGTTGGCTCGAATATCTGACGTGAAGAAATGTTTTTCCGTGCAAACGGGGTTATTCTTGCAAAATAATTCGTGATCAGTATTTTTCGCAACCTTCGGTACAAATTCCTTTGTCTCGAAAGTGTATCGATCGTCCGCCATTGCTCGAAATCTCTCAAGGCTGCTACAAAGTCAATTAACCTGATAGTAAACCAGAGTCTCCTTTCTTAGACTTCGCTCATGAAATGTGCAGATTTTGAGGTTTCTCTTGCCCGTCGTACACGTATATGCGAATTTTCTCGGTGTGACGCGACATCAAATGTTACTGCGTCAATTCGTCGATATAAAATGGCGTCGTGACTCATGCACGCATCAATTTCATTATTCATTCACGATTCGTAATTGAATCATTATTCGACTACCTGCTGTTCCTTTTTGTCAAGATGGATTTTTATTATTTTGTAGAATTCTGTAGTTTGGTGGTCTGATTTTTGTTGTCAATTTCACAAATACCAGAGTGCAAAAATAAAAACTGGTTCAGAGCGCAGTGAACGAATTGCAAAATATCCGAAAATGTAAATAGACGATTGGTTCGGCGCATTGTTATTGTAATTGACTTTATTTTTGGCATCTGCGAGCAATTGAAATCGTCTAGAAAAGAAAAACCAGAAACAGTGAGGCACAAAAAAAATAATGAAAATGAGAGTTCTTTGAAGAAGACCGATTCAATGATAAAACAGTAAAAATAAGTTGCTCGTGTGAAAATAACATTGAATTTTTTGCGTTACCAGACAATCATGCAGATCTTTGTGAAGACTCTGACCGGAAAGACGATCACCTTGGAGGTTGAAGCTTCCGACACGATCGAGAACGTGAAGGCAAAGATCCAGGACAAGGAGGGAATTCCTCCCGATCAACAGAGATTGATATTTGCTGGAAAGCAATTGGAAGATGGCAGGACTCTATCCGATTACAATATCCAGAAGGAATCGACCCTTCATCTGGTACTCCGTCTGCGAGGTGGAATGCAAATCTTCGTCAAGACCCTTACAGGAAAGACCATAACGTTGGAAGTTGAGGCATCAGATACCATTGAGAATGTCAAGGCCAAGATCCAGGACAAGGAGGGAATTCCTCCGGATCAGCAACGTTTGATCTTCGCTGGTAAACAATTGGAAGATGGACGCACCCTCGCCGATTACAATATTCAGAAGGAATCGACCCTCCATCTTGTACTTCGGCTTCGAGGCGGAATGCAAATTTTCGTAAAGACTCTGACCGGAAAGACCATCACTCTGGAAGTCGAGGCGTCCGACACTATCGAGAACGTGAAAGCGAAAATTCAGGACAAAGAAGGAATTCCTCCGGATCAGCAGAGATTGATCTTCGCTGGAAAACAGCTTGAAGACGGACGAACTCTTTCCGATTATAATATTCAGAAGGAATCGACCCTCCATCTTGTACTTCGGCTTCGAGGCGGAATGCAAATTTTCGTGAAGACTCTGACCGGAAAGACCATCACTTTGGAAGTCGAGGCGTCGGACACTATCGAGAACGTAAAAGCGAAAATTCAAGACAAAGAAGGAATTCCTCCGGACCAGCAGAGATTGATCTTCGCTGGAAAACAGCTCGAAGACGGACGAACTCTTTCCGATTATAATATTCAGAAGGAATCGACCCTCCATCTTGTACTTCGGCTTCGAGGCGGAATGCAAATTTTCGTGAAGACTCTGACCGGAAAGACCATCACTCTGGAAGTCGAGGCGTCGGACACTATCGAGAACGTGAAAGCGAAAATTCAGGACAAAGAAGGAATTCCACCAGACCAGCAGAGATTGATCTTCGCTGGAAAACAGCTCGAAGATGGACGAACTCTTTCCGATTATAATATTCAGAAGGAATCGACCCTCCATCTTGTACTTCGGCTTCGAGGCGGAATGCAAATTTTCGTGAAGACTCTGACCGGAAAGACCATCACTCTGGAAGTCGAGGCGTCGGACACTATCGAGAACGTGAAAGCGAAAATTCAGGACAAAGAAGGAATTCCTCCGGACCAACAGAGATTGATCTTCGCTGGAAAACAGCTCGAAGACGGACGAACTCTTTCCGATTATAATATTCAGAAGGAATCGACCCTCCATCTTGTACTTCGGCTTCGAGGTGGAATGCAAATTTTTGTGAAGACTCTGACCGGAAAGACCATCACTCTGGAAGTCGAGGCGTCGGACACTATCGAGAACGTGAAAGCGAAAATTCAGGACAAAGAAGGAATTCCTCCGGACCAGCAGAGATTGATCTTCGCTGGAAAACAGCTCGAAGATGGACGAACTCTTTCCGATTATAATATTCAGAAGGAATCGACCCTCCATCTTGTACTTCGGCTTCGAGGCGGAATGCAAATTTTCGTGAAGACTCTGACCGGAAAGACCATCACTCTGGAAGTCGAGGCGTCAGACACTATCGAGAACGTGAAAGCGAAAATTCAGGACAAAGAAGGAATTCCACCAGACCAGCAGAGATTGATCTTCGCTGGAAAACAGCTCGAAGATGGACGAACTCTTTCCGATTATAATATTCAGAAGGAATCGACCCTCCATCTTGTACTTCGGCTTCGAGGCGGAATGCAAATTTTCGTGAAGACTCTGACCGGAAAGACCATCACTCTGGAAGTCGAGGCGTCGGACACTATCGAGAACGTGAAAGCGAAAATTCAGGACAAAGAAGGAATTCCACCGGACCAGCAGAGATTGATCTTCGCTGGAAAACAGCTCGAGGATGGACGAACTCTCTCTGATTACAATATTCAGAAGGAATCGACCCTCCATCTTGTACTTCGACTCCGAGGAGGTCTTTGAATTGTTAAGAACGAGCTTATTCATTTTTGTGCCCACTAGTCGCACCAATAAAGAAAATCTATCGAAAGAACTCGCACGAAAATGTCACAAGAAGCTCTTTACGTACTCGATGTTTATTCATTCTATACACTTACTGCGTTCTCACATGTGATATTCATTTTTATCGTCCATCTAGGAAAAAATAAATGACAAAAAAAGAAGAGTTTTTACATTCTCACCACGTCTCGTAAATTAACCCCCGCTTCCAAAATATCCCGAATGCAATAAATTTCTTACCGACCGTAATTACAAACGCCAAGTACTGACATTATTTCTTTGTTATTTTATTATTTGTAATGATTTTATTATCTTTGCAATTGTTTTATTATATCTTTGCAAAGATCCAAAAAAAAGTATTAAGCTCTAGCAATATTTAGTAGTGTATCTATATCTAGTGTAGGATATTATCGACCGATTACCAAAAACTAAGGGATTCAATTGTACCGACAATCGTTCTACAGAGTCGCGTCCAATTCACTGTAGACAGGCCAAGTGTCACACCGACCGAGCGGCCATGAGTGCGAGAGAGATATCTGATTTGCAGATTCCCAATGATTTCTGAAACGGTTAATTTTTGGGAAAAAAGAAAAGAAACACGTTTCGCTTCGTTGAACGACGAACAACGGCTTTCTCTTCTTTTGCCCGAAATATGATCCGTCTAGGAGAAAACTTGGCAGTAGGATTTTTACCGACTGGACGTGTGACACATGGCCTTAAAAATCGCGTCGACGTCAGAAGCACTAAACGAATCTGACCAGACTGCCGTCAAGTATGACATACATAAAGTGCAGACCCAAAAATTTGGCTGTCCAGTAATTACGGTTAAACTTAAAAAAAAAACTCGATTAGCGTAGTCGCACCGAGATTCTTGACGTACGTTGCGTGTCGCGCTCCAATCGCAAGTTCGTTAGCAATAAAGTTAACAAGTGAAATAATAACAGAAGCGATTGTAGGATTTACGAAAACAAGCGTGTTTGTTACACAAACCAATTTTTATTTTGTTTACGAGAAAATTCGTCGGACGATCGATAATGATTGCTGCAGTGTCGGTGAAAGAGAGCGATTGAGCGCACGAGCGAGTACAATGTGACGGGTGTTCCCGTACATGTTACGTTTCGCTTTAGTTGCGGGTTGCGGAGACTCGATGCGGGAGGTCTCTAGTGTCAAGTCTCTGGGATACGCCGAATGGGTCGATGCTCGTCAGTGAGTCAGTAGACTCGGACAGTGGAGGTCGCTGTTGGTTGTAGGGGCCCTCTGTCGGGCAGCGCGCAAGGGTTCCCCCCCACTCCACGGGTTCGCGTGGCTGGGAAGCCCCGCCCACCAGGTGGCCCGTCTGAGAGTGTAGTTGTGTTAGTTTTCTTACAAACGACGGGCTGCTCCGTGTGTTGCGCTCTCTCTCCCTCTCTTTCTCTCTCTATCTCTCTTTCTCTCTATTTCTCTTAACACTCTTGCAAAGAAGGGAAAAAATTGAGAGAAAATCCGTACGAAATGAAAAACTCGTGCGGCGGCCTCAAAAATATGTAATCGAGGAGTGTGAAGTGTTATTGTTTTTTTTTTTTCTCCACCGTACGAGACGGGATCGAGCAGCAGTGCGCCGAGGGTAGCTTACACGCGCGCGTTTCCACCACGAATCGTGTGCGAAGAGGCCCACTACACGAGCGAGTGATGGTTTCTTATTTTTTTTGTTCCCCGAGGGAATTCGAGTGTTCGGAAAATTTGTGAAAAGCCCACAGACGAGTTGCGGGGTAAAATTTGTGTCTCGAGCTTCGTCGAAAGCGCGTAAGAGAGAGAAATTTGATTCGCGAAGACGCGAGAGACGGCGTGACGGAAGAATGAATAAAAACTGGAGTCTACCGTTCTAACATTGGGCCGTAGTATTAAAGGGCGAAAATCTTGACGAGAAGAAGGAGAAGTGCGAGAGGAGCGACAGAAGAAGAAAAAAAAAAGTGTTTCATTTGACTAGCCGACGTCAGCTGGTCTTCGGCGTGAGAGAACCAAGATAGAAATGGCGGCGCTGGTGGCAGGTGTCCAGTATGGTTTGTCATCGCACAGCAATTTTCCAGAGAACAAGTCTCTCATATTTGTGAAACTTACCGACTCGGCACAGCGTGCCATAGAGGATTTTCTACGCAATGGGGTGAGTACAATTATTATTCGTACATGTGTGATTTTTAGAGAGAAAAAAGATGGTGAAGGATCGCGGTTGGCCCGTTGAAACTCGCGAGTATGTGTCGTCTCTCATCTCACCCCTTCCCTCGGACCCCGAACGGCGCCACCGAGTTAACGCGTTTACGTGCATGCCTCTCTGGTGTGTACGTGTATGCGCGCGCGCGTATGTATGTGTGTGCGCGCGCGCGTGTGTGTGTGTATGTGCGTTGGTACGTGCGTGTGGCAAAGTCCGCGCAATTTTCACCGATCTTTCGGGCCATATTTCGTCCGATATTTTCGTACTCCTTTCCTCTACGAGGCTTTCTTCGCCACGGTGACGATCCTTCGAAATTACTCTACGTCCTTGCGTTCGTTTTTTAATAAATTTCCCAATGGCGACCGTGCGAGAGAGACGCAAAGAAATTCGAACGATTTTCACGCTCGACACGCGTACCTGTCTTTTCGTACGGTTCGTGCGTATGGTTGGATCAATTTTTTTTTTTTCTTTCACATTTCGTCATCTGCTTTTTTTTTTTTAATTGGAACGAAGCAAGACGAAAGAGAGGTTAAGACAGTTTCGTGAAATTTCACGAGACAGAGCGCGAACGATTCGTGTTCGGGTCGGTGCGGTTTGACAACGACATTACGTAATTCAACGGGTCGTGTCAGCCTGTCAGGCAATTTTCTTCATCGCGTTTCGTATACGCGCGAGCTTCCAGAAATCACTCGCACAGTCTTTTTTTCCTCCCCTCGTTTTTCTTCTCTTTCTAAATTTCTCGATATGCTGACGTCACACTTCCAGATTTCTCGGTATTTTTCGAGATTCTCACTTTTGCTTCGATGAGTTTCGGAGGGTTTTTTTTCTTCTTTTTTTTTTTGGGAATCACCCGACCATATTGTTTTTCGCGGCGCTGTAAAATGCCAGCACTTTTATCTTCGTTGAAATTAATCTTCGATATACGTATTTTTTTTCACTCGATCTGTTGCTAGCACAGCGATATCTTCTATTGTTACGCAATCAGCGTGGAGGTCTCTTCGATTCTGTTCGATTCACAAAGAGAGACCGAATTTCGCCAGGTTAACTCGAATTAGGAAACAACAGGATTGTGAAAAGTTTTTTTTATTACAAATTATAAGATTCTCAGCACATTTTTTATTATTTACTAAAATGAAAGGTTATTCTGAAGACTATATATATAGAATTTTATATTTATTTTAATTTACTTTAGATTTTTATTTTTGATTACAGACATATAAAAGTAAAATAGAATATGAAACGAATTGAAAAAAATGAAATAATTTATTGAAAAACGCGACTAAAAGAAAATTCATCGGGGCTATAATTAATAAATTAAAGTGAATAGTCAAGGAATCAATAATAGGAACAGAAATTATAAATAATAGGAATAACTTTTTAAATTAGAAGAAAATATTAAACGAATTAAAAAAATGAAATGATTTATTGGAAAACGCGATTAAAAAGAAAATACATCAGGGTAATAATTAATGAATGAAAGTAAATATTCGAGAAATAAATACCGCTGTACAATCTGCTGTAATATTTGTTGCGATCATCGCAATTTAGAGAATACTTTTTTTTTTAAATTATAGCAGTGAGTTTAAAATGGCCGATTGACAGACTTCGCAATTGTATAACGAAAAAAAAAAACAGTTATTTTCCAAATTGTTTTCTCATTTGTTATTAAATATTTGTTGGTCTCCAAATCGAACACTTCTATTTTATTTGTTTTATACATACGTTGAGAAAATACTCCAATAATTGGGAAAATATCATTTTTAAGTCTTCAATGAATTTGGGTTAATCGGTGCAAGATATTTGCTTCGATGAATATCAAAGACGTAACGACGAAACAAAAATTCGACAATTTACATTTCGAAAGTCTCGGAGAGATGATAATTTGATAATTTACAATTTCAAAGTAATCGGACACGTGATAGTCTCAAAAAATGAGAAAAATTAGAAATTCCAAAGGGCGATTCTGGTAACGAATGTCGTTTTTTTTTTTTAATTCTAACGAGCCACGTGGAAATTGATTTCGTGCGACGATACATGCGTACGTATGTACGCGTAAAAGTATATTTTGTGAAAGGAACGTTCGAACCACGAGGACGATATATTTGTGAAACTAGTCGATGCACGACCTTTCAATTTTTCACGCGTAACGTTGAGTTCCCCTCGTCTCCCGTCAACCGCAATATTCATGGCTTGGCAAGCTCGCCCGTCCGACAAACCCTAAACTGCGGATTCAAATCAAATTTAAATACGAATAAATAACAGTAATACGGGAATTTGATTGTCATCGAATGGTCTTCAATGGTGGATTTTTTACTCGCGCTAATTAAGAAGAACAAGCGTAGGAAAAAGAAACAATTGAGTATGAGGAATATTGAAATTTGCATCCTTGGAACGCACCGAAAGTTCAGTAGCCCGAACTTTGTGTTTGATAAATTATAGCTACGAGAAACACCGTTTTTTTTTTTTTTTCAGGATCCTTATAAGAAATCTGAAGCCCAAATTTGCCGGTTAAGATTCTGAATGAAGAAATGAAATAAAATTTCGTTGCATTCCAACAATGCACATTTCAACATCGTCGATCCTTTTTTTTTTTTTTACGGGGCATGGTACATAATATATTTCGCGGTGATATATAATACATGTATAAATGCAGGATGCTGTTTCTGGGCTCGTTTGTGCTACACTTCTCTTCTAAGAGCTTTCTCTCGTTGAAAAACGTGAAATCCGCTGCCCCCTTCCCCCTCTTCCCTTCCTACTACTCGCCAATCCGTGGCCCCGCGTACGCTCGCCCCTCGCGCCCTCTCTCCTATTCTCCTTCACCTCGACGTTCCTCCCGCGCTCGTTTGTCTCGTACGCCGCTCACTCTACCGCCGTCGAAATATGTATATATATATATATATATATATATATATATTCTCCCGAAACTTTTGTAACATCTGTCGGGAGTCCACCGGCGAGAGAAACATCCTTCTTCGATATTTTCGAGTACGAGTCACCAATTTTACAGGAGAACGATGCCCGGCTATTATGGCGTTGAAGTTTGCATCGTTGGCATGCAACCGAAGATCTTTCATTTTTTAATTTCTTCATTTTTTTCTATAAACCAAGTTTTTTTTTTTCATCGATCGTGGTCGCAGATTTCTACGGAAGATTGGAAAAAAATCATTCGAGTGATTGTCGTACGCTAAGCCAGCGAAAGAAAATGTCAACAATTGAAGAAAAGTTATCTTTCGACGCTGTTGAAGTTTGCATCGTTGGGATGCAACAGAAATTCTTTTTTTTCCCTTTTTCTCCATTTTTATTGTTATCCAAAATATTTTTCGATAGGTTGTAGGTCTTTGATGAAGATCTTTGAAAAAGTTTATCGTAGCTTCGATCTGCCAAAGAAAAATTTTCGATTAAAAGATGAAAAAGAATTCGTTGCATTCCAACGATGCAAACTTCAACATCATTTTTTCTTTCTTTTTGTTTGTTTTTTCTGCAATTCATCTTCGCGAATCACATCTTCAGCTGTCACCGAGAGAAATTGCTCGGCGAATTTGACAAATCACACGGAAATAGTCCAAACCCCTTTGTTTTTCGCGTCATTTCTTCTGTTTTCTTTTTTCTTCAATCGAGTGTTTCTAATTTTTCTTAAAACTTGCGAATTTGTCGAAACTCGAGGACTCTCGTTCCTCAGCCATATTTTTTTTTTATGTCTGTCAAGGCTCCGGATCAATGGGACGAAAAGGCATGTAAATTCGTGCGTCAATAACGCAGGAATAGGCAACTATATGTATATACGTTTCATTGATCCTTGCGTGCGCACACAAGAATGCAGAGAAAAAAAAAGCGAGAGAGGGAGAGCAGGAGATTATCGTCGAACGTACGAATTTACGAAACGACGGAGCCCGGCCATTCTCTCGACATCTGTTGGGGAACACGAAAAGTATCAACAAGTTGATGCGCCGGAATGACGTGCGAGAGCTATAGCTTTGTCGTTACTCATTGTCGTTTACGACACGACCAATGGGCCTACTCCTTCGTGTGTTACGACCTGTAATATATTTATACAGTCAAAACCGGTTAAAACGACATTGCAGGGACCCTGCAGTACTGACCGTTATAGGCGATTCGTCGTTGTAAGCAATGTCGTTATAAGCGGTTTCGACTCTATGTATGTATATATTAGATGAAGTAAAAAGTTCTGCGAGTTTTTACGCTTTATTCCGACATCTTAAATTAACATAGTTAGGATTATGCGGTTTAGATCAAACATGCGCCGTTTTGTTCGATAACTCTTGTCCATTTTGAAGGCAATTTCATAATTCCGCGATTGAAGAAGTCCTCGTCCTTATTGGTCAAAAACTTGACCAGCTCATTTTTACAAGCCTCTCTTGAGGCCAGTTTTGTACCATCAAGAAAATTTTGCAAATACTTGAAAAGGTGATAATCGCTTGGTGCCAGGTCTGGACTATACGGCGGTTGCGATAGAACCTCCCATCCAAGCTCTCGGAGCTTCTGGCGCATCGTTAAAGATGTGTGCGGCCTAGCGTTGCCTTAGTGGAACACAACACCCTTCCTATTGGCCAATTCTGGCCGCTTCTGGTCGATCGCCTGCTTCAATCTGGAAAGTTGTTGACAGTAGAGGTCCGAATTGAGTGTTGGGCCCGATGGGAATAGCTCATAGTGGATGATTCCCTTCCAATCCCACCAAACACACAGCAAAACCTTCTTGGCCGTTAATCCGGGCTTGGTGATCGTTTGGGCCAGCTCACCGCGATTGGACCACGATCTTTTTTGGCTGTTTGTTCTCGTATGTGGCCCATTTTTCATCGCCAGTCACCATCCGCTTCAAAAATGCGTCGATTTAGTGTTACGTTTCAGCAAACAATCGCAGGCATCAATTCGGTCCAAAAGGTTCTTTTGCGTCAATTCGTGTGGCACCCATACATCGAGGTTCTTCTTGAGACCAGCCTTATGCAAATGGTTCCAAACGCTTTTCTGGCTAATCTTCAGTTCCTGGGCAATGGAATAAGTGCTCACACGCCGGTCCGACTCGACGATTTCCATGATTTTATCGACATTTTCGACAATTGGCCTACCAAAGCGTGCCTCATCTTCGACGTCCATATTACCAGAACGGAATCGTTCGAATCGCCGTTTTGCTGTTGCATTCGATAATGTATTGGGTCCATAAACAGCACAAATTTTTTTGGCCGCCTGCTCCGCCTTTTCACCTTGGTCGTAGTGGTACTGAAGAATGTATCGAATTTTCTCTTTTTTACCTCCATTGTGGAACGCTGTAACACACAACTGGCTTCGCCAAACACAAAACTGTCAAAAAACTTTTTTTGAAGCGTAATGTCACCTTTAAATCGCCGTATAATATGACCCGATGCGATGTATACATCGTGAGATATGGCTTACTAAAGACATCTAGCGAAAAACGCTCAGAGCTTTTTACTTCACCCAATATATAGGAAAAAGTGATTTTGAAAACATCAGAGAACCGCCCTCATAGTAGCGAATTGTCCCGGCACTAATCAATGTGTACACGCCGAAACTTCAAAATGATCTTGAGATAAATGTAAGAATATTTATCTCAAGAGAGATACGGAGATCGTTTCAAGGGCCACCATGTCTACAAAATAAAACGATTCATTTTGAAAAAGAAGTTGACAGGTCTTCATGAGCTTGGAGCCCAGAAAAGCAGGTCGGTTTTCAATATAGTTTTTCTGGCGAGAATATTGGGATTACGAGATTCGAATTTTACACACAATTAATACATTGCCTTGACAAGATTGAGTTTTTTTTGCATCGAAAAATATTGATAGACAATGGAGTTATTATTATTTAAACAAAGTGCCGCAGTTTCTGCGTGCCAATCGGTTTAGGTGTTTCTGGAAAATAGGTTGATCTCAAATAAAAAAATTACATAATGAACTTTTAGTATAATAATAAAACTTTCGTATGACCGGATACTTTTTTTTAATTTTGAAAACTACGAGACTGGCAAGCTGTAGAAAAGGGATTAATTTTTGGTAAACAAAAAAAAATTTGATCAATTGTTATCGAAGAATGAATAAACATATCGAAAAATCATCTGGTGTTACGATAGAAAATATTATAAACTATGCTCTGGCCGAATTTTTATTGAATTGGACAAATAGATTTTGACATACGACTCACATGGTATTGAAATTTGCATTGTCCGATTGTAACGAAAAATCATTGTACCATTTTTATTTTGTTATGTGTATTAATAAAATCTTTTCTTTGCGGATTTTTCGTGTTGATTAATAAACGAGCAATAAAATGTTTCAATGATTCTCGTAGTTTAAAACTACAGAGAAAAAATTTGAGAAAAAAAAATTCATTGCATTCCAACGATGCAAACTTCAATCTCATCGACTTGCACAGTTTTATGAAAAAACATAGTGTCGAGGAAGACGGGAAAAGAAAAAGGTGAATCGCAGATGGCGATATAACCCTTCAGAAAAATTGTCACAATTTGGTCACTTTTTAACATTTTTTACATAACCTTCATTGCATATTAAAGCTAACACCCTAGGCTATAAAATAACGCAATGAAAAAAATCGTATTCTAAAAATGTCAAGCTTATGGAGACCCCTGTAAGGCTATTCTCCAAGTAGTCAAATTTCTCAATAGCCAACACTTATATTCGTGATAACTATTTTCTATATATTTCAAATACTCCATGGATTTTTATATATTTTATTCAAACGTTTGAAAGTGATTTTACGAATCCGCAATAATCAACGATACCAATGCATACACGTATAAATATTCCCGTGAGATCCTTGACCCAAGTTTTCTACGCACAAAGAAAATTAGAGAGACTGAGAAAGAGAAAGAGAATGAAAGAGATGGGAGAATTATGTTCTCTATCGTAGTATCTCAAAATCTTTGCTCCTCGTCATTGACGTCACGGGTTCGCTTCGCTTCGTCAAATTGTACATAAATATGAGATACCAAAGCACGTCACAAACTTTCGGACCTATTAAAACAAACCGCTCCGTAAGCAAAAAAAAAATAAAACCAGTACATTCATCTTTATGACGCGTGAATAGGCCGTGAAATTTTCGAGACTGAAAGTAAGAACTTGATGCTTTGTTTCGTTCCTCGATGTCAGACTGTTGTGATTTTCACTTGGTGAAACAGTTTTTTTTTTAATTGCCGAATTTTGCCGAGAGTTTATTTTTATTTGATGATTTTTTTCTTCGAACTTTCACGCCTAGACGGGGATTTGGCTCAAACGGATTGTACGTAAAATGGAGATACGAGAAAAACGCGCTCGCTGCCGATAGTTCGACTGATATTCATTGGTTGTTGACCTTGTCACCCAACCCGAGCAGAAATCTAATCAGGCTGCCTGAGGATCCATCAGGCCCGGATCAGGGATCAATAAGGCGCCCTGATCAGGTACGCCTGATTTGAGCCGGACAGGGGCCTGAGCAGGGATCAATACGGCGCCCTGATCAGGCACGCCTGATTTGTGCCAGACAGGGGCCTGAGCAGGGATCAATAAGGCGCCCTGATCAGGCACGCCTGATTTGCGCCGGATCGAAGCCTTATCAGGTATCAATAAGGCGCCCTGATCAGGCACGCATGATTTGCGCCGGAAAGATTGGGACGGTCATCGCCAAAACCGGAACAAAAACTAAACGATCAAGTCAAGTAAAATAAAAACAAACTTCAAAAAAATGTTTTCATATGTTTCATATTTTTAATAACGTTAGTAAACTTGATAACGTGTAACTGCGATAATAATTTAATAAATGTTGATCTATTTTTAAACAAAAAATTAATCAAATGATTGAGCCAGATGACACGCATGTCTCAGGCTGGATGAGGCACCTGATCCGGGCCAGATAAGTTGCTTGATCCGAGCCAGATATAGTGCCTAATCCGAGCCTGGTAAGGTGCCTGATCCGGGCCTGATAAAGCGCCTGATCAGAGCCTGATAAGGTGCCTGATCCGGACCTGAATTTGCAAAAGCGTTACATCCCTGATCAGGGCCGGACTAAATTTGCCTGATCCGGCCCGGATTTGCTATTGTGGCAGCCTGATCCGGTCCGGATTTCACCCTGAACAAATTTCTGCTCGGGAACCGATCATTAATAATATCTTGTGAGACGTAGCTGGTCGCGAACGGTAATCTTCTTTTTTTTTTGTACGTTCAACGGTACTGGGAAAGACACTTTTCTCGTCTCCTTACGAGTCTCTCGTTTTTCTTCCGAAAGTACTGCTCGATAGAAAAGTCGCGTGGGAAGAGGGGGGGGGGGGGGGAAGGCGAAGATTACGATTAGATCGCCCGAGATTCGGTAATAATTTTGTTAGGATGTTCCGGATATTTCCATTTCTTTCTCTTCGTCTTTTTCTTCCACCTTTCCGTCTCTGTAGTAAGCAAACAAGAAACATTCGAGTTAAAGACCGCCGATTGTATAATACGAACCGCTCCATGTGTATCGATTTATACCCGCAAGGCTCTTCCTCTTTTTTTTGACAAATAGATACTTTCACCTTCTTCGTCGCAACGTTGAATAATTTCGATGACAGCGAGCTTCTTTTCTTTATTTTTGTCGAATATATATATATCAGAAAAATAATAATGGTAAATCGGAGAGCGAGAATTCCGTGCCAAAAGCTGGGAATTATTGTGGACGAGTGTAAAAATAATATTTTTACGAGAGAAGTTGAAAAGATTTTTTTGTTGTACAGCTTTTTAGTATCGACTAGTAATAATAGTGGTAAACAAAATTTTAACCCAAACAAACTCATAAATATAAAATTGTGTTGAAGTTTGTATCGCTGGAACGCGACGAAAGTTCTTTTATACATTTTAATTTCTTTATTTTTATTATTGCACACGATCTTTTTTGTCGATTTATATAATTGATCGATTTATATAATTGATTTTATAAGATACTTATTTAAGTATCTTATAAAATTATTGCGGGATTCTTGTAGGCGAGATGTATCAAAATAAATTGAAGAAATTCAGGAATATTAATTTTCGTTGCTCTCCAACGATGCAAACTTCAACTTCGTCATATAAATATCGTCACGTACGATATAACATTTAATTATATTTACAATGTGTGCGTGTGAGTGCGTGTATATATATATATATATATAATATGTATAAATAATTATAATCATACTTATCGTACAAATATCGTGAAATTTTTGTGTTTGTCTGCACTTTCATTTCTCCACGCTGTAATTAAGCTGCTAGGATTAATAATGATTCGTAATTAATGTAAAACAGTTTCATTAGCTTCAATCATTTCCCGGCACAATTTGTATATTGTGCTTCCTGGTGATGTGATTATAAGTATGCACTAAGGGGTTTGCTATGAGTTTGAGGTCGAGAAAACAGGTCGATTTTCAATATATTTTCCGATGTCATTATTGAGATGACGAAGTCGGGATTTCACACACAATTAATAAATCGTTGATGTTTACATCGCTGGAAAGCAATGATTTTTTTTTGTTCATCTTCCACATCTTTATTTTTATGCTTGTCGGAAGCGGTTTTTTTTTTGCTAATGGCAATCGTAAATCTCTGATAAAAATACGTAAAACCGTTAGAGTCATTTTCACGGCCAAAAAAAAATGTTTAATAATTTTAAAAAATTATTTTTCGTTGCATTCCAACGATGCAAACTTCAACATGCAATCAATTAATACACAGTCTTGCTAGGTCTGAGTATTTTTTTTGTTGAAAAATATTGATGAACAATGAAATTGTCATTATTTTTAAAAAGTGCCGCCGTTGTCGTTTGGCTGGTTCGTGGAGGTTGGTCGCATGGCTCCATCATGTGTGGGAACGAATTACGAGAAATCTCTGTTTTTGGGAAGAGAGTATCCAAAGCTCGTCGAAGGGGCGACTGGGGTAGAGGGGCTGTTAGAGGGTTGGATATATATCCAGTTCAGTCTCCCTGTATCGTCGTACTCTTTTCTCCTCCTTGCTAGAGAATTATCGATTTTTATTGTCAGCGTCCCCTTCCCTTCCCTCTCTTTTCCTCTCGGAAACCAGAGAAGACAGTTGGAGAGAGAGAGAGAGAGAAGAGAGAAGAGAAAAAGTCTCATGGGCAATGTCCGAAGGGTCGTCGTCGTAAAAGCCCATATAAAAATTTCTTTCCACCTCGTCAGGTCTCTCCCTCCCTTTCCCTCTCTCTCCCTCCCTCTCTCTCTCTCTCTCTCTCTCTCTCTCTCTCTCTCTCTCTCTCTCTCTCTCTTTCTCATCTATTCGCACACTTTTCCACGTACAATACCTGCCAAAAGTTTTCTTTTTTTCTACAATTCCCAAAAGTTCCAAATTACCGCAAATTCCGTTCTAAAATATTATAACTTTATCCACGCCGAAATGTTATTTTTTCACAACGCTGAAAAAATAATTAAAAATAAATAAATAAAATACATAAACAGTCGATTCTCCATGAAAATTATTGGGAGTACAAATTAATTCGGTCCGTTTTTTTGTGGTAAAAAATCCATTTATTTCAACATAAAAGGTATGATTAGATAAATCAAAGTATTGTCCATCGCTGGCTACTACTTTTTCCCACCTCTCAGGCAATTTTCGAATTCCGTCTCGAAAAAAAGTCTCGTCTTTTGAGGCGATCCAAATTTTGAGCCAATTTTCGATTTCTGCGAAAGAAGTGAACCGGTGACCTTCTAAATCCTGCTGCATCCGTCGGAACAACCAGTAATCAGAAGGAGCAATGTCCGGAGAATACGGCGGGTGCGGTAAAATATCCCATTTGAGCGTTTCCAAATATTTTTTTACGACTTTTGCGACATGAGGCCGAGCGTTGTCATGCAGAAGAACAATTTTGTCATGTCTTTGCTCGTATTCCGGCCGTTTTTCTCGTAATGCACGGCTCAAACGAATCAATTATAGTCTATACCGATCGCCCGTAATGGAATCGCCAGGTTGTAGCAGCTCATTGGCTCATTTGGCTGTCCAGGGCGAGGCTTGTCTTCAACGCTGAAATCACCGTTCTTAAAGCGTCGAAACCATTCCCTATATGATTTATCAGTTGGAGCATCATCACCATAAACTTCAACAAGCATTCGAGTGCGCTTCAGCTGCACTTTTCTTCCAATTAAAGCAGAAAAGTAAAACTTCCCGCAAATGCTGCTTAGTTAACACAAAATTTGACATATTCAACACAGTAAAAAACAAGGTTTTTAATGGAACTCAAAGCGATATAAACTGAATGTTATTGACAGATGTCTAATCTCTCTGAAACCACCGAAATCAGCTGTCACTATGAAACATTCATAACAGCCAGAGCCATCGCTTGAAAACGGACCGAATTAATTTGTACTCCCAATATTTTCATCTAAGAATAAATGATTCTGTTTGGTAATGAGATTGTGAGATTGACGCTAGAAAGGTACGTTTTCATTATATCGACCTGAAAATAATAATATTTACGATAATAGTAATACCAATAAGTATCTCAATTATATTGACTTTACAATCATAATAATGATAACATGAAAAAGCAACAATAATAATAATATCTCTTTGTTGAAATAATGCTATTTTATTCCATCGAATACATAAACTAATAATTAATTCTGTCGACATTTAATCCTTTCCATTGAAAAACCATTATATTTCTCAACAAACAAAACTTTACAATGATTTAGTCACGACCGAACGAAAGAGAAAAATCGACTCAATTACTATTCCTTTTAGGGAATAGTAGCACAGGTGGAAAAAAAAACTCTTGTTCCTGAGTGTACACATTAAATACTTACCCTCATGCAATATATATACATCGCCACGAGTAATCAAAGCCTGTATATTCCTAACGCTCGGCCTGTCATCCCGTGCCTGTGTACGTTTCTTTTTTCTTTTCCTCGTGGTAAATACTGACGTTACACTGTCATTGTTCCTTTTTGTCGTGCCAATGCGCGTTCGTTATTCCATAAGCGACGAGAGAGAGAGAGAGAGAGAGAGAGAGAGAGAGAGAGAGAGAGAGCACGTTGATATTTCGCGCCCTTACAGACACGGCGGTGACCTCGGTTAATTGATGAATTAACTCCGAGGCGTGGACTTACAAGGAATTCGTTTCTGGTGCCCCCCTACGATTTCCTTCAAATTTTGATATGTTGTTTTTCATCGAAATCTAAGAGACACGTATTTTTTTTTATCGGCGGAAAAACGTTTTTAAGGGGTCCCAATTATCCTTGAAGTTAGATACAAATTTTTCGACTCTCAACCCCTATATATTCCTACCAATTCACCCTCTCAGATATGAAAAAAGTTCATTTTTCATTATTCACCATAAGCAGTATATCCTCCATTTGGTTTCAATCTAATATGTTGACCGGAAATATGCGAAACTGCAAAAGTCACTCTGAGGGTGTCCAACTTCAAGGGTTTATTTCACCCCTTAAGAGCGTTTTTCCGCGGATAAAAAAATATACGTGTCTCTTTGATTTCGATGAAAAACAACCTATCAAAAATTGAACGAAATCGCAGGGGAGCATGACGCTGAAATTTGCATCGTTTGAATGAAACGAAATTCATTTTCTTTTCATTTCCCAAATCTACTTTGGCCGATTTGAGCTACGAAAATCACGCAAACATTTTTTCAAAATTTTCATTTAGCGATCTACAACGAATTTGCAAAATATGATTTTGGATGATAATTGAAAATAAGAAATTTAAAGGAATTTTCGTTGTATACCAACGATGCAAACTTCAACTCCATAGGGGAGCACTGGAAACGGTTTCCTTGTTAGCGTTTCTTTTTCTCTTTCCTCCTTTTTTTCCTGCCAACAATCCTAGACTTACGCCGCATTTCCAACGTGCGCGTCTCACACATCTTTTTCATTCGTTTTCTCTCGCTCCTGTTTCGTATCGACAACGGATCTATATTTAGAAAGGTCGCGCGTTTGCATCGTGGTCGTTAGCCGTCCCTCTCTCCTTCGCCCTCACTCCCTGCGAGACTAGTGACCAGTTTCTGGTCACTACGAAAACAGTAGGCCCTTTATTATTTCTTCTTCTATCGAAATTCCGTTTCTTTAATGTTACTCCCTTCCGGTCCTCGTGGCTGCCCGCAATAGGTCCACTGTCCAGTCACTATCATGGGACATAATCCCGAAGACATACTGTTTTTTTTTCTTTTCATTTTCTCTCATTATTTATCGGTTTTTCTGTTCGTGCATTGATTCAACAATTTGTTGATTTTTAGAATATGAACTCCTAATATATTGTTAATTTTAATTTCTTTACAGACAATAAAACTGTTGGGCCGGTATGTTTGTTCGTTTATTAGACGAGAAGCGCTGAATCGATTTCGATCAATCTTTCACAGCAACGCAACATGAAGTCAGACATAGAATTCAGGCTAATCGACATTACGCTCTGCAGTTAATTACAATAAAAATAAACAGACATGACAAAGATTGTTAAAAAAAAAACGAGCACAAATGAACAAAGGAACAAAAATTCACGAATAATCATGAGTTTCGTATAATTTTTCAAATTTTCATAAATGGTCTTTGCAGTTCGTCATTATTTTCAATAAGCTATATATATATATGGAAAATGAAGGAATAAAAACTTTAAATAAAATACCGTATTAAGTAATTAATAAAAATTTACAAATAATGAGGCAAGCTTTGTGAATTTATAAATTTTTATCTTTGCGTATAATGAAACTGCAGGAGGTGCTGCGTCTGTAATTTTTGAATTTTCAAAAAATTTCGGTACACATCGTTTATATTAATTAAATTAATTGGAAGCGAAGGGAGTTTGCTGATGTCATTGAAATTTGCATCGTTGGAAAGCAACGAAAATTCATTCTTTTTAATCGCTCAAACTTTTTTGGAGGTTTTATGCTGTGAACATCATTTAAACGTTTTCACATAGTCTTATCAGAGATATACGACCCCAATTTGCAAAAAGGAGACTTTCTATACCGATAAAAATAAAGAAATGGGAAAAAAAAAATCGTTGCATTCCAACGATGTAAAGTTCAACGTTATGTTTGCTGGGTTTGAACTGTTGAAACACAACGAAGATTATTTTTTCAGCATTTTTGTTATCAACCGAAATACTTTGTTGCCAATTTGAGTTGTAGAATTTAGAAGAAAAAAAAATACCTTAAAAAACGCTTTTGTCGAAGCCCAAAACTGGAAAAAATGTTATGATAACAAGTTAACGATTTAAAAAACATAAATTTCCTTCAATTTTTTTTAGCAATTCAATAATTTCCATGCGAATAAATTTCCTTGCGTTGCAACCATGCAAACGTTAAAATCATAATCCTACGAGGATCATACAAATACTCGTTTTTTTATCATGTTAAAGTTTGCATCATTGGAACGCAATGATTTTTTATTACTTTTTTTTATTCATCATTATGCCTATCCAAATCCTTTTTTTTGTGCAACTTGAGATCACAAATCTCTAACAAGGATACGTAAAAACGTTCGAGTGATTTCCACCACAACAACAACAAAAATGTATAAAATTAAAAAATTTCCTTTTCGTTGCATTCCAACGATGCAAACTTTAACATCATATTTTTATTGCCTATGCCTTTTTGTCTTTTTTTTCATGCCCTATCCTTTCGTTCTTCTTTAATTGTGGAAACACAACTAATCGTTCGAAGCACTGTTCCTGGTTAACACAGTCAAAAGGATTTTCCACAAAGGCACGAGATTCCCGATTGACCTGCTCGTATACTCGTAATTGACCCGCCTGCCCGGCCTCCCGGAGTTGCCACGATTATGCGACGACCCTGGCGACCGACGGGGCTTTACGACAGTTGCTGTCTTTCTTTCGCTTGTTCTTCGATCCCACGAATCGACATGTGCCCTTCCTCCTCCAGGCGACTTGGAGTGAATTCGAATTAGAATAAGCAAACGAGTAGTAGCGGCAGCTGCTCACTTCGTTCGGTGTGGATGAGGGGTGGGGGAGGGGGGGGGGGGGGGGCGAGAGAGAGAGTGAGTCTCCATTGAACGCTCGAAAGGTCAAAGCCGGAAATTTTACTTCTCTCGTGGCTTTTCTTATTCTCGATTTAGCCTCTTTCGATCCACAAGGACGTGAAGTTTTGCCCCGCTTCGAAGTGAGCAGTCGCGACACACGACGTATATGGAAGAGGAGGGTGGAGGCTAAAAATTGTTTTGTAATTCAATTTTCGTGATATACTATCCATCTCTTTCGTCGCTAATCTTAGGCTATTTTTTTCTCATATGTTTTCGTTATAGGGCAATGGACGATGAATGAACGAATAACGACACCGTATGATTCAGATGGATTGAAATATAAAAATAATATCTAAAGCATTTTTTAAATTACCATAGCCAACAAAAGATGTATTATTCTGATAGTAGAAAAAAAAAAATATTCGAAGTGATCGCAATAAATAGTATTGGAGGAATTGATAAATAAGTAGCGAAACGATTAGATCGCCAGTGAATTGACGAAATTAACAGTAAACGGACACTCGACCACCAGTAGATGGAAGTGTAGCGTAGATAAACGCTGGCAAATGATAACGATTTATTATTTATTTTTATAAAACGCTAGATTTGGAGATCACTGTGTTGCACAAAAATTATAATATTCTTATATGTATGACTATTATATTTGTTATTACGATTTCGTAGAAAATACACAAAGTTTTCTTATATTTTGACATGACATGCTCAAAAAACTACCAAAGTTTATTTCGACAGAGAAACAGAAAATTAAATTTGTTCAAAATTTGAAGAAAAAAAAAACGAATGAAATGATTTTATGACAACATTTGATTAAATGTACATTGTCAATTCTTAACAGTAATTTTTCGATATTCATGAGCTAAATTTTTCACTCTGCTTTGAGAATTATCAGAACAGAGCCCATATGGCAGTTTACTGGAAAGAGGTTAGAATGCAGCACCGGTGAATGTTTAATTCTGACCTATTATTACGAATCGATTTTAAACGTTTGTAAAAAATCAAAAATTGATTTTATCTTTAAAAAATGGTGAATTTCGGATTTTTTTTTAAGAACAATTGGTGGAAATATAATGCATTTTTTTAAATACGAAGGTACATGTGTTGACAACCTTGAATAAAAAAATCATGAAAAAATATCAAAAATAAAAAAATATGGCTGCCGGTAGATGATGTCATTTTGTCGCGACGTTCGGTGGTGGACACTGTCCAGCTGAAACAGTCCATCTGCAATAATAAAAAAAAACCAAACGAGTTATTTGAGTTAACAATAAATACGAGTCGTTGACGATCGTCGATTTCCAAAATCGATTTTTTAAATTACAAAATGGCGATGAATTGAGACATCATCTGCCGGCAGACATATTTTTTTTCCTTTTTTATGTTTTCATTTTTTTTTTTAGTTGTTAATACATGTACCTTTGGATTTAAAAAAAATGCGTTTCATTTCCACCAATCGTTGCGCGAAAAAAAAATCCGAATTTCGTCCTTTTTTTTTGTGCCTTTAGGTAGATGTAGCCCCTTAAATAATTAAAATGTTGGGACGTTGAATGAGTTCTCGTTGTTTTCCAACAAATGGCGTTACCAGAACTGCGTGCGTATACTTGGAGATTGTAACGCATCTACACGGAGAGAATTAAAAAGTAATTTTTGTCGTGAATTTCACGGTAAAAATTACCGTGACATATTTCAATGTGGTGACAAGTGAGAAAAGCATAATAATTCGTATGCGACAAGTTTTTTTTAACTCACGTTACAGAAAATTTCAAATACGTAGCTAAAATTTTACCATACAAGAAGGGTAGCGCGCACGATAATTTTTACCGAGAGCACAATACATTTTCCTATAACACTCATTAAATTTTATAATAAATCTTAAAATAGCTGTTATAAAGACGATACTTGTTTATATACATTTTTGAAAGGCATAAAATAATAAAATGCACAGTAAAATTTCGCTGATATTATATATTTTTTAAATTTAAGTTTTGCGTATTTTGTTACACATCAAAATTTACTAGAAAATCTGGTAAAATTTTCTATCTGAAGAAGAAATTTTATTTTATTTTCGTGAAAATCTGTATTTTACTCAGTAATAATAAGCGAAGTTTCAGGGTTGTCATCTGGTTACCGTTACTGCACGGTAATTTTTAATATTTAATTCTCTCCTTGTATACAGCAGTACTATAAGCAAGCTTGAAATTAGTGTTTCATAGTGTTAAACATGTCAAATTTCGTGCCAAAGAAAGAGTATTTGCGGGGAATTTTACTGCACTACTTAATTAAAGAAAAAATCGGCAGCGGAAGAGCGCAAAAGAACGTAAGAGGACGATGCTCTGTCAGACGGCGACCATGCTCTGTCGGAAACAACAGGCAGAGATCGGTTTAGACGCTTCAAAAATAATGATCTTAATGTTGAAGATAAAGAACGCTCTGGCGCACCGAAAAAACGTTTGAAGACGAAAAATTGGAGGTATTACTTCATGAAGACTCATATCAGACGCTAGCTGAACTTGCAGAATCATTAGGAGTTGATCACACAACAGTTTCGAAACGTTTAACCCGTTGTGGTCATACCTCCAAAAAATAACGTAATGGTCATGCGGGGTCTAATTGACCCCACGCAGAAAAACAGTTGCCATTTACCTTCTATTTAATGTATCGACTTAATTCTTTAACTGAACTTTAGTTTAAGGTCTCTTCTTTGAAATCCAATAGTTTTTTTTCCTTATTCAATGTTTTTTTTTCATGTTGAAAAAATGCAAAGGAAACAAAATTCAAGAAATTTCACTTTTTTCATTAAAAAGTCCATAAAAAATTCCATTTTTGAGATACAGCGGAAAAATCTTAGTTTTGCACTCTCAAGACAGTATACTTTCAAGAAAAAAAAAGTTTTAGAACGGACCGTGAAAAAAACTATGTTTATTTTGGCCTAAGATTGAATACAATTTTGATAAAACTCATAAAATCAAAAAGCCTTAAAACTTATTAAGGTACCTTTCAACAACAACAGATGGCACCATAGGTTTGATTTTGAACGGCCAGTTTTCAGACACTTAGCCGCAAACTTTGCCTGGGGTCAGTTGGACCCCATATGACCACAACGGGTTAAAAGCATTAGGAATGATTCAAAAGCAAGAACATTGGGTGCCGTACAAGTTGAAGCCGAGACACGTCGAATGGCATCTTTTTATGTGTGAACAGCTGCTTCAACGGTAGAAAAGGAAAGATTTTTTGCATCGTATCGTGACTGGCGATGAAAAATGGATACACTACGATAACCCTAATTATAGAAAATCGCCGGGTAGTCTCGGTCATGCATCAATATCGTCGGCAAAGCCGAATATCCATGGTTCCAAGTTTCTGCTCTGCATTTGGTGGTATCAGCTGGATGTAGTTTATTACGAGCTGCTCAAACCAAACGAAACCATCACGGGAGATCGCTATCGGCTACAACTGATGTATCTGAGTCGAGCATTGAAGGAAAAAACGGCCGCTATACGAGCATCGGACTGACAAAGTCATTTTGCAGCATGACAACGCCTCGGCCATATGTTGCAAAACCGGTGAAAACCTACTCGGGAACGCTTAAATGGGAAGTCCTACGCCACCCGCCGTATTTGCCAGACATTGCCCCTTCTGATTATTATCACTTGTTCCGATCGATGGCACATGGCCTGGCTGAGCAGCACTTCCATTCTTACGAAGATGCCAAAAAATGGGTCGACTCTTGGATATCTTCAAAAGACGTGTCGTCTTTCCGACGTGGAATTAAACTTATTCAAAATTCCAATAATACCATCGAAACTCATAACAATTTTTGTTTTTCTCTTTAGAACACCTTGTGTGCACAGACGTAAGGTAACTAAGTTGCGCGGTATGTAAGTAGCAAAAACTAGAAAAATTTCGTGTGGCGTCAGAATTTAATATTAACCGAAGAAATTAGTTTTAACGACAAATGTGATTTTTTTTTGTTAAATTATCGTGATACGAGTTTTTATCGATAATTCATATTCTTTGCTTATTTTAAATATAAATCAGCAGTCGTCCATTACACTGGTCGTTGTACCCTATTCCGGGCCATACGCGAAACGCAAATTCGTTCATTGTGTCAACGTTACGTGGGGCCCCCTCGGCGTTCTTCTGCGCCCCCTCGTTTCTACGGCGAATATAAATGTCCGCGCCTGTACGTCGACACAACATACCCAAAGCGCACACGAACGCTAATGGATTCAATTACGCGAACTTCCGTGCCACGCTTCGTACGCGCTTTGCGATCGTCACAATATACGTATTATTGATATCCTCGTGTTTGCACGTAACCCCTCGAATCTCGGAAGCTCGAGGAGGAACTCGCGATGCTTGAAATTCAGCGAGGATTTACGAGGTCGACTAGGAAGCTGACAATGAGCATAGTTTCTATGAGTCTCTACGATCGTCGTTCGTTTCGCGTTACAAGACACGTTAGGAAGTTGAGGCGGGATATGTGTTTTTTTTTAAGTTTTCGAATCGATCTGGGACGAAAAAATCCTTTATATTTCATTCCGGAGGAACAATGTTGAAAACAATAGTCTAATGACGATCATTGTAAGAAATGAAATCGGAACGGTGGAAAATGCAAGAAAAGAAAAAATATTTGAGGGTAGATAGACGAGAATTTTTTTTTTAATAGTATCGAAGTTTGCATCTTTGAAGTGCAACGGAATTGTTGTTTTTTTCGTACTGCCCTATTTTTTTTGGCACGTTTAGCGCACACACGGAGAGAATTAAAAAGTAATTTTTTTCGTGAATTTCACGGTAAAAATTACCGTGATATATTTCAATGTGGTGAGAAAAGCATAATAATTCGTATGCGACAAGTTTTTTTTCAACTCACGCTACAGAAAATTTCAAATACGTAGCTAAAATTTTACTATACAAGAAGGGTAGCGCGCACGATAATTTTTACCGAGAGCACAATACATTTTCCTATAACACTCATTAAATTTTATAATAAATCTTAAAATAACTGTTATAAAGACGATACTTTTTTATAGACATTTTTGAAAGGCATAAAATAATAAAATGCACAGTAAAATTTCGCTGATATTATATATTTTTTAAATTTAAGTTTTGCGTATTTTGTTACACATGAAAATTTACTAGAAAATCTGGTAAAATTTTCTATCTGAAGAAGAAATTTTATTTTATTTTCGTGAAAATCTGTGTTTTACTCAGTAATAATAAGCGAAGTTTCAGGGTTGTCATCTGGTTACCGTTACTGCACGGTAATTTTTAACATTTAATTCTCTCCGTGCAAGAAACACTGTAACATTTTTAATAAAAATTATTACGAGACATCCATAACGTAATCCGGCAAAGAATAGTTTAGAAAGTAATGAAAATAAAGACGAATTTTCGTTGCATCCCAACGATGCAAACTTCAACAGCATGTTTTTAATCTCGTCATAGATCCGGATTACATATTTGCATCGTAATGATGTGATATATGCAGTTGGAGCGACTGCATATGTAAAAATATGAATATAAATATACTTGATGTGGATTAGTAAATTAATAGGGAAATAATTAAGAGGATTCAAGCTGCACAAGCTTGGGACTCAAGAAACTGGTCGATTTTCAATACATTTTTCTGATGGGAGTATTGGGATGACGAGGTAGTGCTTATACACACAATCAATACATAGTCTTGTCGAGTTTGAGTTTTTTTTAATGAAACATATTGATAAACAATAAAATTATTATTATTTAAACCTTTAGGCTGATCTGAAATGAAAAATGACACTTCTAGTATAAATAATAAAACTTTTGAATGAACGAATATTTTTTCCAAGTTTTGAAAATTACGTAAATGGCAAGATGTAAAAAAAAAGTTTGATTTTCGAGCACACAAACAACTTTAATCATTTTTTTTATTGACAAATGGAGAAAAGTATGAAAGATCCATACGGTCATACGATAGAAAATGTTATAAACTATGCTCTGTCCGAACTTCAAGTGAATTGGACGATTAATTTTTGAGGTACGGTCAACACCGTTTCATAAAACATAGATAACGTTGAAGTTTGCATCGTTGGCGTGCAACGATTTTCTCGTTTATTTTCCATTGTTTTTTTATGTACATTCAAAACTTTTTTTTTTGCAAATTGAGGTAAATTTCTAGTAAGAATACGTAAAAACGTTGGATGTATTTTCACAGCCAAAAAAAAGTTTGAACAATTAAAAAGAATGAATTTTCATTGCATTCCAACGATTCCAACTTCAACATCGGAAACCTAGCGCAGTGGACGAACAGACGCTTCACAAAAATGATCACAATTCTGTCAATTTTTGGAATTTCTACAAAATCTCTATCGCAAATGAATTAAATATTCGTATTTTTTTTTAAACTACACGCTTATGAAGATCCCTTAACGATTGTTTCACTTGTTGATATTCAACTTCGAAGAGCAAAACTCTCAAGAGTGTATTTGCCGCCTTTTGCATACAGACTTCGTGCTCCTGAAGAAAGGAATTAAAGTAGTTCAGTCGTCATATGACTAGTCAAGTTGGTAACTAATTTATATTGATTAAATTTAAGTCTAAATTACTAATAAAATTAATAAACACTCACATTGAAAATATTTTTATCACGTGAATGTAATAAAATGCTTTAAAAATATCGTAAAAGATAAAATTTACACTCCAACTTGACTAGTTAAGTGATTGAGTCCGCCATGATTGTAGTAATGTTCGGATAAAGTCGGATCGCTGCCCCTCTCACCCCCGCCATGCCGGTACCGGTGACATTTTAATACACATAACCTAGCTAACATTTGTATTACGCGAAAGAAAATGTATCTGTGTAATGGCATCGAGAAAAAAAAATGGTCATTTCGTTAAAAAAAAGCGAAGCTATTCGACGAATTAAAGCACGTGAGTCAATCTCAAAAATAAATTTAAAAAAAGCTGAAAAACTCGGCCAAAAAGTGAAAACAAACGTAAACAACGCTCGTCGAAGAATAGTTGATACAGCGTTGCTCGGAAAACGTTTGTGGTGCAGTGATTGTAAAATTCCATTAAGTTTTTCCAATGTGGAAAAATTCATTCTTATTTATATTGTTTAAAAACATTGACTGAATAAACAAGGTTCTCAAATTTTTGTCCTCGCCTTTATTTATTGTATTCAAGTTGCACCGACTCGCATGAAGATTTTTTATGGTTAAAAAAATAATATTTCAAAAGATTATACATGACAATTTATTTGTAAAACTTGATTTATTCACGAAAATAAAATAAAAAATAAAAATAAATGTTGATCACTTTAAAAGTTTCTCGAGAAGAATTTGAAATTCCCGCGATTACCGACTCTGCCCGAAGCTTCAATCAGCTGTTACCAGCAGTGCAACGTAATGTCTGCCATCCGCTTCCGACACGTCAAAAACGAGAGTTTTTTTGTGTTTTCTTTTTTAAAAGCGCCGTAAGGTAATGTTTTTTTTAAATAAACAGAATCTGTGATAAATTTTCTTTATGATGGAAACTTTTCTGAAGCTCAACCACCGATTAGTTTTTTTACAGTTAACATTATTGTAAGTTCTTCCATAAGGTACTGTGTTAAAAATCAAAATTCAAAAATGAAATAATTCAAAATTTTGCCTCGCAAGAGGTCCCGAAAATGTGCTTATTGTAATCCGGGGACTTTGAACTATCATTTACCGCAAAAATTGGTGAACATTCACCGTACTTGTTCAACTAGCCGAACTACTTTAATACCCCGTTTAATCTTCATCGCCATTGTAGATTTCCCGTAAGACACCGATGTATCACTCATGGAGAAAAAAAAAACACCGCGTTTCGCGCCTACGCAAACGAACCCGCTGAGACTTTCGACTCTCCTGCCAAAAACGCTAATTATAACTTTATTTTCGGAGTGTCGTCGTTCGCACGTATTTTATTTAAAAAATAAAAAAATAAAAAGTGACAAGCGCTCGGCAGGCTGATCGACCTTTTGAACGCGAAATTAATAAACGAAAAAAGAAAACATGAAAACATGAAAGAGTGGCGGAACAGTCACTTGTCGAAGATCCTGGCGGAATATATATAATATATGCGGGTGTGTGTGTGTGTGTGTATGTGTGTTTAGGTCTCTTAGCTCGGGCTGTATCCAAGAAATCGAGTAACCATACAGCCGTTATATACTACACGACCGCGTTCGGGCTGCTTTTATTAGCCTTCTAACCTCGTTTTTTTTTCCATGTGTATATTTTTCTCTCTTACTTCTTGCGTGCTCTCTGTCTCTCTCCATCCTTTTTCGCGGTGACTTGCGATCGGAGTTAACAGGTCCTTTTGCGCTCCGTGTCTCTTTGCGCTTTGTGATATACAGTTCATATATACACATATATATTCACGAATAAATGTATGAATAAGTATGTTAGTTTCAATCATTATTCAATGAATTTTATCGCGACCTCGTAGACCATTGTCGCCACAACGTCAAAATCGTTCGTATGGTCACTAAATATGACGTTGAGGTTTGCAACGTTGGAATGCAACGAAAATTAATTTTTCTAATCTATAACTCTTCATCATCCAATTACTTCGGCGTTTTTAGGCTACGAGAATGTCTAAAACATTGTATAAGATTTTTTTCTACTTTCTGCAACCCAAATTTTCAACAAATTATTTTGTTTGATGAGAAAGATAATAATTATTAAAAAAAAAATTCGATGCAAACTTCAAGACCATTATTAAGGGGGAAAAACCCTTTAGACGCCCGAGATGAGTCATTTTTCATGAATTTTTTAAAGATGATAAAATAATCGCATCAGTTAAAAATTTTGACATTATCTTATTACAACTTTCAAGTGTTAAATATTTTTTATACAAAACAACATGGCGGCGTTATAAGGTATTCCTTTAGGCATATTTTGCGTGATATTGCAAAGTGCTCTATTTGTCTGATTTTTTCTATTGATCTGAAACTGAAATTGAAAATATTGTTCGATTATTGACATGTGTAGGGGAAGGATTTACCTATAAAAATATAAAAAAGTATAATATTAAAAATTAAATAGGCTTTTTAATCAAATTTTCATATTTGTGACCATTATCTCGTCAATTTTTATCCCAAAAAAGTAATTTATTTAAGCGATAACCTTAAAACTTTAGGTATATCCTTCCGATAATATTATAGTGAGAAATCTCCCAAAATTTCAGCCAGATCAATCAATAACTTTTTGAGCTATAACATGAGCAGTTTTTGAAAATGTGGTTTCGAGATAATCGCGTTTAAAATTTCCCTACTATATACTTACTTTCGAAATATGTGAAAAAATCGATTTTTTGAACATTGTAAGGGATTTCTCCCTCTTAAATGTATTTGTGTGTATTTTAATTGATAAAAAAACCGAGCTTTCGCGATGACATTGGGGTTTGCATCGTTGGAGCGCAACGAAAACTAATTCTTTTGGATTGTTCTAATTTTTTTGGCCGATTTAGGCTGTGAAAATCTCTCAAATATTTCTACGTATTCTTATTGAAAAATGTACGCCCACGAATTGCAAAAGAAAAGGTTTCGAATAATAATAAAAACATAAATAAAAACAGGAGAAAGAAGATAACGTTGCGTTCCAACGATGCAATCTTCAACGTCATCTTTCGGGACACGAATCCCTCCCCTCGATCTACTAATAATTCGTCATCTCTCTTTATCTATCTTGTATCTCTATGGTAATGAAGCTTGCATCGTTGGAACGCAACGAAAAATTCTTTTTCATCAATAACATTTATTTCACGGTCGATTTAGGCCCTGAATATTATTCATTTTATTTTTATTACAGATTTAAAACCTCAAAAGTTGCAAAAACTTGTTTTGAATAATAATACAGGTGAAGAAATAAAGAAAAAAATCGGTGTATTCCAACGATGCAAACTTCAACGTCATCGTATCTCTTCGGTTCGCGCCCGGGTATCGCGTATCGCTCTTTCTCATTGGCTCTTCCTATTTCCTCCTCTGATTGTTTACGTTTTGCTCGAAGCACTCTGCATACCTTTGTCTTTTAATTGAACTCAAGTTACCGAGTACATGACGATTGCTAAGGGAATATTACACGTGTCGTACACGCAATGTCTGTAATAAACTCGGACTATCTCTCTCACTCCTCAATGCCCGTCTGAATCCATTTCTCTCTCTCTCTCTCTCTCTCTCTCTCTCTCCCTCTCTGTCTCTCTGTCTCTCTGTCTCTCTGTCTCTCTGTCTGCCTGTCTGTCTTACTCTATTTCCTAGAGTTGAGAATGAGAACATCGCGAATCATACATGTGAACATACATTAATACACACTCGTACATATTCGACGTACGCGTGTGTATATTCATATCGAACTGTCGCGAGGACGTAGACGAGATTTTCTTGGTCGGCCTCTTCGTGGGTTCCTCTCGCGCGTTGCTCTCTCGGAATCGATCGTCACTGCGGCGCGGAAGGTCGTCGGCGTCTCCCGACCGTCTCGACGCCCGGCATTGTCCCGCGTCGAACCTCCCCCGGGCCCTAACGTCGCCGTAGATATGGTATGAGAGTGAGAGAGAGAGAGAGAGAGAGAGAGAGAGGGAGAGGGAGGAGAGAGTGCGTCGCAGATAGCACTGCACTCTCCGAAACACTTTCGTCGAATTTGAGAGACCACAGTGCCGTTTGTACTTCCGGGTATTACATATATACATACACCCGTACACCCACATAGATTCACGTACGTCTGCCTTTAATTAAGAACAAAAACTTCTCCATTGAAAAGAACGTATATCCGAAGCTCAAAGTTTCCCGTTGGGCATTGGGTGTGTCATGGGCGGCGTACCGCAGTCACCAAGAGATAGAGGTTTTCTTCGTTTTTTTGAATCTTTCTTTTTCGATCCCCTGGTGGTCCAAAAAATCTCGCTGAACAAATAATGAAAAAAACTACTCTTCTTTCCAAATCTACTGAATAATGATAATAATACGAATATAATTATATATATATATATATATATATATATATATAATTATATCATGGTAACAATACGAATAATAATAATAGTAATACCAGCATAGACGATAATAATATAATATACATAATTAATTTTTAATTTACTTGATAATAATTTCATAAATAAATATTAAAATAAATAAAGATTAAATTTAATAATATTATTATATATATAATATAATAATATAAATATAATAATGGTAATAATACGACTAATAATAATAATACCACACGGAGAGAATTAAATGTTAAAAATTACCGTGCAGTAACGGTAACCCGATGACAACCCTGAAACTTCGCTTATTATTACTGAGTAAAACACAGATTTTCACGAAAATAAAATAAAATTTCTTCTTCAGATAGAAAATTTTACCAGATTATCTAGTAAATTTTGATGTGTAACAAAATACGCGAACTTAAATTTAAAAAATATATAAAATCAGCGAAATTTTACTGTGCATTTTATTATTTTATGCCTTTCAAAAATGTCTATAAAAAAGTGTCGCCTTTATAACAGTTATTTTAAGATTTATTATAAAATTTAATGAGTGTTATAGGAAAATGTATTGTGCTCTCGGTAAAAATTATCGTGCGCGCTACCCTTCTTGTATAGTAAAATTTTAGCTACGTATTTGAAATTTTCTGTAACGTGAGTTAAAAAAAACTTGTCGCATACGAATTATTATGCTTTTCTCACATGTCACCACATTGAAATATATCACGGTAATTTTTACCGTGAAATTCACGACAAAAATTATTTTTTAATTCTCTCCGTGCAGCAAAGACGATAATAATATAATATACATCATTAATTTTTAATTTACTTGATAATAATTTATTAAATGAATATTAAAATAAATAAAGATTAAATTTATGAATCAGGTATTAATTTTTATTTAAAAAATTAATAAAAAAAAACAATTTTTGTTAAATTAATAAAAAAAAACAATGATTTGCAATAATAATATTATGAACGATATTTTCCATAATAAAAATACTAACAATAACAACAAAGTACGATAAAGAATTAAAAGTAATACGAAAATAGTATAACAGGATTGGAAGTACAACAGGATTGTTTCTATGTCATGGTTGAAGGGAAAAAAAGAATGGATAGAGAAGTGTAGAGAACAGCGCGTAAAATTTAGAGACTCGTAATGGATTTCGCTAATGTGTGTCCTGTGTCATTTCGCTAATTGATGCTTTCGAAATCTCGTTCGTCAGAGCCGACATACGACTTCCCTGCTCTTGCTGGCCCCTCTCATACTCACCGATAGGTACATTAGCGTGGACAATTAATGGAGTCACGTTCCACCGTGGCCGGTGTTTGTCACCTACGCACACGTGATTCCCTCATAAACTTTCGTCGTGTGCGCGTCACAATCGGATGCACGTGCAAATGCTGAATCTTACGGGAAATTTGCCCTTCGATTGTTCCTACGATACTTTTTTTTCTTCTAATATTTAATTTTTTCATGCATCGTTGTTATTATAATTTACGCACGAATGTACGTTCTTTTCGCTTGTTAATTCTAACAGAGCATCGCAACAATTCTCAGTGCGCCATTATGTTTTTGATGGTAACGGAAACGCACCCGACCACTCGTGACGGAAGTGAAATAATCACGTTTGTTTTATCGAAATACGTTGGAATACACTGGATGAATGTTTTGAAAATTCGACTACGAGTGTACGTGGATGATGGAATTTGATAATTTTCGGGATGCAAGAATTCGGTTGTGGCTATTTATTTGTGTATTATTATTTTTATTGCCATTTTATTGGATACTCATTAGACTGGGGGTTTAAAAACATTATATATATATATAATTATTATATTATCAATTGTTCCAACAGATATTAAGCTGTACTTCTGAGTAATTGATGTATTGTATACTTTGGAATAAATGAATTAGCAATGTTGCACCTCTGCGTACTATCACCAAATTAAAAGTACCAATGAAATTATGCTACCCCGTCACTTATTCTATTATTATTATTATTATTTAATTATATATTAACTTATTACATTATTATGCGATGTGCTATCATATTTTATGCTCTTGTTACGTATCCATCTATTATACCATACTACTCGTTGATTAATCATACTTTTGAAAAAAAACATCGTACTGAAGTTTGCATCGACGGATGCAACAAAAATTCATATCCATATTTTTATTTCCTTGTTTGTTTTATTATGATGTGAAATCTTTTTTGCAAATTTCAATTGCAGATATCTCAATAAGCATCTGAAAAAAATGTTTGAGGCATTCTGGTGACTGAAATCTACCAAAAGAAATTTTAGAGAGTAAAAAAAAGCTTCATTTTCATTGGACTCTAACGATGCAGATTTCAATCCCATTTTTTTATTATTATTAATTACATATTCATTATAGAAACTTACATTATTTACGTAATTTATATACTTTTAATTGTTCGCTTATCATATTGAAGCTTGCATCGTTGGAATGCAAAGAAAATAATTTTTTTTTTCCTCAAATTTTTCAATCGGTCGTTTTAAGCTATAAATATGACTGAAATGTTTTTACGTATCCTTATTAGCGATTCATTCAAAGTACAAAGAAAAGTTTGGGATAATAATTAAGAAAAAAAAGTACACCGTTGTAGTCCAATGATGCAAACTTGGACGCCATCTCCGTATGCTCCTTTGAACCAGAGGGTATTTTATTTAACTTCCCCTCGATCGTGAAGCTGAGAATCCTGAGGACACCCGGACTTATGGGAATTTTATAGGTCGGTCCTTTACCTTTTTTCGCCCTCTTTGTCTCTTCTTCCGTCTGCTGGTCCCTCTCTCTCTCTCTCTCTCTTTCTCTCTCTCTCTCTCTCTCTCTCTCTCTCTCTCTCTCTCTCTCTCTCCCTCCCCCCTCCTTTGCCCGGGGACGGATTATGCACCCTTGAGGGCAGGTGGTGAAAGAGCCCCCGAGTATTCGTGTGAATTCGACGAATCTCCCTTCCCTTCGGACAATTTGCCCCCGTACGTTCCAGTTTAACCGCATTGCCGTGAAAGGAAGAAAGAACGAAGAGAAAAAAAGACGAGAGAAAAGTTATTAAAAAAAGGGGGAGAAAAATCGTCACCGTGGGGTATCGGTTGAAAATAATATCAAGGCTGGTCAGCTCGCTCGACCGCGTGGTGTATCATGTGAAAGAAACCTCATAAAACGATCGCCCAATATTCGCCAAAGGTATAAGTTGACTTGGCTAATCCAAAATCGACAGCAGTCCCGAAGTAAATGAAAGACGACATCAGAGCGGTTGTAAATCTCGCCAAACATGGCTCTTCCTTTCTTTCCTTTGTCGATCTAAGAAGAAAAACAAAAATAAACGATCCTTTTTTTCCCCTCCTGCGACACGGAAGTTTCACTACCAGGCTTATTAATTCCTCGTATTTTGTGTACAATGAATCATTGAACTTATTTGAGTAAGTGCACGAAGAGAAAAGTGCATGGTATTTAAAAGAACAAAAAATGCCTATGGTAAAAGAGTGTATAGTTAAATTCCTTATAGTTTATTGACAGCGATTTTGGTGGCGTGTTTGACTATCTATTATCTCCGAAATAACTATTAACTATTGTGAGAGGCCTGACAATATGGATATGGTTAATTCAATACTATAACAAAATCGGCACTGAAATACTAATCCTGTATACCGTGGGTTAAGGTTTGTTCCGATTAAACTTCTACTATTCTATTCCAAGTTTGTACTATTCGTATGATTAACATTAATCTTTGTTGAGTATAATTTGTAATAAGATCTTACGAAAAGTGACTATAGGAACAAAAGTTATGGTAATATTTACTTTTTTAGCGAAGACGTAAATCATTTGCAGATAATGCCAATAAAGTAGAGATAACAGTAGCAAGCCATAATCGAGGTATATAAGCGCATTGATTTATCAGTTTTTAAAATTCGAAATTTCGTAAACTATTGTGACGCGTCAAAAATCCATTCAACCCTGTCGCGGTCACACATTCTGCCTATAACACGCTAGTCACAGGGGGTCGCAATAACCCCAGTCATGTTTAAACGATTGCCGTGTTGACCGTATCCGGATGACTCATAAAAATTTAGGATATTAGTTTGAACATTCTAGAATGTGGCATTCTCGGTATTATACTTTAATCGAATTTTCAAACGTTCGAAAAAAATCAGCAAGGGGTTATTGCGTAAAAAAAACCTCTTTTTACTAAAACCAAATCATAACTTTTGCAATTTTCAAATTTTTTTTTCCTAAAATGTTAGGGTGATATTCTTGAGGTATGGTTTACGGAGAAAAAATAGCTCCATATTGTGCGTTTCAAAAAAGGTATTTATTCTTATATCTGAATAGTCATTTCGGCGTGAAATGAACAACTATAATTATGAAAAATGAGCGTTTTATTATGAAAAAAGTGGCAGCCAACGACTTACAGTAATTTTGGCTTAAAGTTTGCTCGAGGTCATTTTGACCCCGGGTGACCGCGGAGGGTTAAGCAGTGACATATATTATCAAAACGGAAAACTGTGCAAAATTTCACATCGGAAGTGACAGCTATTCGAAAGTACAGCCGGAATTAATTTTGTCTGTTATGTCAAATCTACGATTAGAATAGGATAGGTACCCCATAGCATAGTGGCAGCGTGCGTACACGGAGAGAATTAAATGTTAAAAATTACCGTGCAGTAACGGTAACCAGATGACAACCCTGAAACTTCGCTTATTATTACTGAGTAAAACACAGATTTTCACGAAAATAAAATAAAATTTCTTCTTCAGATAGAAAATTTTACCAGATTTTCTAGTAAATTTTGATGTGTAACAAAATACGCAAAACTTAAATTTAACAAATATATAATATCAGCGAAATTTTACTGTGTATTTTATTATTTTATGCCTTTCAAAAATGTCTATAAAAAAGTATCGTCTTTATAACAGTTATTTTAAGATTTATTATAAAATTTAATGAGTGTTATAGGAAAATGTATTGTGCTCTCGGTAAAAATTATCGTGCGCGCTACCCTTCTTGTATAGTAAAATTTTAGTTACGTATTTGAAATTTTCCGTAACGTGAGTTAAAAAAAACTTGTCGCATACGAATTATTATGCTTTTCTCACTTGTCACCACATTGAAATATATCACGGTAATTTTTACCGTGAAATTCACGACAAAAATTACTTTTTAATTCTCTCCGTGTAGTATAGGCAGAAGATAGGTAGGTTGTAGGTTCGATTCGATGTGTAGGCGAAATATTTACTTCGAAAGAAATTATTTCAGGAGGTCAGAGAATGACGAATTATTATAAAAAATCATTGAGGTGGAACTCTTGAGTTTTTTTTTATTTATGAAATATTCTATACATTTAGTAGACGTATCATACAATATGGTATAAATCACTATAAACATTGTCGCAAACCACAAGCAACATTTTTATCAATGTATATATACTTTAGTCCTGTTCAATATTAGGAACTGGGGGGAGGGGTTCTTTTATGGGCTTGAAGTTTGCATCGTTGAAATGCAACGATTTTTTTTGTTCCTCATTTTTATCAGTATCAAAAATTATATTTTGTAGACTTGGGTTGTAGATCGTTAAAAGAAGCCTAAAAAATGTGAAAATTTGAAAAAAATCAGACAAAAATATTTCGTTGCATTCCAACGATGTAAATTTCAACATCATGTTATTTTTGTGATAGTGTAAGGAAATATTCATTTTATAAAAATCTACTACAGTGGGTAAAAAAAGAGTATTGGTACACCGCGTGTTTTTCAAATTATCCTGCGAAAAAAAAGTACTTTAGCACGTTTTTTTCGAAGAAAAATAAAATGTAGGACAATTTGAAAAACACGCGGTGTACTCTTTTCACCCACTATATATTATATATACTATCGAACAATCAACATGTCCTTGTAAATTTGCTTGTTGCAGTTAACATGTGTGCATAATTTACGCAACTGCTAAAATATTAAGGCGGGCAACCACTTTAGGAGACCGAAAATTAGATGATTTTTTGGATTTTTTATATTGTGAAAAAAAAAAGGAAATTTCCGCAACTCTGACAATAATTTATTCATATTTTCATACATCTCTGGTAATTTTTTCAAGTTATTTCATGCATCAATTAAGGTGTAATCCGCTGTGTCCCTTGGCGTGTCCTCATCGTCGTTGTCGATTTGCGAGAATTGTGCAGCTTGCAATTCGCATCTGAAATAGTCCAACAAATTTTTGTACATTCTTGAGATGTTTTTTAAGAACATGAATCTAAATTTTGAAAAAAAAATCGAGAATTGAGTGTTGGAACGTGTTTGAAAAAATATGATCGATTTTTAGCATTTTTTCCCCGGCATTTTGTAATAATAAATATGTTTTAAACAATCCAATCTTTCCAACTGTAGGTTCATGTTTTAATAAATTATATTATGTAAACATGTTCCAAATTCGTAGATGATCCATCAATTAGTTTTTGAATTATAATTCCCGCAAATTGAAAAAAATGTTGTTTCGAGAAAAACACGTTTAAAGTTTCACAAACGAAAAACTTAAAGTCAAATGTATTCAATCAAATGATAAAGTATCTTACCGATTAATCAGCGATTCCAGCACCATACAGCAGTCCTTTATCTTCCTCGTGCAACTCATTTGAAGCTTGCATTTCCTCTTTACGAGCTTTTCGAGCTTCCTTTGTCTCGAATAAACTTTTTCTATTTTGCCGAGCCACGCGCATCTGATCCATTTGCTCGACATATCCGTAGCTCTGCCTGCCAACTACGATTTGTAGTTCATTCGTAACCATGAGTAGGGCTGAATTTCCTTCATTGAATAAAATAGCAGCAAGAAATGCCGCTACCTCGATTATTTTGTACCCAGAATGGACATGTTTTGGAGCTAATCGCCAAACGGTCGAGTTTGGGTTTGTTTGTTTGGGTTATGAAAACCCAAATTTGAGTTATGAAAAACCAAACAAACCCAAACAAACTACCTAACTGAGCGCTCGTGGATACCTGAGCGCGCTTGAGAGTCTTCATCATTTATATACATACCGTTAGGAGTCCGAATGTCGTTTTGAAATTTTCAGGATGTATTACGATATTTTGCTAACGATTTATGAAATTAAAAAAAAATTGATTTTTTGAAGCATCTAAAGTGGTTGCCCGCCTTAATAAGTACTATATTTTGGGCAGTAAGCATGGCTATCAACTATTATTGTCCCCTCAGGGAAATATAAAATATGGTTGAAAATACTATACGTTTCTCTCAGTGCGGAGAGACGAGTACACAGTAGGCTTATGTACTCGTTTTATTATGAGATCTATCGATCGATATCCGTAAGATTGAGCCACCTCTCTCTCTCTCTCTATCTCTCTCTCTTTTTCTTCTTTCGATCTCTTTCCCTTCCGAATAACCGAGACTGCACTCAGGAACTGACCCAACTAATAACGGAAAGAGGGAGAAGGAAGAAACGTCTTAGCTAATTTACGTACCTCACGCGTTCGTTCCTTCGTACATTTATTCGTTGACTCGCTCCTCAAACGGCGACGACGACAACGCAGCGGGGCCGCAAAAGCCGGAGAGGGATGTCAGGCGAGTTCGCCGTGCGAGAGAAAGTGAACCAGTTGGCGGCGTTGCCGAATTTGTTTTGCTAACTTGTAGCGAGCATGGTCGAGCTCACACCGGCAACTCTGTCCATACCTCACCGTCGTACTTTTTTCACGCTTTTTCGTTCGCTCTCACTCACCCCCCCCCCCCCCCGCCCTTCTCTTCCGTCTCTCTTTCTCTTTCTCCCTCTTGGTTTTTCGGTTAATTCAGCTCTCTGACCTCGTTTCAACAAAATATTATCGTTTTACTGTGGGAAAAAGCTTATATAGCTCTCCTCAACAACCCGGATCAATTATCCAACAGTGTTTGTGTGTATGTATGACGAAATATCATCGCAGGATACTCGAACTCTAGCAATGCTTATAGCGAAGATCTTATTAATAACAATGCAAACCTACGATTGCGACGAGCGAACTTACCCGGAGCATAAAAAGAGGCATAACTGGACGTATCCGGGTGACAGTATGCAACAACTCGTGGTACAAACGACTCACAGCTACACATCCCTGTCTGGCACAGTGTGTTGCGCAATCATAGGGCAGTCACGATTATGCCCATCGTTCCTACCGGAAAGAACATGGGTAAATCTACGAAAAAATATTAAACCCTAATGACTGTAGACCAATAACATAATGAGCTTGAAGTTTGCACAGTTGGAATGCTATCAAAATTAATATTTCTGAACTTCTTTAAGGGAGCGTCACGGTGCAACAGGTCGAAAAATAGCTGATTTTCGTGATTTTTTTTTTTCAATGGTTAAAATACGCTAATAAGATGGATTTTATAATGTTAAATCAAAGCACTGATGAAGAACAGAAAATGAATTTTTAAACGTTTATTTTTATTTTTTTACATTTTTTTTTTAACGACTGAAAATGTTTTAAAACAAAAGGAGCCCTCACGGTGTACACGGGTGATGGCCGTAAATATTATCTGAAACAAAATATTTAAAAAGATTATTTATCAGTATGAAATATCCTATCTTGCTATGGAGGTTTTTTTTAAAATCTAAATGGACAAAATGGCGGCGGTTTGAAAAAAGTATCGAATTTAGCCTATTTTTTCGACAGTTTTTTGTTAAAAAAAATATGATGATTTAAAAAAACAAAAAGCTTCCATAGAAAAATAAAGAATGGCGTGAAGAATGTTGTGTCAACATTTGAGACGGATAGCTTGAAAACTCTTCCTTTGAGAGTGTACATCGTTTTGAGAAACGACATTTCGAGAAAAACGCGTTTAAAGTTTCGAGTGCGGAAGCCACTGCTCGAATCACTTTCTCTAAGAAAGGCTGTAGCGACCGAAATTATTCGAATTTCGCCCCAAAAATTCAACAGCATGTTTATAACCGTCTATACTATCGGATGATGCAAAAAAATCGATTTTTCGAAAATGTTATACAGTGAAGATTCCTTAATTTCTTTTGGCAGATTTTGCCTACAAAAATTCTTCAACCATTTTTTAAAGATATTCATTTAGCAATCTTCAATATAAATCGATTGAAAAAAATCTTATATAATAATGAAAATGTGGAAAATAAAATGAGATCAAGAACTTTCGTTGCGTTCCAACGATGGAAACTTCAACACCATAAGATACCGAATTTATACAAAAACGGCATTGCAACGATATCCCAAAAAAATGGACACTTAACTAACTCCGAATGAAGATGGGATTGAATTTCGCATCGTTGGCATGAATCGAAAATTATTTCTTCTTATTCCTTATTTTTATAATTAACGAAATTTATATTGTGCAGTTTTAGGTTGTGGATTGCTAAATAAGAATCCTAAAAAATGTTTGCGTGTTTTTCGTAGCTTAAATCTGCTGAAGGATATTTGGGAAATTCAAAAGAATTAATGTTCATTGCATTCCAACGATGAAAACTTCAACATCATGAATAAAATACTTACCGTAGAACAAAAAGGCTGCGAGAAATGAGCCCATCATAATGTGGTTGAAGTCTGCATGGTTCAAGGGCAACGAAAATTAATAATTCTTAATTTCTTTAATTTATTTTGGCATATTTCGCCTACGAAAAGGCCACAATATAATTTTCAAAGATACTGATTTAGCGATCGATTATATAAATCCACATAAAAATATCTTGAACCATAATATAAATAAGGAAATTAAAATGGAAAAAAAAAACTTTCGTTGTTTTTCAACGATGCAAACTTCAACGCCATTCATCATATTAGGCCGTATCACCAACGGAAAGAGGACTATCCACCCATCGTATAGATTGACAAAAGGACGTTAAATTCCGCAAACTTGACTCAAAAACTTCTCGTCACGAATGTTCGATTGATAAATTATCTCTTAAATTTTACGTCCTATAGATTATGGTCTTGTATGTATTCAGAGACGTCCGATTACATACAGGAGATAAGAGTTTCACGAAAACACTTCCGTGAAATTGACGCGATGGAATAAACTACCACACTATGATCTACCAAGAGCGAATGTGTGATTTATTCGTGTTATCTTTTTCTTCTCTTTTCGGTGACCCAACTCGATTTTTTGGCATATTCTCTGCTCTTGCGGTCCGTATGCTAAACACTTGTAGATAAAAAAAAAAAATAAAGGTTCAATGTCTCGTTGCGTATAGAGACCATGTAAAGCCGTTTTGTATTATTTCTTCGGCGAGATCATCTTATCTTCGTTCTCTACGTTATATTCTTGTTTTATTTTGTTTTCGTTGGTTGTCCCGTCGTTTTCTTTCTTTGTTTTCTTCTTCTTTTCTTTTGTCGTCTAGACGCACGATGCAATGACCCGGATGCAGAATGCAATGTTACAAATTCGAAAAAATTGACAATTCAACTGAAAACCTGTTGTTTTAAATTTATTTGTATTAACAAAATTTTTATTCGAGGGACAAAGGAGTCCGGGAAATTATAACACTTTTTTATGAATATCCTTATATACGGCAAAAGGTGATTTTGAAGCCATTGAAGCTTACACGATACTAAGTATAGGGACATTAGCCTGCTATGAGGATGGTCCTTGAAGTCGAATGTCTTTAAAATCTGCTTGCCACGCACACACACACACAGACATACACACTTGCACGAATATTCCGGGCGCTAGACTCGAACAGTTAACGGTATCGTGCTCTAAAAATTCACCGAGTAGAGCGAAAAACACTAGAGCCCTCGCTTCAACACGATATATCTTACGAGTCGCTAAACTGGATTATATATATACACGTATATATATATATATATAAAGACGCGTATGCGCTGTTAATTGCGCCCGCGAAATTTGCCGGGACGAAACGTGTCACCGTCCGTACTCATTCGTTTTTACGAACCCCGGGGTTGTGGGCGAGTCGTTTTCAATATCGGTCGTTAAGAAGACGAAACGAAAAAAAACGGTAAGAACAAAACGCGAAATATCGCCGCGTCGATACAGCAAATGAATCTTTGGTATTGAAGTTTGCATCGTTGGAATGCAACTGGAAATTCGTATTCATATTTTAATTTCCTCATTTTTATTGCGATACCGAATCTTTTTGTGCAAGTTGCAATTGTAGATCTCCCAACGTGCATCTTGAAAAATGGTTGAGTCACCCGAGCAGAAATTTGTTCAGGGTGAAATCCGGACCGGATCAGGCTGCCACAATAGCAAATCCGGGCCGGATCAGGCAAATTTAGTCCGGCCCTGATCAGGGATGTAACGCTTTTGCAAATTCAGGTCCGGATCAGGCACCTTATCAGGCGCTTTATCAGGCCCGGATCAGGCACCTTACCAGGCTCGGATTAGGCACTATATCTGGCTCGGATCAAGCAACTTATCTGGCCCGGATCAGGTGCCTCATCCTGCCTGAGACATGCGTGTCATCTGGCTCAATCATTTGATTAATTTTTTGTTTGAAAATAGATCAACATTTATTAAATTATTATCGCAGTTACACGTTATCAAGTTTACTAACGTTATTAAAAATATGAAACATATGAAAACATTTTTTTAAAGTTTAAGTTTTTATTTTACTTGATTTGATCGTTTAGTTTTTGTTCCGGTTTTGGCGATGACCGTCCCAATCTTTCCGGCCCAATCTGTGAGGCGCAAATCATGCGTGCCTGATCAGGGCGCCTTATTGATACCTGATAAGGCTTCTATCCGGCGCAAATCAGGCGTGCCTGATCAGGGCGCCTTATTGATCCCTGCTCAGGCCCCTGTCTGGCACAAATCAGGCGTGCCTGATCAGGGCGCCTTATTGATCCCTGCTCAGGCCCCTGTCCGGCGCAAGTCATGCGTGCCTGATCAGGGCGCCTTATTGATACCTGATAAGGCTTCTATCCGGCGCAAATCAGGCGTGCCTGATCAGGGCGCCTTATTGATCCCTGCTCAGGCCCCTGCCTGGCACAAATCAGGCGTGCCTGATCAGGGCGCCTTATTGATCCCTGCTAAGGCCCCTGTCCGGCTCAAATCAGGCGTACCTGATCAGGGCGCCTTATTGATCCCTGATCCGGCCCTGATGGATCCTCAGGCAGCCTGATTAGATTTCTGCTCGGGAATTTCCGTAGCTAACATCGGCTAATCTAAATCTGAGAAAGTAAAAGAAAAACCATTTTTATCGCGCTCCAACGGTGCAAACGTCAATCCCACATGAAATTTCCACTTACGCGACGAATATTTTCAAATTCGGCTCCGTTATTTCGCAAAAAAATGAACAATCGCAATCGTTCGTGCAATTAATTCTAAAAACCTCTGGGACAATTTTCTTTTCAAATATTACCCATACTTCTTTTTCTTCGTTTTGCTCTGCTCCAACTCGAGTAACACGGAGAAGCGTGTGTCTTTTTTTTTTTCCATCTGTTTCGTCGTAGTTTTTGGTTATGGGTGAGGGCGCGTTTTGTCACTTGACAGTCGTTATCACACTTGCCACGCGTTATCGTACGCGCGATACACGAGAAAAATGATATATACGCAGCGCTACACTCGCACTTGCGAATAACAGTTGTGCAAATCTTATTACACTTCGTAGATAGCGTAGATTATTTTTAACGAGTGTACACGCGTGAATTAAGTTTCTCGTGTTATTTTTTTCGCCTCTCTACGTTGCGTGCGATAACAACGATTACAAACGCGAATATATATTTTTTTCTCCATGTTTTTTTTGTTGCCGTTTTACATTCGTTTATATATAATAATAATAATATAATAAAATAATGATAATACTTCACTAATACTTCACCCCGAATACAATCAAATAAGAATAATAATATAACAAAATAAAAATACTACATAATGATAATAATAATGGAATGTGACGTTTTTTCCGAATTTTAGTAGAATAATACTAGTAGAATTTTAAAAGATTTTTCTTCTATTTTAGTGGAATTTTAGTCGCATTTTCGTAGAATTTAGTAGAACTAGAATTTTCGTAGAATAATACTATATAATATTGGTAATGGAATGTGATGTTTTTCCGAATTTCAGTAGAATCCCGAAAAAAAAGTTTCATCCGCACATTTATTACGGACGATGTTGAAGTTTGCATCGTTGGAATGCAATGAAATTTTTTTTTCATTTTTTTATTTCCTCGTTTTTATTATCATTCAGAATCTTTTCTTACATATTTATGCCGAATATTTCTACTTGGGATCCTGAAAAAACGTTCGAGTGATTTTGGAAGGTTAATATACCAAAAAATATTCGTTTACGAAATTTACGTTGAGTTCCAACGATGCAAACTTCAATATCATTATTCTGGTATCTTAGCTGCTCTGCATCGTTGGAATGCAACGAAAGTTCTTTTTTATTTTCCTTTATTACCCCAGATAGACACATTTAGCTCATATTGGCATCATATGGGCATTGCCTATGATGCATATAAATTAACACAGCCTATGTGTCGCTTATGAGTGCCCACCTTCAAGTCATATTTGCATCACATCACGATTCATAATAACACATCCAATCGAAGCAAAGTTGTTCTCACGCGAGTATGCATGCAGTGAATTCATCAGCACTAGCAAAATCGGCTCACGAATATCCAACAATAAGGGAGTGCATATGGGGTTCATATTGGTGTCACAGGGTGACGTAAATGTTGTGTTCATATGGAGCTCATATGAGCGTCACGGCGTGAAGAAATTTTAGTGCTCATATGGAGCTCATATAGGCGTCACGGCGTGACGTAACTACGTTGTACTCATTTGGAGCTCATATGGGTGTCACGGCGTGAAAAAATTGTAGAGCTCATATGAAGCTCATATTGGCGTTATGACATGATACAATTGTTGTGCTTATATGGACTCTAGAGGGCGTAACCAGTACTACGATACTGTACAGGCTGCCGGACCTGTGCCTGAAATGAAAAAATTAATAAGTCTACAAATAATGAATAAAAAAAAATTTCTGGTAGTATTTTTCGTTTCCATACGCTTTACTTATATTGCTACGTATATGATAATTGGATTAAAACGTGTTCTGTCTCATTAAAGTTTTTGTTTAGCCTCGGTTTCGAACCTACGTCTTCTAATTCTATAGCTGAGCGCGCTACCTACCTAACCATCCTATCACTTGTATAAGTTTCCTTTTTTTCGCTCCTTACTTTTATCATTTTAACAAATGTCAATAAGTGGGCAAACGTTGAAGTTTGCATTGTTGCAATGCAATGAAAGTTAATTCTTTTTGGCTACTGATTTTTTTTTGCCCATTTAGGCAGTAAAAATAACTGACACGTTTTTACGTATTCTTATTATAGTTTTACGACTTCAAGACTTTTGATGATGATACAAATAAACGAATGACTGCATTTATTATTACATGTATCATATAAGATGAATACCTTGTTGTCGCCGTTATAGGATGTATCACAGAGAAACACGCATATCGCCGTCATATTGCGCTCATGGGATGTGTCACTGAGAAATATGAATGTTGCCGTCATATTGTGCTAATCGAATGTATCACTGAGAACATGCATATCGCCGTCATAGAATGTATCACTGAGAAACATGCATTTTGCCGGCATATTGCGCTCATGGGGTGTATCACTGAGAAATATGCATATCGCCGTCATATTGCTTGCATGACATGTCTACTACCAGTGCTAACCCAGTGAATACACAAAAAAAAAATCATTGGATGTCTACCATATGACGTCAATCGGCAAATATTCATTGTAGAATTGAAATTTGCCCTCTTATGAGTTCATCTTGTAGTCAATGGATGATGCATTTCGAAACGACAAATTTAAGTCAAGATGTATCTCAAATCCATGATACTGAATGAGCTTATGAAATGTTTTCACGAACGTAAACGAAATTGCGTTCATGTTAAGTACAATTCATGAGTACAATTGATGTTACCATAGTGAATACACACCGAAATGTCTACACTTGACTTCAATATGACGTAAAATTTTCGGATATTAATTGCGGACACTTGAGCACAGCGATATGAGTTCGACGTGCTCTGAACGCACCATGCATTTGTAAACGACATATTAAGATCAAAAGGTTTTGCAAATGCATGATACTAAATGAGCTTTGCATCACAACATGTAGTCAATATGCTGTAAAATTTTCTTCATCAATAGTATGCACGCCGTGATAATCATGACTGTCTATCTGGGAATTTGTTCTCATTGCGATACAAATTTGTTTTCATAGATCGCGTTCGCAGATCTCTGATAAAGATTGGAAAAATCGTTTCAGTGATTTTCGTATTCTAAATCAGGGGAAAAAAAAAGTTTGTCAGCGATTAAGGAAAAGTTAAGACTTTCGTTGTATTCCCACGATGGAAACTTCAACGTCATGATTTATTTACATTAGAAATTAGTCAGTGGGACCCGAAAACAGGGATTACCGATTTATCTTCGTGAATTTCCGCAAGGGCTTCAAAGAACCTGTGAGTCATCGCTCATAACTGACGTTGTTTTTTTTTTCTTCTTCCTGTTTCAGAATACGACCAACCAGAACCCTACTATACAGTTCCTAGGAAACGAAGGGGTGAGTCACAAAATTTATATCCCTATATTCTTTTCTCACGTGTCTTCGCCTAATTTACTGTCGAAAAGTATGTCGTCCGGGTGATGAAACGAGTGAATAGTGAGGGCTGGCAAATGAAAAAAACAAATTCACCCCATGTTACATATTGGCGATAATGTCTGATTTTTTTTTCTTCATAATTTTGCTACATATCAATTGAGATCCTGATGTAAAGCATCTGCTTCAAAAATGTTATGAATGTAGGGTCGAAAATCTAGAAACTGTGAGGCTGTGACAGACAGACATGACGAAGTTGTTGACGAAGTCGTTTGCCTACGCAACCCTAAAAAGAGACCGCACACGCGCTGTTTGCCTACGCAACTCTAAAAAGAGACCGCACACGCGCTGTTCAATCGCGGAGTCCTCGGGAATTTGGGGGAAGCCCCGTGTACTTAGCGCGCGACTAGCGGCAATTTTTCCAAGCTCGCGACAGCGGAATACAGCGCACAGCCGCTCTTACGACCTCTCTGGCTCTCTCTGTCTCTCTCTTTATCCCTCGCCCTCGCTCTTTTCTGCCACTTTATTATTCGTCGACGATTTAGGCTGTTTGCTACGCTGAATCTCAATGAATCATTCTTTTTGTCCAAACTTCACATAACATTCAAAACGCAATTCAAATGAGACTGAGAGAAAATACAGGGAGCGAAAAAAAAGAAGCTGATGCGGAAGAAATCTTCGAGAAGTGAATGCGATGTGCGCAATCCAACCTGCAAAGTTAAACGTCCCTTTTTTCGTTAATAATAATTAACGAAAAGAAGAAAAAGTTTTGCGTTATCGAGATCCGATAAACTTCGGACAAAATTGCGGAATATTAAGGTTTTTCCCATTATGGCAAATCGTTATCGTTCTTTCATAAAATATTAGGTGTATGACTTAATTTCTACAGATTTTTCAGCAAATTTATTTGATATAAAAAAATAGAGAACAACGAACGTAATCTTGGAAATATTGTCCATCGTTTTTTATGACCTTGCGCCATTTCTCAGGTAACATACGAATGCCGTCGCGAAATAAACTTGCAGGCTTCAAGGCGATAAAGTCATCGACGAATTTACGCACATCGTCCAGCGTTTTGAACTGTTTATCCACTAAGGCGTGCTGCATTGACCGGAACAAATGGTAGTCGGATGGGGCCAAGTCTGGTGAATATGCCGCGTGCGGGAGAACTTTCTATCTCAAGTTCAAGAGGGTCTTCTGAGTCGCGCGAGCAACGTGAGGTTGAGCGTTGTTCATGCAGCAGTATGGCTTGCCTGCTTCCTTGCCCAGTAAATAGCCTTTTCTGATCAAGTTTTTCGCTCAGTTTGTTCAATTGTCGGCTGTAGCGTTCCGCAGTCACCGTCTGACCAGTTTCCAGGAGTTCGTAATAAAGGACACCCTTCATATCCTGTCCAGGGCGCGGCTGGTCACTAAGATCGAAATCACCACTTCTAAAACGTTTGTACCAATAATTACACGTTTGCATAAGACACAACGTCGGCACCAAGAACATTACATATTGATTCCCGTGCTTTAGAAGCATTTTTTTCTTGTTGGAATTCGTATAAAATGCAATGCCAAATGTGCTGTTTATCAGTTGCCATCGTAAACTCTGCTATTCTGAGAGGTTATGTAACTCACGTAGACTTGTCGTTTGGTGTTCTGAAACCTTGCGTCCGATCCTGTCAAAACCACAAAAGACCGCGAAAATATTTATATTTTAAATATAATTTTAAGCTCGAAGAAAAAATCTGTAAAAATTAAGTCATACACCTAATAATACGCGAACGCGGGGTTTCGCGTATTATTAAGCGAGGGAAAACTCATCGGGCGCAGACGCGGCAACGGATCGGGGGTTGCGGAAGTACTGCTAGTGTCGAGCCACGTGACTCTACGCGGGGGTTCAAGTCTTTCTCTTTACCTAATACTTCGAGGTTTTCTTCGTGTTCGGAAGAGCCCACCAATTTTCTTGTTTGACGGAATTTTTATTGCAAATTAAATCCGGTCTAATTAATTATTAGACCGGAGGCTATAAAACTGCACCATAAAATAATCGTATTTTTTTTGGTTCAATTTGGAGCTTACGCAGATCCCTCAAATCGCTCGTCGTGTTATCGCCACTGCAAACAAACCCTCCTTCACCTATCCCGTCTCGCAGTCAAACGGGCCCATATTCAAACTCGTGTCGTATCGTGACTTTTCCCGCATGGAGTTTCGCAATGCCACTCAAGCGCATACGGAGCGTGGGGAAGAGAGAGAGAGAGAGAGAGAGAGAGAGAGAGAGAGAGAGAGAGAGAAAGAAAGAAAGAGAGAAGTCTCAGACAGTGGCGGGTGCGTCCGCTTGTGCGTGCCAATTAAAATGATTCATTTTTACGTGCTCGAACGTCTCGAGTGACCGGCACTTGTACGCAGGTATAGATCGAACGATTGCAACGAACACATCGTTCTTCGTTCATTTATAAATATATACATATATACATATATATATATATATATATATATATATATATATATATATATATATATATATATATATATATATATCTCAGTGACAGTAAATTTAAAAATGCGACTTTCACGCGCGTGCCTTCTCGCCCGCGCGTGATGATCCAAGTGGCTATATTGCCATTGATATTAACACAATATCTCGTCGTGCAGGACCGCAATTACTGTGCTGCAATGTCAGGGCGATAAAGAATGGAACCCTTGACCCCCCCCCCCCCCCCCCCTCCCATTCTCTCTTGCCTTGCCTTTTTGTCAGTTTTTTCGGCGTTCCTCTTGTCAGCTAGAAATGACGAGTCTATGGCAAATGTGCGATTAAAAAATGTCTTTTTTTTTGTCGTGTACTACAAATGCTCCTGAAACTTGAGAAGAATACAAAAATGCAATACGTTGTAAATGTTGGGAAAAGCGCTAAAAAACGTTTGAGTGATTCACGTAGCCTAAAAATGCTAAAAAAAAATTGGATTATAACAAGTAGAGGATTAAAGAAAATTAATTTTCATTGCATTCCCACGATGGAAACTTGAATACCAATAGTGGCGTACAGATTTGCAGGCAAAGCTTGCCTCGTTATTTGTATATCTCTGTTAATTACTTAATTTTCGACATTAAAGTTTGCATCGTTGATAAAATTTCTGTTTTAACCTCGTTAAAGATTCACGACCTCAATTTGAAAAAAATACATGATTTTGGATCATAATAAAAACAGAGATTAAAAAAAAAAACGTCGCATTCCAACGATGCAAACTTCACTCTAATTCTTTGCCCCGTTTTCTTGTAATTGTAATTAACTAAATAGCGTGATGCCTATCCGAGCAGAAATCTAATCAGGCTGCCTGAGGATCCATCAGGGCCGGATCAGGGATCAATAAGGCGCCCTGATCAGGCACGCATGATTTGCGCCGGACAGGGGCCTGAGCAGGGATCAATGAGGCGCCCTGATCAGGCAGGCCTGATTTGTGCCAGACAGGGGCCTGAGCAGGGATCAATAAGGCGCCCTGATCAGGCACGCCTGATTTGCGCCGGATAGAAACCTTATCAGGTATCAATAAGGCGCCCTGATCAGGCACGCATGACTTGCGCCGGACAGGGGCCTGAGCAGGGATCAATAAGGCGCCCTAATCAGGCACGCCTGATTTGCGCCAGACAGGGGCCTGAGCAGGGATCAATAAGGCGCCCTGATCTGGCACGCCTGATTTGCGCCGGATAGAAGCCTTATTAGGTATCAATAAGGCGCCCTGATCAGGCACGCATGATTTGCGCCGGACAGATTGGGCCGGAAAGATTGGGACGGTCATCGCCAAAACCGGAACAAAAACTAAACGATCAAGTCAAGTAAAATAAAAACTTAAACTTAAAAAAAATGTTTTCATATGTTTCATATTTTTAATAACGTTAGTAAACTTGATAACGTGTAACTGCGATAATAATTTAATAAATGTTGATCTATTTTTAAACAAAAAATTAATCAAATGATTGAGCCAGATGACACGTATGTCTCAGGCAGGATGAGGCACCTGATCCGGGCCAGATAAGTTGCTTGATCCGAGCCAGATATAGTGCCTAATCCGAGCCTGGTAAGGTGCGTGATCCGGGCCTGATAAAGCGCCTGATCAGATCCTGATAAGGTGCCTGATCCGGACCTGAATTTGCAAAAGCGTTACATCCCTGATCAGGGCCGGACTAAATTTGCCTGATCCGGCCCGGATTTGCTATTGTGGCAGCCTGATCCGGTCCGGATTTCACCCTGAACAAATTTCTGCTCGATTAGCCTGAATCCTTTTCTAGACCTCAAGCTGTGTTTCCGTGAAAGCCTCATTGAAATCGAATTCATAGGTCTCGAGTTGCAGACGACCAAACCATTTTCAGTGCGAATTAATAAGTTTGTTTGAGATTCGTATAAAATTTACATGGATTTTGCATTCGTATAAAACGTTACATGGATTTTGCAGCCTCAAAATATCCTTTTCCCCGTTATGTGTGCTGACTTCTATTGCCAGGCGAACGCACGTTCTCGCGGCTATAGTGAAAAAAAAGTGAGAGTTCGCGCGATCGCTTCTCGAATATGCATTATACGGATTCGATCTCCAGGAGAGAGGGAGAAAAAGAAAAAGAGAGAGAGAGAGAGAGAGAGAGAGAGAGAGAGAGAGAGAGAGAGAGTGAGAGTGAGAGTGAGAATGTACATATGTAAAAGAACAGATAAACCGCGTGAACTGACGAAGGTTCTCCTCGTTGGGATCGGGCTTTGCTCGTGGTAAAGGCGATCGAGGTCGTATGGCAAGGTTGCACCATTTTCTTTGAGCACGTCATCTTAGTTCTCAGCTCCTTCGAAAGTCGACGGTGGCGACGATCGATGATCGACCGCGACGTCGAATAAAAAAAGGACAGCATAAAAAAAAAAAGATAAATCAGCCCAGAGACGAATTGTACACGTACGACGAGAGTGCGCGGGCCCTCTCAAATTCCCCATAAGATCCGCCACGTCCGCGCGTTTCATTCTCGCTCCGGCCTCGATTCACTTGGCTGCACTTCCTCGTGGAACTACTCCGTATCGACGGCATTTTTTTTTCATCTTTTTTCCATTCGTTTACACGCCCCCCCCCCCCCCCCCCCTCACCTCCGCCGCTTCTTTTTTCGCAATTTCGCGCGCGGCATTGTAATAATTAACGCGAGAAGAAAGATCTTACCAGAATTTGTAAAAAAAAAAAAAAAAAATTTGTATAAAATTAAGCTATTCGGGAATAATAATGATTTGTGGTGAGAAAGCGATCGAAAATCGAGAATCGTCGATGTAAGCTGACTTTCCAATCGTTCGATCGCTCGCTCTCGCATTTTTAATGATTTTTCGAAAGGAGCAACGTCGATCTTGATACTCGGTCGATAACGCAGAGCCACGTCCTTGCGAGAATTGAAAATACGTGGATGAAAAAAAAAAAAAAACAATTGCTCAATTCGATCGAAGCTCGTTGGGGTAGGGTTGAAAATCAGTTGTCAAACTGGAAAATAAAACTTTTAATGAATTATTCGTGGTGCGTTGAAAAAAGTTGAAACAATTGCGAAAAAATCTGACTGTTACTTTCCACGCGCACAATTGCGCTCTCGTGCTCCCGTAATGGAAACAAATGAAACTAATAATATCGAATTAATTACGTAAAGTAGAATAAATCAAACAAAGGGACTAACAATCGAAATTAATGAAGAAAATTAAACAAGTATAGCCAATAGAGTAAAAGAAATAAATGCAAAAAAAATGACTATTCAAAGAAATTGAGAAAACATGATAACTCCGGTAAATAATAAAATAATTAAAACAAATCAATTGAACCAAGTACATAAAGCAAGGTATATAATGAATGTAAATACGATTAACAAGGTACATGTATAATAAGTGTGAATTTCATCAGTCCGGCAGTTTCACTATTTCATGCCCAAGGCACCTTCCACATCGCAAAAAAAAAAAAAGATAGAAAAAAAGTAACGGAAAACACGCGCACTCGCGGGTGCTTTCGCGAGGACTCGCATATCCGCTCACCCTCGCAGGAATTTTAATTGATTTATAACTTTTACGTAAGTTACCTGGGTATGATTTTTTTTTCTTTGTCTTTTTTTTTCGTAGCCCGCGAGTGAAAGCTTCCTCGTATTTTCTCTCTCGCCCCTTCTCTCCTCTCACGCCTCTCTCTCCCCCAGCCGTGCAGGTTTTTTTTTGTTTAATTTTTATATTTGTTTCATTGCTTTGCACTTTTGGTATCTTTTTAATTTGTATTTTTTCTTACGCATCGCTTAAATCTGTTTAGATATCAACATATTGAGTCTGTGCATAATTCCGTAGCGAAAATCGAGTAAATTTCAAACGCAAAATATTTACCAAAAAACGGTATTTTAATCGCAAGCTTTTGTAAATGTCTCAAAACAAGTTGACTCGTCAATGTTGAGGTTATGTCCGATCTCTGTAGTCGTCAAATGCCGGTAGGAGTCGATTAAAGTCTTGATTTTATCGACGTCAGTAGCCGTGAAGAAAATTTGTTGGCGAGTCCCCAGATCCTATCACATCCCTATAGGGATTTGCGAGAGACGCCGCATATAGGAAGTCTACATTGGAATCAGAGTTGTGAAAATAGTCATTTTAAAATAATGCATTACTCATTACTTTAAATAATGTGTATTGGATAAGTTCTCCATTACAAATTACAAAAGTAATGTGTAATGTATGTGTGTTCCATTACAAATGAGAAAAGTAGTGTGTAATGGTTGCATGATCCATTACAAATTTCAAAAAGTAATGTGCAATGGTTGCATGATCCATTACAAATTTCAGAAAGTAATGTGTAATGGTTGCATGATCCATTACAAATTTCAAAAAGTAATGAGTAATGGATGAACGTTCCATTACAAATTTCAAAAAAGTAATTTGTAATGGATGCATGTTCCATTACAAACTACAATTGATAAAAAGTAATTTGTAGTGGAGAATATTCCATTACAAATAGAAAAATTGCCGTGCTCACATTAGAAATTTGCACATTGCTATCTGATTATTTTATTTCGCTCATTGAAATTTGTTTTAAGTAAATTCGTTTTTCTTGTGATGGAATATTCTCCATTTGTGATGGAATATTCTCCACTACGAATTACCTTATTGTAATTGTATTTTGTAATGAAGCACTCATTAATCATACATTACTTTTTCAATTTGTAATGGAACATGCGTCCATTACACATTACTTTTTGAAATTTGTAATGGATCATGCAACCATTACACATTACTTTTTGTAATTTGTAACGGAACATGCATTCATTGCACATTACTTTTCTTATTTGTAATGGAACACACATCCATTACACATTACTTTTGTCATTTGTAATGGAACATATGTCCATTACACATTACTTTTGTAATTTTGTAATGGAACGTATATCCATTACACATTACTTTTGTAATTTGTAATGGAACATATATCCATTACATATTACTTTTGTAATTTGTAATGTATACAGTAATGCATTATCAAAATAATGCATTATTCACAACTCTGATTGGAATTAAAGTGGATTCCGCGCTATTTCTCGTTTGGCGTTGTTTGAGCATTTTTTTATCTGAAATTCTCAACCGTAATTCGTTGAATCTCCGAAAAAAAAAAACATTCTTTCGTGATCCCGTGCACACATTTGTTGGAAGGTCTCAAGATGCACCCACATCTCCATACAGATTTGTTAGGGACACCGCACATAGGAAGTCCTGATTGAGATCCAATGAATTTCGGCAATGTTTCTCGATTAGGGCCTTTTCAGAATTCTTACTCGTTCAAATCGAAACCAAATGAAAACGCTTCGCGAGTGTGTACGTGTGTACTGATATTATGCCAAAGTGCAGTAAAATAAATAAAAACAATAAAGATTCAAATCAATTTTTAACATATACTGTTTTAAGCGATTTATACTTTTTTAAGAGAAGACTTATACGTTTTCAAGATCCACTCATTTTCTATATCTATATACATCGTTTAGAAAATTCAACGTAAAGAATGCGACGAGGTTAAAGTTTGCATCGTTGGAATACTATGAAAATCAATATTTATTGAATTTCTTCAATTTTTTGCAGATTTTGAATACGAAAATCTTGTCAACCATTTTTTTAGAAATTTATTCAGCGATCTATAATATAAGACTATAAAAAAAGATCTTCTGTGATAATAAAAATAATGAAAATAGAATGTTAAATAGAGCTTCCGTTGCGCTTCAACGATGAAAACTTCAACACCATAGAATACGATAGGATCCATCAAGAATCGTATCGGATACTGTTTAATGGGTTAGGTATCCTTTGGCATGTAAAATGGATTAGTACATTCCGTGCGGAAATTGAATTCGGGCTTTGAGCGGGCCCATCATAATTTTTCCTAACTTTATTAAGGCCCTACTCTTGGAAGCCTCACATAGACCATCAGTGGCCAGTCACACTTTGCTACCGAGGACCATTGAAGGCAGAATAACCAGGGCCCTTAAAATTGCCTCAATGGTGCCTCATAAAAATTATTGCAGCCATAAGCGCACGTGCGTGTGTGTGCGCTGTGAAAAAGAAATGTGTTATTTCAATACATTTGAGGCTTAGAATTCTCTAGCATATTTTGACACGTTTGATCCCGCATTGTTCCAATGAACGCACTGCATGCGTCTTGGTTCAAGTCATCACACCTCGTCTACTAAACGCACAGTTTAATTATTATATTTAATCGATCTCGATAATTATTATATGCCATGGTCTTGAAGTTGCATCGTTGGAATGCAACGAAAATTCTTTTTTCATATTTTTATTTTCTCGTTTAAATGATTTTACAAATGATCTTCTTGCAGATAAAAATTATAGATTTGTAAATAAGCGATTTAAAAAATGTTCGATGTATTTTCGTAATGAAGATTAACCACGAGAAATTCAAGCAATTAAAAAATAATCATTTTCGTTGCATTCCAACGATGCGAACTTCAGTCTCACATTATGCCACAAATTCTCTAGTCAAGCAATTTATACTGATTTGTCCTTATAATAGCAAAGTCTAGTAGGATTGGGGAAATCGTTACTAGGGAATCTACAACTATACGCCTTAAAGGCCTTTACTTCGTTTCCGTACTTAGACCAGAGTTTTTGTCAACCTACCTACATTCCCTAATAAGGGCACGTTCCGGCTCTTTTACAGAAAACCCTACCATGGAATCCACAAGTAATCCCTTGAAGGCCCCGAATTGTATTAGGAATGCCCTGCCAATTTTCCGCACGGGATGAGATTATCATGACAAATTCCAATTAGAACCAAATGTACGAGCGTGATGCTTTAGTGTAGGCGTTCAATTCGATGACCCATTGGATAAGGAAATCGGAACAAGTGAAGGAATCCAATTGGACCCCTACGGCAATTTCTGCACGGGAATTACCCCGAGCAGAAATCTAATCAGGCTGCCTGAGGATCCATCAGGCCCGGATCAGGGATCAATAAGGCGCTCTGATCAGGTACGCCTGATTTGAGCCGGACAGGGGCCTGAGCAGGGATCAATACGGCGCCCTGATCAGGCACGCCTGATTTGTGCCAGACAGGGGCCTGAGCAGGGATCAATAAGGCGCCCTGATCAGGCACGCCTGATTTGCGCCGGATCGAAGCCTTATCAGGTATCAATAAGGCGCCCTGATCAGGCACGCATGATTTGCGCCGGAAAGATTGGGACGGTCATCGCCAAAACCGGAACAAAAACTAAACGATCAAGTCAAGTAAAATAAAAACAAACTTCAAAAAAATGTTTTCATATGTTTCATATTTTTAATAACGTTAGTAAACTTGATAACGTGTAACTGCGATAATAATTTAATAAATGTTGATCTATTTTTAAACAAAAAATTAATCAAATGATTGAGCCAGATGACACGCATGTCTCAGGCTGGATGAGGCACCTGATCCGGGCCAGATAAGTTGCTTGATCCGAGCCAGATATAGTGCCTAATCCGAGCCTGGTAAGGTGCCTGATCCGGGCCTGATAAAGCGCCTGATCAGAGCCTGATAAGGTGCCTGATCCGGACCTGAATTTGCAAAAGCGTTACATCCCTGATCAGGGCCGGACTAAATTTGCCTGATCCGGCCCGGATTTGCTATTGTGGCAGCCTGATCCGGTCCGGATTTCACCCTGAACAAATTTCTGCTCGGGACTGCCTGACCGGAGCGAGGAGCATTTTGGAGATGAAAATATCAACAACGAAATTTTACAATCGACTGCCGACACACACTTTCGCTTACGGCATTCTCTCCGTGCACGGCGCATATCTTTTTGTTAGTTTGCGCCGCGTTTTGCCTTAGCGGGAAAAAAAAAGCGAAATTCATCGAAAATACACGTTTTTTCCTTTCATATTCAAAATATAATTAAACTTTCCACACGTCACGGATCTCGATGGATACTTTTTTGAAATGTCGGTACAAGTTTCGAGCTTACACTTGATATACGACACTTCAAATGGTTGACGCATGTGCGAGCGGAGAAACAACTGCGAACGACATCTGGCGGAATTTCGCTACGGAATTATGCATAAACCCAATATCTACCTCTTCTTTTCTGATGCCCCCCCCCCCCCCTCCCAGGCCTCCTTGCTCTCCCTCTCCATTCGAATCCCTCTTGCTCTATCGTGTTCTTCCTTATCTACCTTATCCTCGCACGCTTCACAGTTTACTATCGTGCTATTCTCAGAAGTGCTCTCGATCCCCGGGAATCCCCGAGGCGAATCTTTACCAAGTCCTGATCGATCTTTTTTTTGCTCTTTTTTTCTTCTTTACTCCTCGACTGCCCTCCTCCCGCCCGGCCGCCACAGTGGCCGCGAAGCGAAACAGCAGCGGAAAAACTTTTTTGTACTGTCACAACTTTTTCGTATCGCCTCCTCTGTTGTTCAGTCTGTATCGAGCTGTAACGTATCCTCGAGAAGCTCTTGATAATTATTCGACGAGAAAGACTCGAATTATTCCCTTGGGAAATATCCCCTTCGATTAGTTACGAATTGTGCCACATAGGGGGGAAAAAAATAATTATCCGTCGTGCGATTTTGTATTGATATATGTGTATCGCATTGACGAGTTTTTTTCATCCACTGGCAAGCCTTCTTCGCGAGTGACATTTATTTGGAATTGTTTCAAATTTTCTCAATGTCCGGCGAATTGTTTATTGCAAGTTTCATTTGACATTTTTACAATTGGTCTTCAATTACCAACGAAGCTTTCATTGAAAATCGAGTGTTTTCTTTTTTTATCCATGTATTTTCAATTCTCGCACCGACATGGCACTGCAGTACCGACCGAGGATCGTGATCGACGAACGCTCGTTTCGAAAAGTCATTAAAAATGGGAGAGCGAGGGATCGAACGATTGGAAAGTCAGGTTACGTCGACGATACATATGTATCGATCGAATGAGATTGAAGCTTGCATCGTTGGAGTGAAATTAAAATGATTTTTTTTTTTTTACTTCCTTAAGGGGACAAAACTTTCAAGATTTTTTTCGTGCTGAAAGGTTTTTTTCTACATAATTTAAATTTGATCTACATATTATATTGTTTGATTCGCCGATTTTTATGGTAATATTTTTAAATGACGGTTGTACGACGCTTGCCTCAGAGACGGTTGTCGCTTGAGTTGTTTTACAGCGTACAACCTAGCGTCTGGTGGATTGATCATAAACATCAGAGCCAAGAAGTTTTAGACTTCTAAGACCCGAACGCTCTATATGAACCTAAAAAAACCAAAGAAAAGTGAAAATTCGAAAAATAACACATGTTTGAAAAAAATGTTCGATTTTTCATAAAATGTTTATTATAGTATTTGTTAATGAAAAAGTCGTTTTTTGTTGATAATTTTCAAGGAACTTTAGCCTCACATAGACAGTTATTATTTTATTTAAAAGAACGCAACATTTCAAAACGATCGATCATATAGTTTGCGCGTTATCTTGTACGAGATTTACGAAAGAGTGGTTTTCAGGAAAATGCGTTTAAATTTTCAAGATTCAACATTTTTGTTACTAAATGGCGTAGCGATTAATCGGCGATTTCGGGGCCATAAAGTAGCCCCTCAGCTTCCTCGTGGAGGTCATTTTCGGCAATAAGCTCTTTACGTTATAACGGGGTCTCCCCCCGGAAATTATTTTTGGCAGATTTTATCTACGAGAATCATTTGACCTTTTTTTTTTTGAAGATTCTCATTTCGAAATTTGTAATCGAAACGTGCCAAAAACTATTTTGTATAACAATAAAAACAAGGAAACGAAAATACTTGAAAAAAATCGTTGTAAAAAAAAAGAAAAAATTCCAACGTACAAACATCAACGCCATTCGATCGCATTGCATTCTGTAGCTTAACTTTTGAAAAGTGACGCAAGCCATTTTCAAGTAATTCCTAATTGTATTAACTCAAAATGACTTGCCTTTTCAAAGTTGACTTACGAGCTCTCATTTTTCGCGAGAAGTTTTTTTTATCATTTTTTTTTCTGCTGTGGAAGTAAAAAATCGTTTTTTTTTTCATTGCCCTAATGCACGTACACACACATATAGACACGTTCTCTGCACAAAAGCCATCCTTTGAGAATCTTAGATCGATTGATCGATCGATCGATTCGACACGATCATTGCATTCTTCGCAAAGCTATTTATTTGCTTACGTGCGCTCGCACGAGAGTCTTGGAATAAAAAATACCGTGGTATCGAGAGACGTGCTGCGTCCATAAGTGAAAATGGGAGAAAATCGTGAGTATGTGGAAAAAAAAAAGGTTCGATTATTCACGAGCAATTATATCCCCGGGGAATATAATGGGAAAAACAAGGCGCGCGGTAATCTCGTGTGTAATTGGAAATCTCGTGGAGAAAATACACGCGCCACGTTCCGAACAATCGATAATATCACGCTCAATTGTTTTCACGGGGAAGGGGAATTCCCTTTTTTTTTCTCTCTCTCTCTCTATCTCTTTGGGTTTCTTTTTCGCTTCGCTTTGCACTTTTATTCCTCGGTACAGAAGACTCGTTAACTACGTCTTGAGTCACGTACGAATCAATTGCGCGGATGAGTTTCCGCGTTCTCGAAGAACGCGGCGAGGGACTTCGTTTCTCCGGTCAGTCATGGACCGAGTCAATATACTTGCTCATTCTTTCTCCAGCAACGATCCTCGTCGACGATTTCTCGTCATCGATCAAACTTTACGATGCAATCAAAATATTCAAAACTTATGATAAACCAAGATCTTGAATTTTGCATCGTTGAAACACAACGAAAGTGATTTCTTGTCGATCGATAACATTTATTTTTGGGCGATTGAGGTTATAAAAATCACTGCGATACTTTCACGCATTCTCATCAGAGATTTACGAACACAATTTGCAAAGAAAAGGTGTTCGATAATACTGAAAAATAGAGAAATACAGAATGACAAAAAAAAATGGTTGGAGTGCAACGATTCTTTTTCTTCATTTTTTATTTCTCTTATGATTATTATCAAAGACCTTTTTTTGCTAATTGTGATCGCAGATCTCTAATGAAAATATGTAAAAGCACTCCAGTGACGTCGATCGCCTGAATCGTTCAGAGAGAAATTTTATCCATTAAACAGAATTAATTTTCGTCGCGTTCCATCAATGCAAACTTCAAAATCATATTTAAACATCGCGGTAAAGTCCAGGGTGTGTTTTTTTTCTTCAAGAATAATCTTCGGCAAAAACGACCAAGAACACAAAGGATTGTTCGAAATTTTGTTTTCTTTTTTTTTTGTACTCTCTTTTTATATTCATCGTTCCTGACGCTATTATTTTTTCTCGATTTTCTCTCTCTGATTTTCCTCTTGGAGTAACTTTCTCACGGGTCGAGAGCAACGTTATAAGTGGCAATTATAGCCTGTATAATTCGCTCGTTTAGCCAACGTCCTTGTCGTCTGGTCCGCGATCCTTTGCTTCCGCGGATCTCTCGTCGATCCTTGGTGGCGTCTTATTCACTCACGTATTTGTATCCTCAGACGGGGACTGCTCCACCCTTCGCCACTCAAAGCGCACCAGTCCCTTCTCTCTCTCCCTCTCTCTCTCTCTCTCGCGCTTTTACTTTCTCTCTGAACATTCCCCTTTTCCTCTCACATTTAAAATACTTTTTAAAAAACTTTTCGAAAATATTCACAACTTATCGAAGGAGTTGTCGGATCTGAAATTCGAGAGGCAAGCCGCAAGGTCTATACTTATATATTACTCCATAGGTTGGAACATATATAGCCGTATACGCCGTACAAAAGATGCTTGACGAGCCTTCACATTGTTGCCTTTCACTCGGCTCCTTTAGCCTGCTCCGATGAGTATGCGAGCACGTGTGTGTGTGTGTATATATATATATATATCATCGTGTGTTGGCAGAAAAAAGGGCCGAACTCTCGTCTTCTCATTTCCTATGGTATTAATATCACGAACTTGATTATCAGTTACGTGGCTGAATATTTCATATACGCGAGGAATAATGCATAGCCCATAAAAGCGTCTGTAAAAATCTACGTACGAGATGACTCTCCATACGTCGTATTAAATGGTCTTTAAGTTTGCATCGTTTTAACATAACGAAAGTTCTTTTATTAAAAAAAAAAATCTTATCACATTATACTATTTTGTTGCAAATTTGGCCTGCAAAAATTCGGAAAAATCCTATAAAATGTTTCATTCGAGTAGCCTAGAACTGCCAAAAAAAAAAAATTGTATGTTAACAAGTTAACGATTGAAAAGAGTAATTTATTGAAATCTATCCCCCTTGGATTCTTTTTATCAGTAAGATGTTAGAGTTGAAGTTTGCATCGTTGGAATTCAACGTTGGAATAGATTTAGATTGTCTCTAAATGGGCATCGTGAAAGATAGTCAAGGATTTTTTTAGGGGGCCAAATCTGCGGAGAGAAATTTTAGAAATTCAAGACAGTTCATTTTTATCTCTTTTCAACTATGCAACCTGCAACCTCATGGAATGTTTCCCTACGTGCAAAGGGGAAAAAAAAAACACCAACGACGAAATACTCGATCACTCAATTGCGAATATTTTTTGCGCGTTTCTGACATTTGCATCGTTCGAGAACGCCGTGGCAATCAAGTTTTTCAAATTGCCGAAATTTTACATCGTGAAATTCATTCGAAGACGCGGCACGTGTTTTTCAACGTTACCAACGTTTTTTTTCCGATCCTTATTCTAAAGAATAAATAATTTTTGATGACAATAAAAATAACATGATAAACGGAACAAAGAGAATTTTCATATTGAATTCCAACGATGTAATTTTCAACATTGCTCAGCTTTTGAGATTCTTCAATCTTTTTGGAGCAATAAAAATAATCGACGTATAATGAGCAATCAAAAAGTATTGTGTCATTTTAATAATCAAATCGTTGTCATCATTATTATTATTGTTATTCATTAATTCAATAATAAATATTATTGTTTCATTTTGTTAATTGTTATTATTTTTATTGTTAAAGATGAATTTTGTTTTCGTAAGTTCCTAAATTCGTAAAAAAAAACTTGCAACGGGTAAACAAAAGATTGATAAATGTAGTCGTGATAAACGACACATCGTCGTCGACGAACGTACATGCGTCGCTCGATGCACCCGCGAGAGCGCGCTCCGATCACCGTACTCGCACACGCATTATGCGCGAGATAATTACGAGACTATGCGGAGAGACGCGCGCGGGAGAGTGCGCAAGGTCACGATATTTCCCGCATCCGCCCACCTCGCGTTATCGATTGCTTTTCATTCTCTTGCCTCCCCCGCCTCCCCCCCATTTTTACTTTTCTCGCTGTTATCCATTATTTATTTTAATTTCATCTTTTTCATCGGTCACAATCACGATAAACGGAAATCCGTCCGAATCCGCGCGTCGAGCACGTAAAGCGTGTCAAATTGTGCTCCGGAACAGAGAAAAAGTTGGCGGTAGAAACAAAAAGAAATGTGAGAAGGAATCGCAAGATTAAGTAATTCGAAGCAAAGGATATGTAGATGTATATTATTTAAACTTCAGAACTATTAAATCGTTCAAAGGTACTGGAAGTACCATCAAATTAAATAACAATTTGAACAATGGATATTATGCAAGCTAAAGATATTATTTATCGAGAGCCACGTCCAAGAAAAAAAAACACCTGTCTTGTTTAAAGAGAAAACATTATTATTTTACGTCGCTCGTTGGTTCGTTTGCAACATTCCTTCCATCCTCACGTTTATTTTTTAATCGCATCTCGTTCTCTCGTCAAAAGACTTTTCTTATTCACTTTATTTTTCCATTTTTTTTTTCGAGCACACGTACGAGGTAAAAATCGAGAATTCATCCTTTTCCCATCGGGCAGGCAAACGTGGAAGCGGAGGCTCTCGACGGTATGTAGAACTCGCGAGTTCTCGAGTGTTCTTCCGCCGGATAGCCTATGCAGGAAAGTAACGTAGGTCAGGGACCCCCGCAATCCGTCAATATACAGCTATATAACAACGTTACAAACTTTTTACGCGAATACACGTATACAATGATAATAAATTTTAAATCTTTAATATTTATATTGATTTGTGCACATATGAATATAATGATAAATCAAATAATATATATTAATGTTCAATATTTTCAATCATACAGGTATAGTAATAATGTACAGTGGGTGAAAAAACTATTTGTACTCCGCGCTTTTGTTCGATGTATTTTTCTGGGACTTCGATTAACATACAGTTAAAATAATATTTAAATTAAACAATCGGCGGAAAAAAAACAAATACGTTCGAGTGCTTTTTGTCGCCAAAATTTGCCAAATAAAAGTTCGGGCTACGGAACTTTTTTTGCGTTCCAACTATGCAAACTTCAATGTCATATATATATATATTTTGTAAAAGTTAAATATTTCATTTTATATTTAATTAAAATGATGTTGGAGCTTGATCGTTGTAATGCAACGATCGTTTTGTTGTTGTTATTACTTCATTTTTATTATTATTTGAAAGCTTTCTTTTGCAACTTAAGCTCGTAAATCTGTAATAAAAATACGTAAAAACGTTCGAATGATTTTCATAGCCTAAACCGACCAAAAAGAAATGTTATCAATCAATCAGAATTAATTTTCGTTGTGTTCCAATAATGCAAACTTTGTATTTAATTTAAATGACGTTGATGTTTGCATCGTAGCAATGCAACGGCATTTTTTTTTTGTTATTTCGATATTTTTATTATTATTCGAAACCTTTTTTTCACAATTTAAGGTCGTAGATCGGTAATAAAAAGATATAAAAACGTTGGAATGATTAACATAGTCTAAATCGATAAAAAATAAATGTTATCAATGAAAAAGAATTCATTTTCATTGCACTCCACCGTCACAGACTTCAAGATCATTACTTTAAAGTATTCCTTTTACAAACCCGCATATTTAACAATTAACTGATTTCTCTACAATTAAGTAAAAATACATCCCAGTATACTGGTGAATTTTCACGTCGAGTTACCAAACTTATAACAAAAAATTATGACTTCAAATATCATCTAATTTACGCAGCACTTTATGGAGATGACATGCTGGACACATTTCTATCTGATAATTTATATATCAAACAACTTTAGACGTTTGATATAAATTGTTCAAAGCATCTCAAAATTCTGAAGATTCCGTAACGACAATTAAACCAGGAGGTCACTTTATGTTCAAAGGAAATATTAATGATAAAACTTTTTAAATGTCACTAGCAGAAGAATTTCCGTAATCGCGACTTCTCAGAGAACATGTAAAAATGTCTAAATTTACAAAATTGATGCGACATTTTTCATTCTAGTTCATCATAGGGTATAATAATTGATTTAAACTTAGTTTTATTATGCGATATGATTTACAAGATATTTTATTTCATAATATATTAGGTGTATGACTTAATTTTTGCAGATTTTTCAGCAAATTTAGTTAATATAAAAAAATAGAGAACAACGAACTTAGTCGTGGAAAGATTGTCCATCGTTTTCTATGACCTTGCGCCATCTCTCAGGTAATATACGAATACCGTCGCGAAAGAAACTTGCAGGCTTCGAGGCGATAAAGTCATCGACGAATTTACGCACATCGTCCAACGTTTCGAACTGTTTATCCACTAAGGCGTGATGCATTGACCGAAACAAATTGTAGTCGGATGGGGCCAAGTCTGGTGAATATGCCGCGTGCGGGATAACTTCACATCCCAAGTTCAAGAGGGTCTTCTGAGTCGCGCGAGCAACGTGAGGTCGAGCGTTGTCATGCAGCAGTATGACTTGCCTGCTTCCTTGCCCAGTAAATAGCCTTTTCTGATCAAGTTCTTCACTCAGTTTGTTCAATTGTCGGCTGTAGCGTTCCGCAGTCACCGTCTAACCAGTTTCCATGAGTTCGTAATAAAGCACACCCTTCATATCCTGTCCAGGGCGCGGCTGGTCACTAAGATCGCAATCAGCACGTCTAAAACGTTTGTACCAATAATGACACGTTTCATAAGACACCACGTCGGCACCAAGAACACTACAAATTGATTCCCGTGCTTAAGAAGCATTTTTTTCCTTATTGGAATTCGTATAAAATGCAGTGCCGAATGTGCTGTTTATCAGTTGCCATCGTAAACTCTGCTATTCTGAGAGGTTATGTAATTCACGTAGACTTGTCGTTCGGTGTTTTGAAAGCTCGCGTCCGATCCTTTCAAAACCACAAAAGACCGCGAAAATATTTCTATTTTAAATATAATTTTAAGCTCGAAGAAAAAATCTGTAAAAATTAAGTCATACACCTAATACATATTTTCAATATATAGTGTTTATCCATTTAAATTTGTCTCGTGTATTATCCCAACAGAAAATAATTGCGTTTCGACTATCTGAACTACGTTCAGTCCCGATTGATTCGGATTGTCGAGGTTCTACTCCATATGTAAATGTATAAACGCACGCCCCCGCGTGCAAACACGAACGTACGTGTCCATGTATTACGTTTATCAGTCATCTTCATCGTATCCGTTCTCGGCACGGCAATCGCCTCGTCTTCGCTTTAGTGTCAAGTGCCCCTCTCCGTTACATTCCCCTATGCACTGGGTGTCCCTAATCGAATCGTAGCAACAGCGATGTTGAATATTCGCGTAAACGCGCCGAAGTTTACTCAATCACAAGAAACAACAAGAAATGATAATTTCATAACGAAATGAAAAATAATTTTATTTTCAAAATAAAAATGCAATTATTTATGTCATTTTTAAGCATAGATGAGGGCGAAATGTGGCAATCAATATAATAAAATGGAAACATAAGGGAACCAGACAACAAAAATAGAAAGGGGCATAAAAAATCAAAATTGAACAAAAAATTCAATACAATTGCAGCAAAGTTGACGTGTGCGCATACTGCAAGCAATACAAGCGTAGGAAAATAGAAATACACAATGAAAGATATTGGGAGGACGAGGCGATCAGCGGAGAAATATTAGATGAAGTAAAAAGTTCTGAGCGTTTTTTAGCTTTATTTCAACGATTAAATTAACATAGTTAGGATTATCCGATTTAGATCAAATATGCGCTGTTTTGTTCGATAACTTTTGTCCATTTTGAAGGCAATTTCATAATTCCGCGATTGAAGAAGTCCTCGTCCCTATTGGTAAAAAACTTGACCAGCTCATTTTCACAAGTCTCTCTTGAGGCCAGTTTTGTACTATCAAGAAAATTTTGCAAATGTTTGAAAAGGTGATAATCGCTTGGTGCCAGGTCTGGACTATACGGCGGATGCGATAGAACGTCCCACCCAAGCTCTCGGAGCTTCTGGCGCGTCGTTAAAGATGTGTGCGGCCTGGCGTTGTCTTAATGGAATACAACACCCTTCCTATTGGCCAATTCTGACCGCTTCTGGTCGATCGCCTGCTTCAATCTGGTCAGTTGTTGACAGTAGAGGTCCGAATTGAGTGTTTGGCCCGATGGCAGCAGCTCATGGTGGATGATTCTCTTCCAATCCCACCAAACCCACAGCAAAACCTTTTTGGCCGTTAATCCGGGCTTGGCGATCGTTTGGGCCGGCTCACCGCGATTGAACCACGATTTTTTTCGGCTGTTGTTCTCGTATGTGACCCATTTTTCATCGCCAGTCACCATCCGCTTCGAAAATGGGTCGATTTCGTTACGTTTCAGCAAAGAATCGCAGGCATCAATTCGGTCCAAAAGGTTCTTTTGCGTCAATTCGTGTGGCACCCATACATCGAGGTTCTTCTTGAGACCAGCCTATGCAAAAGGTTCCAAACGGTTTTCTGGCTAATCTTCAGTTCCTGGGCAATGGAATAAGTGCTCACACGCCGGTCCGACTCGACGATTTCCATGATTTTATCGACATTTTCGACAATTGGCCTACCAGAGCGTGCCTCATCTTCGGAGTCCATATTACCAGAACGGAATCGTTCGAATCACCGTTTTGCTGTTGCATTCGATACTGTATTGAGTCCATAAACAGCACAAATTTTTTTGGCCGCCTGCTCCGCCTTTTCACCTTGGTCGTAGTGGTACTGAAGAATGTATCGAATTTTCTCTTTTTTTACCTCCATTGTAGAACGCTGTAACACACAACTGGCTTCACCAAACACAAAACTGTCAAAGAACTTTTTTTGAAGCATAATGTCACCTTTAAATCGCCGTACAGTATGACCCGATGCGATGTATTCATCGTGAGATATGGTTCACTAAAGACATCTAGCGGAAAACGCTCAGAACTTTTTACTTCACCCAATAAAAGAAACATGGGCAAGGATACGACCCGGTAATATTAGGAGAGACGGCAAAAAAGGGTATGCAGACTCCAAATTCAGATTTTGCAAAGAGGCAAATGAAAATTTGAGACACATTTGCAAGTATCCAAAAGTGAAGGGGAAACTCAATAAAGAGATAATAATAGTATAATAATAATCATTCGTAAGATAATAAGAAAACAAATGTCAACACGTATGTAAAGGTAAAGGGCAGGGAACTAATCTAAACACCCTTAAAAGGATATACAAGAAATAAATACTACTACTATAATTGCATTTTTATTTTAGTTTTCAGAAAAAAAAAAAAAAATGCATAATAAATATTAATATAATATGTGAATTATAAAAATATAATAAATGTAATAAATTTTATAAATGCATAAAAAAATGTTTATAAAAACTTTAACAAAATGTTTATAAAAATAAAAATATTTTTGCATTCTATTTTTTATTCGTTATGGAATTATCACTTTTTTCGTTTTTTTTTTTGTAATTGAATAAACTTCGGCGCGATTGCTTGAATTTTCAACATCGCAGTTTGTCAATGATAAAAAAAAACAATAAAAATGATAATTTCATTAAGAATGAAACATAAAAATTCAATTATAAATAATTGTATCGATTTTTTCGTTTTTTTTTTTTTTGCGACCAACACTCGAGCAGTCTTTACGTACGAGGAAAGCAAAAAGAACATTTCTTGGGCTCGCGTGCGGGGAAAAGAGTGAGTTTAGCCAGTGCCGTTTTTTTTTTGCCCCGTCTCTTTGCTTCTTCGTCCATCGGTTATAGCACGTTCATCGATACGGAGGTTATCGTCGAGGTTTGTCGTTTTTCCTCGGCGTTCTCGATGGTGGACGAGGAGAGGAGGGCTCTCTGTCGTCTGGATCGTGCGCTCGGCGAAAGCCGATCCAGACGTGTACGCACAGCACCTGGGAACAGCCCACGAGACAATGAATATTTTAGGGATTCTCCCTTCCTAGAGTGATTTACCGGCGAGCCGTGTAATCACTTCGTGCGGTATCGCCTCCCCCGCGTCTCTACTCGCTGTCGCACTAGTGTTTCAGTCTTCCCTCTTTATCACTCGCTCCCTCCCCCGTTCTCTCGTTCTCTTGTCTTTCCCTCTTTCCGTACTCTATCCTGTACTTTTGTCTTTAGGCCGAAGTCTTCGTCTCGTCTCGTCTCTCCCTCTCCCTCTCTCTCTCTCTCTCTCTCTCTCTCTCTCTCTCTCTCTCTCTCTCTCTCTCTCTCTCTCTCTCTCTCTCTCTCTCTCTCTCTCTCTCTCTCTCTCTCTCTCTCTCTCTCTCTCTCTCTCTCTCTCTCTCTCTCTCTCTCTCTCTCTCTCTCGCTCTCTCGCTCTCTCGCTCTCTCGCTCTCTCGCTCTCTCGCTCTCTCGCTCTCTCGCTCTCTCTCTCTCTCTCTCTCTCTCTCTCTCTCTCTCTCTCTCTTACTCTCTCTTCCTGTTCGCCTTTACACTTCCCTCTATAGCGGTCTTCCTCTTGACTTATGTGCGCCTGCCTCTATCTCTACGTCTCTCCTTCGTTTATCATCTCTTTCTCCCTTGCCCTTTACTTCTAGCTCTCTCCTGCTCTCGCTCCCTCTCTCTCTTCGTATTTTTTTATTATTTACTTCTCTTCCATCTCTCCTGCTTGAGCACATTCTCCCTTAGTCTACTCCTCTCTTTCTTTCTCTCTTTCTCTCTATTTTTATTTTTACGGGTTTTGTTGTTTTTTATTTGCTCGTTAAGTGGGTAGCATTATTGTGCTAACGTCGTGTATCAAATTTTGTTTTATTATAATTTCTCTCGCATTGTTTCTCGGTATATCGATTTTTAAGTTACGTCGTGATTTTCAAGTTATGTTATAAGCTAAGTCAAGTTAGGTTTTGCATTACCGCATGGCTATGCTTTCTTTTATTCTTACGTTTACTTTCATTCTTATTTTTCCTATAATTTCATTTTATATCGAATCAGTTTATTATCTTTATTGTTTTTTTTTCTTTTTTTTTCATATTATTTTCTGTCCACCTGTATAATTTTATTTGCCCCGATAGATCTCTGGGCATAATAAACATAAACAATAAATCTCTCTGCCTTTCTCTGTCTCACGATGTTGAAGTTTATAGCGTTGGAATGCAACGGAAATTTTTATTTATTATTTCATTTGTTTGTTTTCATTGTCGCCAAAAATCTTGCGAATTTTGCCTGTAGATCGAGATATCCATATCAGAATATGGATGCTGAAATACCGTTTGAGCAATTTTCTTAACACAAATCTGTCAAAAACATTGGCTATGAAGTTTTTAATGCCTTTCAACGATACAAACTTCAGTATCGTTCTGTCCCTCTCTTGTCTCCTTCCCTCCTCCCTTGTTTACCTATTTCGACCGCTGTATACACGTACACGTATTTCTATCTTCTTCTCTCTTTCTCATAATGACCTTTGTATTCTCCCTCACCCAGCTTTTTTTACTCTCATCAAGCGTAATTTATTTTTTCTTCAAGTTTTGATAACACCATTTTATATATCCAATATATATATACAGGGTGAGGCACACAAAGTGTTACAGAGCAATGGCACTCAAACTATTGATCACATCCAAAAATGTTTCAGACAAAAGTTTCAGTGTTCGAGAAGGCCGTCATACTGGACCACCCTATTTTTTTTATCGGTGGAGACGCTGAAGCGAGGTCAAGGTCAACTCCACTTTTTTAAATGGAACTATGTATTTTTTTTCGATGACATTATTACCGATTTTAAGACGAATTCAGCGACCCATAACACAAGGTCATTCTAGTCACGCAAAGTATGAAAATGGTCGAAAAATCGAAAAATATCGGAATAATCACTTTCAAAGGATCCACTAATCTTGGTTTGGGTCTACCTACAGAAGATGCTCGAAGTGATGACCCTCGACTTGTAAGCACTTGTTAATTCGCTGATGAAAAGACCGTCTAAATTCAGCCAATATTCGTGGTGTAATTTCGGTACATACTCGGCGTAATCTTTCTTCGAGCATCTCCTGTAGGTAGACCCAAACCAAGGTTAGTGGATCCTTTGAAAGTGATTATTCCGATATTTTTCGTTTTCTCGACTATTTTCATACTTCGCGTGACTAGAATGACCTTGTGTTGTAGGTCGCTGAATTCGTCTTAAAATCGGTAATAATGTCATCGAAGAAAAAATACATGGTTCCGTTTAAAAAAGTGGAGTTGACCTCGACGTAGCTTCAGCGCCTCCACCGATAAAAAAAATAGGGTGATCCAGTATGACGGCCTTCTCGAACACTGAAACTTTTGTCTGAAACATTTTTGAATATGATCAATAGTTTGATCGCTATTGCTCTGTAACACTTTATGTGCCTCACCCTGTATATATAGACACCCCTCTATACGAAACGCATAATTTCGATATATTCGAAGCTCCGTTTCGTATCTCGAGCCAACCGGAGTGAAAGTTATTCGCCTCGGTAACGAATTCGAAATTTCAGTCACCGCTGTGCCAACGCGTATATTGCGCGCACACACACACACACACACACACACACACACACACACACACACACACACACACACACACGTGCGCGCGACCCACACTTGACTGGATCACAGCTGTACGAGTGCGTATCTGCTGAAAAAAAAAGAAGAAAAAAAAGAAATCCCGAAGCTGTACACACTCGACACGTTGTGCTTATTGCTCAACGCGCGCGCCAATTATTTCTTCCTCTTTTTTCTCATTATCAGACGTAAATATAAGCGGAGCGTTTTACGAAAAATATAAAAAAAACACGTGTACCGAGCATCGGTCAAATGTTTGTAGACTCGCATTGAAATTCAAGGACAAGCGGCGACTGAACGGATGACGGATGAAGCGGGGAAGCGGGGTTGGGAAGAAAAATTAGAATGTGAATAGTAGAATTGAGGAAAATGGAAGAATGAAAGGGTGCTGAAGTTCCTCCGACATGATCGCCAGTGTGTTATTTTCTCGGGGCAGGTACAGTAGGAAGTTACGAGAGGGCGGAAAGGAGGAGGGGGTGTAATGAGAGATGCGGAACAAGTGACATGTGTTTCAACAGCTTTTTATAAGCTTGTTCATATATGTATATGTATTGGGTGAAGTGAAAAGTTCTGAGCGTTTTCCGCTAGATGTCTTTAGTGAGCCTTATCTCACGATGTATACAACGCATCGGGTCATACTATACGGCGATTTAAAGGTGGCATTGCGCTTCAAAAAAAGTTCTTTGACAGTTTTGTGTTTGGTGAAGCCAGTTGTGTGTTACAGCGTTCCAAAATGGAGGTAAAAAAAGAGAAAATTCGATACATTCTTCAGTAACACTACGACCAAGGTGAAAAGGCGGAGCAGGCGGTCAAAAAAATTTGTGCTGTTTATGGACCCAATACAGTATCGAATGCAACAGCAAAGCGGTGATTCGAACGATTCCGTTCTGGTAATATGGACGTCGAAGATGAGGCACGCTCTGGTAGGCCAATTGTCGAAAATGTCGATAAAATCATGGAAATCGTCGAGTTGGACCAGCATGTGAGCACTTATTCCATTGCCCAGGAACTGAAGATTAGCCAGAAAACCGTTTGGAACCATTTGCATAAGGCTGGTCTCAAGAAGAAGCTCGATGTATGGGTGCCACACGAATTGACGCAAAAGAACCTTTTGGACCGAATTGATGCCTGTGATTCTTTGCTGAAACGTAACGAAATCGATCCATTTTAAGCGGATGGTGACTGGCGATGAAAAATGGGTCACATACGAGAACAACAGCCGAAAAAGATCGTGGTTCAATCACGGTGAGCCGGCCCAATCGATCGCCAAGCCCGGATTAACGGCCAAGAAGGTTTTGCTGTGTGTTTGGTGGGATTGGAAGGGAATCATCCACTATGAGCTGCTCCCATCGGGCCAAACACTCAATTCGGACCTCTACTGTCAACAACTGACCAGATTGAAGCAGGCGGTCGACCAGAAGCGGCTAGAATTGGCCAATAGGAAGGGTGTTGTGTTTCATCAAGACAACGCCAGGCCTCACACATCTTTAACGACGCGCCAGAAGCTCCGAGAGCTTGGATGGGAGGTTCTATCGCACCTGCCGTATAGTCCAGACCTGGCACCAAGCGATTATCACCTTTTCAAGCATTTGCCAAATTTTCTTGATGGTACAAAACTGGCCTCAAGAGAGGCTTGTGAAAATGAGCTGGTCAATTTTTTTTACCAATAGGCACGAGGACTTCTTCAATCGCGGAATTATGAAATTGCCTTCAAAATGGACAAAAGTTAACGAACAAAACGGCGCATATTTGATCTAAATCGGATAATCCTAACTATGTTAATTTCATCGTCGAAATAAAGCGAAAAAACGCTCAGAACTTTTTACTTCATCTAATATACGAACACACCCACACACGAGAATTCTCACTGCGCAACACCCTTATCTTTTTCTTTAATTTTCGATTGTTTTGTTCGCGAACTTTTTGCCTTTCCGTCTCTGCGAATCCTGGTTCCTTTATCCTTCCTGGTTTGGCATTTCGATATCTGTAGAGGGGGAGAGAGACAGAGAGAGAGAGAGAGAGAGTACAAAGAGGCCAAAAGTGAAAATGCACGCTCCTCGCACTCCCGATCGTTAAGCCACAATTATATTTCGGTCGAGTATAGATTTGCGTGTTTTTCTTTTCAATTCTGTACACGTACACATATGGATGGGAGGGAGGAGGGGATTTTGGACCCGGTTATATCTATGTAATGTTGGTATCGGCATATATCTAGCTGCATACGTATGAGTAGTGATACCTATACGATCTTTCGACCGGATGAAAATAGCACAACGTGTTATAGACGCAATATAAAAAGTGCCGAAGAACCACACAAAATTTCTCTTTTCTTTCAACTATTTGTTCATCCCTGATAACGTCGTTTTCATTACGTTTGCATTGTCATCCGGGTAATGTAAAAATCTTTGATAACATTCTCCTAAGACTATGCATTATTTTTTTGCCTCGATCTTCGCACACCGTGAAAAATGTGTGTGTATTTTTTTTTTCTACAATTTTTCCATATATGAAGAATCTTTGATCTTGATTTCGGCGTTTCCGAAAAAAAAAAAAAAAAAAACCAACAACGATGATAATAATTACCTTTATTGTGTTATTATCGTTGCTCTTGTTATAATCATTATTATATCGATGTTATCAATTCACTATTGTTTGTGCCATTATCGCACGATCGTTACGATTATGTGGAAAACCCCGAGGCAATGTTGACCCCCATCCCCGCCCCCTCTCAATCCCCGGAGGACGATAAAACATTATTTACAATATGAGAGGACAGTATATCGCGCCAATATTGTTTTTTCCATTATTCTCACGGACGCGAAACGATCGGTAAATTTTATTTTCATTATCGAGGTGAATTTTTTACATATATTTTTTTTTGTCTCTTCGAACTTCGCATAATATGTTTTATTTAAATAATAATTGACAAGCGGATATACATAGGTACACACACACATGTATGTATATATTTATGTGTGTGTGTGTGGGTGTATGTACGAAACGCGTTCGCGGGGACCGGATGACACTGGAAAACAGCTGGTCAAACGAAGGCCCCGCACGGTTTTATCGTCATACATGTGTGAATTAATGTTCGCACATGTGATGCAACCGGGTACAATGATATCGGCAAAGGAGAGATCGTAATCGTCCGCTAGATGTCATAACGCGTTACGCGCACTTCTTTTTTTTTTCTTCTCGTTTTTTCTTCATTTTTCCTCGTTTATGTTTCGTTGTTTTTTGTTCTAATATTCGCGCGTACCGCCCTTGCGGGATTTCACGTTCCCATCCCTCTCGCTTTTACCCACCGGTGGTATTTACTTTCATTTTCCACATCGTCGAAGAACGCTGATTAGCAAAGTGAAAAGATTAAAGGTCGTAGAAATGTGCGGAGTGTTCGTCGTAATTGAGAATCGGGTTGAAAAATTAAAGAAAGAAAAAAAAAGAAACGCGTACGAAGCCCGGTTCAAAGAACTATCGATGGCAATTTTGAATATTTGATCAGCTGGAGCTTACACGAGGACGTGACGATACACGACAATTTTCAATTTAAACGACGATAAAAATGGATTTTTCCTTTAACGTTGACGCTGAATTATCTTATTTAGCCTCGAAGTGCCAAAAAATTCCGAGTAACGTTTTAATATTTTTTCAATGTATCTCATGATTGTCACAAAATGAAAATCAATTTCGGGCAATTTCGGGAATTTTTTTTTATATAAAAAAAAAATACTTTTGGAAATGGGTTTCAACGTATTTTATTATTCCATCAATCGCCAGTAATTTCCAATTTTATTAATTTAAAAAAAATTATATTTATTATAAATTTTTTTATAAAAAGTGGCCGCTAACAACTTATAGTAATTTTGGCTTAAAGTTGGGCTTGGGGCCATTTTGACCCCGGATGACCGCGGAGGATTAAACAAAGTGCATCCGTTCCTGCAAGGCCAATGTAGGTGCATATCTGGCAACTAGAGTGATCGGAAATGAAAAATAAAAAAAAATGTACTATCAGAATGACAATAAAACCTTTCGTATAACCGGATTGTTTTTATTTTATTTTGATAATTACGAAAATGACAAGCTGTAGAAAAAAACTCGTTCGGTTTTCGACCAAAAAAGCAATTTTAATCATTTGTTATTAGCAAACGGATAAACATATAAAAACATCATTCGGTCAAAATAAAGAAAATGTTATAAACTGTGCTCTGCCCAAACTTAAAGTGATTCGGACGAATAAATTTTGAAATACGACTTACATCGTTACTAACTTCAATCATTTGTTATTAAGAAACGGATAAACGTATTAAAAAATCATCCAGTCAACTATGCAGACCCCTCAACAATCCTTGATAAGAACGTGAAGAGCAACAGATTATTTCTAGATAATTATTACTGCGAGACTGATGCACTAATCGTCGAGTTTTACTCCTGCTTTCATTTAAGGGGTGAGGGCTACTTGTAACGCCGAAAAAAACGCTTTTTTCGGGATTTTTTTTTACAGGTTTTATTATTTGGTGAAAAATGTTTTCCCATATAAATAATCAATATTTCGAGTAGCTACAGTAAAATTTTCATTGAAAAATAATGATAAATAAGCGAGATGCAGTCAGTCTGCGAGGGGTCCAGAAAAAAAAGGTGTTTTGCGGTGATCACTGCTGCTCATCACTGGATCATCTGAAACCAAAAAAATTAACGGGGATCATCAGTAAATCATATTGGGCCCAGGATGGACGAAGGGTTAATGAAAATTTCGAATTTTTACAAAATGGTGGATGTTCAAAGTAAAAACTTGTTTTTCGACCAAAATTTCACTCATATTTTCAGTTATAAAAAAAAAACTATTCACCGCCGATAAAAATCCTTGGTCCATCCAGGGGACAATTGTGTACAGAATAAGTGATATAAATTTGAAAACGATCGGTCAAGCCGTTCTGGAGTTACAGTGATCACCGAATTTGAAAACGTGCTTTCGAGAAAAACGCGTTTAAAGTTTTAAGTACAATTTACATGCAAATAAAAAAATTATTTTTGGACTTACATTGAATCATCTTTTCGGGCACCATAAAGTGACCTTTCCTTCGCCTTAGCAGTCGCAGTGGAAGCGATTTTCTTCCGTCGTCGAACTAATCTGGCCTCTCGAGTGTTTTCCGCCGAACGTCGGTTAGCCATCTCAACTCGAACAGAGTCCTCCATTGTGGCAAAATTGTGGGCGTTTGGTCCTAATTTAATCCCCATAGCATCAAAAACTGCTAATAAGCCATAGGAACCTTCGTTGAAGGTGCAGGTAGCAATGTTGGCTGCTATGCTAACAGTGGTGAAGCTGGCAGGTAACGTTTTTGGGATGACCTTCCAAACGCTCTGGTTAAAACTTTCATTACTATTTTGCGTAAATCCTCCTATACATCTTTGTAGTAATTCGTCTTTTGTAAGATCTTCGTAAAAAGGCTTTATTGCAGCTTTTGCCCGCTCGAGGCGGCTGTGCTCAAAGTTGTATATCTTCATGAATAATGCTCCGATTTGTCTAAAATTTTCAGAGAATACTTTTGAAATGCTGTACTTTGAAAAAGTGCAAAAAAAAAATGATTTTTTGAAAATGCTGACTAGCCCTCACCCCTTAAGGTTATTACTGGATGGACCGTCGGGCAAAAAGTTAGTCCAAAACGAGCGAATCCTGGATTTACAAGTCTAGATCATGTCGTACATGTTAAGCCTCACAGATAGCTAATTTAATAATAAATTAACATTTAGAAATGTTAATTTTCTACTTTTAATAATAATTGAAGTCAAATTCGATGATATTGGCGTGTGCCTGACTGAGTTTTTGTCAGTGACTGTACATCTGTTTCAACTGTCCAACAAAAAAATTTCTCAATTGTTAAATTTAATTAATACATTCAGATCATATTATTATCAATAATTACGCAAAACCTCAATATATATTGAGTTCTCCAATGATTGCTATTAATTCATCGCCCAAAAAAGGCGATACCCTTAATTACTTTAATTAATTTGTCGATAATAACTCAGTCGATTTATTTGAAACTTAGCATAATCAATCGCTTGATCCTCAATCTTGATGATATAATATTTTTTATAATTTACGGCGTTTTATGTTTATAACTACTAAATTATTTAGTGAAAAATTCTAAAATAATTAGTGTATTATTATTCTATCGAGAACAATAATTCCTCAAATTTTCACGAAATTTTGGCGATTTTTTAATATCCATCCAGTAATATGTTAATTTGGGTTGTATCGTAACTCCGAGCCGAAAAAGTTTAATTATTCGGGACTTGATAATTTATTCTCGTACGTCTCGTCTATTCATAGCCGCATTACCTTGTCCAATATCCGGGTGACCGGGATTTTTTTAATCTCATGTTAGCCACGATGTCAAATGGAAAAAGTATCACGTGCGCGTGATATTTTCTCAAGTCTACTTCGAAATCTGCAACCCGTCGATTGTGGGACGCGCGGGCCCGAGTCCTCCCAGAGCCCGCATCTTCGATGTCGAATTTCACGGTAAACATTTTTTTTCTCTCTCAATAATTGATCCTCAAAGACACGGAATTTCGCGAATTTCCAATGGAATGGGTAAAAAATTCCCATGTACAGCTCAGCTGTAACACATCCACGTATTGGGCCAGGCCAACGCTTGCTTGCCACGCGAGTCCAACATTCTTCTTCCTTTTTTCCATCGTCAATGAAATAGCAATATTTTGCAATAAATATGAGAATGATAAAGCAGAGGCGGAAGCAACAACCTTGCACTTTAAAGAGACGCGACAATCCTCACTAAATGTAATAACGCATCGCGACGTGACCGAAACAAGAAACAATAATTCACTGAAGGATCCGAGTGAGTCACCCGTTTACGCGACTTGTTTGCATTTTTTCGCTCACGACGAGCAGCAAAATTCGTTTAAAACAACGACGTAATTTATGGACGAAACAATTTGTTTACTTTTTTTCTTAATTTTATTCAGGGCGACCATTCGCTCTGAAATTCTTTGCGCTCTTCGCGCTGGAGCACAATGCGCTTGTCGATTGTTGAATTCATTTTATTTTTAGGGTTTTGTACACGGAGAGAATTAAAAAGTAATTTTTGTCGTGAATTTCACGGTAAAAATTACCGTGATATATTTCAACGTGGTGACAAGTGAGAAAAGCATAATAATTCGTATGCGACAAGTTTTTTTTTAACTCACGTTACAGAAAATTTCAAATACGTAGCTAAAATTTTACTATACAAGAAGGGTAGCGCGCACGATAATTTTTACCGAGAGCACAATACATTTTCCTATAACACTCATTAAATTTTATAATAAATCTTAAAATAACTGTTATAAAGACGATACTTTTTTATAGACATTTTTGAAAGGCATAAAATAATAAAATGCACAGTAAAATTTCACTGATATTATATATTTTTTAAATTTATATTTTGCGTATTTTGTTACACATCAAAATTTACTAGAAAATCTGGTAAAATTTTCTATCTGAAGAAGAAATTTTATTTTATTTTCGTGAAAATCTGTGTTTTACTCAGTAATAATAAGCGAAGTTTCAGGGTTGTCATCTGGTTACCGTTACTGCACGGTAATTTTTAACATTTAATTCTCTCCGTGTAATCGAACGAGGATGGGACCTCTGTTACAACTTCATATGGAAATTCCAATCAAGGAATTTTTATTCTTTAGCTGTAAGAGTGGGGATAAAAACAACAATGAACAATAACAATTTTTGGCAGGCTGCCAAATTCTTGCGAATAAAATCTTATGTAAAAACATATTATTGAGTTAAAATTGGGCAATTTTCAACTCATAATATTGTAGAAAAATATTTTCAAGCCGTGAAATGATATTAACACATATCATGTTTGCAATTAAATATAAATATGTTGCAATTTTATTAAAGAAAAAAATAACCGTTAGACTTAGCAACTCTGGCATTCTCTGCCATCGGCACAGCTGACTATCGCTGAAGCATCGTCGGCTTCAAGTTATTTACACGATGAGAAACGTTCAACGTAAAACGTTTTATAAAGATTTTTTGTTCCGGCAAAGTCGAGATAACGTTAAAAATGTCGAGCGGACGAATAAATTCATTTTATTATATAATTCAAATGCTGTAATACTATGTAGGTTTTAAACATCCGGCCATTTTGAAATTCCCGCCAGTTAATGCTTGACTGTGAGTGGCTCACTCGACAGAGCCAGTTAAGGAGGTACGAGCACTTCCTCGGGGTCAACAAAGATACTAAATTTATGTTACCCCACGGGTGTTCTGATTTATGTTAACTTATGTTGAATATTCGTATTGTCGATCCTAAAGTGCCAAATTTGTAGTAAATATTTTATTTAATGCATATTTACTAATAAAAAGTGAAAAATTAGATCCTCAACGACTCTGGAGTCTCCCAGAGTCTTGAGGATTCAAGACTCTGGAAGACTTCCAGTCTTCCGATATCCAAGCAGTACCGTGATTCTGTAATTCGGTAGCGGACGTTTTCGTTATCGTTACCTAGCGACAGCCAATAAGAGGGCTCCCTTTCTTCTGATCGTGCATGCGATTGGCTGTCCCTAGCCAGCGACAATGAAAACTATCGATACCGACTTACAGAATCTCGCTACAGAGCTAGGTTATGCTCGCCAAACGAATCAGCTGTTACGCCCGACGTTGACAAGTTCATGTGTAGTATTTCGTCATTATGATAATACTCAACCGGAAGTTGAAACCGTTTTATAATGTAGTGCTTGAACTACACGGTGAAGTTCGAATTTTCGATTTTTTACAATATCTATTATGTCTAATTTATCAAATTTCATTTTTCCAACGACCTTAGTTTGATTCGTGAGCAGCAAAACCGTGATCATCACACTTCCGGTCGACCGTCTCTATAAGACGACGTGCTTCACTAGCTCAAAGTGCTCGACTTTGCAATTTTATTACGAAAAAACTGAACGGTCAATATAGCTCAAATTTTTCCAAAGGGTGCATAACGTATTCGTCAACATCATAGATAAATTTTAGGCCCGAAAGTTGAATTCGTCGTAACGCTCCAACCCTCTTAACGCGGTGTCGTCACGTTTAACCTACAAGTTTCGATAATGTCCAAAAACAAACCGTTCGAGCACAAAATTCTCATCTTTTTTCGAGTATTATTAATGAACGAAGTAGATAAACCACTTGATTATTTACGTGATATTCCTCACACTATAATCACGGTTCAGTCACCCGTGCGGAAAATTGGTAGGGTATAACAATTCGGGGCCTTCAATGGATAATTTGTGGATTCCATAATAAGGTTTTCCGTAAAAGAGCCGGACCGGGCCCCTATTAGGGAATGTTAGGTGAGGTGGGTTGACTAAAACTATGGTCTAAGTACGGAGACCAAGTAAAGGCCTTTAAGGGATGTAGTTGTAGATTCCCTAGTAGAGATTTCCCCAATGATTCCCTAGTAGAGATTTCCCCAATGATTCCCTAGTAGAGATTTCCCCAATACTACTAGACTTTGCAATTGTAGGGGCAAATCAGTATAAATTGCTTGACTAAAGAATTTGTGGCATAATAATTATCGAAATCGATTAAATATAATAATTAAACTATGCGTTTAAAGGATCATTACAGTGTGACCGCCCGAAAAATAGCCGATTTTCGCGATTTTTTTTTAGGTGGATAGGATAAGCTAATCGGTCTAATTTTTTTTTTTACAAATTGAAGCACCGATAAAGAATACAAAATGATTTTTTTTTAATTTATTTATTTATTGTTAAACATTGTTTTTATTTGCGGAAAATTGCGTGGAAAAAAAATGGTGTCCCATGGTGGCCAGGGTTGCGGTCGTAAATTTTATCTGAAATAAAAATTTCAAAATGATTATTGATCTGTAGGAAAACTGCTTTGTGTTCCTATGGAGGTTTTTTTTAGTGAAATTTGAAAAAATGGCGGCGGTTTGAACAAAAAGTATCAAATTTAGCCTTTTTTTCGACAGTTTTTCGTAAAAAAAACATAGGAAGATTTCAAAAAAAAAAAAAAAAAAGCTTCCATAGCAACATTTAGGAATGACGTGAAGAATGTTCTGTTAAAATTTCAAACGGATAGCTTGACAACTCTTCCTTTGAGAGTGGCCACCGTTTTGAAAAACACCATTCCGAGAAAAACGCGTTTAAAATTCGGAGTGCGAGACCTGGCGCGCCGTCCGCGCCAGGTCTCACGCTCCAATCACTTTTTCTAAGAAGGGCTGTAGCGACCGAAATAATTCGAATTTCGATCTAAAAATTGGACAGAACGTTTATAACCGTGTATACTATCGGATAATGCAAAAAAAAAAACCGATTTTTTGAAAATTTTACACTGTGATGATCCCTTAATAGACGAGCTGTGATGACTCGAACCAACACGCATGCAGTGCGTTCATTGGAACAACGCGGAATCAAACGTGTCAAAATATGCTAGAGAATTCTAAGCCTCAAATGTATTGAAATAACACATTATTTCACGCGCACGTACGCATATGGCTGTCATAATTTTTATGAGGCACCGTTGAGGCAATTTTAAAGACCCTGGCTATATTGCCTACAATGACCCTCGGTAGCAAAGTGTGACCGGCCACTGATGGCCCATGTGAGGCTTCCAGACTAGGGCCTTAATAGAGTTAGGGACAATTGGGCCCGATCAAAGGCCGAACTCAATTTCCGCGAGAGCAGTTTTTTTTAAATCTAAATCACAGTATTATTTTTGTCCCTACATCTCTATAACTAGATGTCCCTACATCTATATAACTAACCCTACTCTATAAAATGGATAAAGGTTCAGCTTGAACATTAAAAACCACCGAAACTATGTTGTGAAACCGATTGATGTTTCGACAGTTAATGCGTCCTAAATCAATCTGTCGGCGATATAAATTTCAACCGTCTACAAGCATTTCGATTATGATATTGAAACTCCTCGATGCGTGGCAAGATCTTGAATTTTCGTACGGCCTAAAACGATATTGCGAATAAAAAATGGATTAAGGCGGGATCCTGAATTAGCCGGTTCGAAAAATCGATATTTTGAGGAATTTTTGTCGGGTAAAAAAAAAGCAAGTTTAGCGAAATTTTCAGATTATTTTATTACATGTTTGAACATAAGAAAACAATTCTTTTTAAAGAAAAATATCAACAGGCAACCGATTTTTATGCACATTCGTGCCACTGCTGTTTCCATGCGGCGTGACAAATGGAGCTCGTAATTTTCATCTGAAACAAAAAAACCAAAAACCATTTTAATTGTGACATATTTTTCTTCTATATGAACTAAAAAAAACGAAATTTTTTTTGAAATTTGAATGTTTTTTCGGGTTTGAAGTAGAAAATGTGCTTTTTGTGAAAAAAAAATTATTTCAACTTGCTAAAAAAATTGTTAAGAATTTTTTTTCGACAATGTTTTTAGTTCAAATAGAAAAGAAAACGATACTGAAGCGAACAAGCTTTGGTTTGTTTCGATTGGACTTCTAGTTTTTTTGTGATCAGCTACGCCAAATTAGAAAAATCGTAAAAACGAAAACTCGAGAAAACGGGCGCCCTAACTGCCCGAGCGCCCGTATACCTGCTCGACCCTCCACTACGTTCAGTGCTGTATCTTTGGAAATATTTCGAATTGGGCTATAAAACTTTGTCTAGATATTCTTAGATACATCAGGAATAGATTTAAACAATAAAAAAAAAATCGATTTTTTGGACCTTCTAATTCAGGATCCGGCCTTAAAGAAGTGCGGTATCTACTTTACCAGCCGTGAATAAAAAAAGGCTCGATTTCGCGGCAAAATTGAAATAGGATTTTCACTCTCAGCCAGCCGCTGCCCTGTGTATAATCGGTAATGGATTTTAGAATCATATCGTACGAAGAGTCGTTCGCCAACGTTACAACGGAAAGCGCTGTTCATTATCGAAAATATTTTTCGAAAAAAAAAAAAGACGTTTTTCGTACAATTGACAAAATGTTTTCTATACAGTTTGATCGCATCGTCGAAAAAAAAACTAATTCTGATATTGATTAAAACTTCATGAATCTATTTTGCCTTGAGTATTTACTGAAGAGCTTCCTGATAAATACTGCCAAGTATCGCCGCTGCCTTCCGAAAGGGAAGCCGCATTTTCCCAGGTTCACTCTACGGATCCAGATGAAAAAAAAAATGCGAAAAATTCTCGAAGCCCTTACTTTCGCATACTTAGGGTTAAAAAAAACAACAACTTGCGCCATCGTCGCGCAATTTTCGCTCGTAGACGAAATTTCTTAAAAATTCCAATAGCCGTCTCAACGTTGTATTGCAACCATACAAGCTCAATTTTACGCTAAAAAAAAAAACGCGAATCTCCCGAAAATGATTTTACATCAATAAGATGTCATTCGATCGAGCACGATCGAAATAATGCGACGCTCGATTTCGGTAATAGTTTCGTCAACGAGAAACCCAATTTGTTGCGTAACGAAGCGTTGCTTCCTTTTCCAAACAAACAAAAGAAAAATGCTTCGTCGAAAAAAAAAAAGAATATGTTCCGCGACCTCGTTATTGGCGCGCAAAATTCCTGTCTTATTCTTCTCGTTAGCTGCGAGTTTCATTGTCCGGACGGTGGGCATTGTGACCATACGCAAGTTCCATTGTGAAAGTACGTAAACGATTGGAGTTTTGAAGAGCGAAGAAGCATAAGCGTGCCAGCCGCGTATATGGATTCGCTTCCTGTTGGTTGTAGCGCGTTTCCGGTTGTATAGATCCGTTGCTTCTCCGCGTCTCGTCTGCGAGTGGGCACAAAATTCTAACGTCAAATAACGTTCGTTAGAATTTAATAAATTACGATTCGATCAACGAGGCGGATCGTAAAGTTTCGTTGCCACTTTACGAATGTTCTCTCGGCCTCAATGATTTCTTTTGTCTCGTCAACTTAACGCGTGCCATCCTATTCCTCTATGCCTCTTCTTTCTTTACCCATTGTTCGTCTTAACGGACGAACGGACCCATAGACAAAAGCTGGAAAATAAGCTTTTCAAGCACGATAATTGAACGAATTCCAACAACGCTCGACGTTGCTGAAACGACACGACATTACTGATAAGAATAATTAACTGTGAGAAGAAGAAAAAAAAAACACGGACGCCTTCGATCTTTGGCTTCGAAGTTCTTTCCCGAACCAAAGCAAAACAATTGTCTCGAACGCACGAGGATCGGAGTTTTCAAGTCTCAGCATTTTCCGGCAGATTGACCTTTTCTCTCTCTCTCTCTTGCTCTTTTCTCCGACTGTCTCCTAGTCCGCATTAGATATGGCGCGCGTTTCTTCGCTTCAGGACAACAAGCCCTCTTCTTTATCTCGCTGGGACGTTTCTATTGCGGGGACCTCAAACCACATGATATATTGTTATCCGTATGTGTACTCGCGTGTCAAACATATGCACACGGAGAGAGGGGAGATAGAGAAATGAAATGAAAATTTATGTCCTAGCGCGCTGTTGGGCGATTTTACAAAAGGTAGTGACGAGACGTCTTACACTGACGCAAAACAATTCTTTTGATATTAACTAGATGCGTCTATTTGATTTTTGTTTATTTAAATTGCTTTCCATTATTAAAAGTATTTATTTTCAATATATTTATTTATTCAAATCAAGATCTATTGAACATCGTCTGATAACTAAATATTTTATTTATGCCTAATAAATCTGTGATTTGGTTTCATCTGGTGGTATGAGACGAAAGAGACAGACGGAAAAATGGTACACGATTCAGTGTCTCAAAAATCTCTTGGCTTTGTTTTCGTTAGAAGACTGTTGTAACATTCTGCAGTTGAGGAAAGAATAGTCGCGCCTGTGCAGCACTTTATGGAGATGATATGCTCGCCGCATTTCTATCTGATAATTTATATACTAAATAACTCTAGATGTTTGATATAAACTGCTCTAAGCATGTAAAAAAGTCTCAAGCTTGCGTAACGACAATAAAAACAGGGGGTTACCGAATGTTCGAAGAAAATATTCATGACAAAACTTTGAAAATGACACTAGCAGAAGAATTTTCGTAACTGCGACTTCTCGGAGAACATGTAAATATGTCTAAATTTATTAAAGGGTCTAGCCGGATAAGAATGGTGAATCTGCCCCCACCGAATTTTGTGGCGCCGATTTTTTCCCAAGTCCCTAACCTAAAAAAACAATTTTGTGCAAAATTACAGCTTTCTACATCGATGCTGAGGGGTCTTCCTGCTGAAAAAACGTGTTTTTTCGATTTTTGCAGTTTTTAAATACCAAGAGGCGACCGAAAAATCTGAAAAAATTCGGAAAAATCAGAAACATGTCAATGTTAATGGGAAATTTTTTTTCGTTTTTTTTTAAATGCTAAACTCCCTTTTTAATCATCAAATTTTCCTTTAAAAACATTATTTTGTAGTGGAGAGATTTTTCTACTATTATGACAAAAATTGACATGATTTAACTCTTGATTCCCTGCATTTCAAAAAAAAAAAGTCTCAAAATTCGACCTGCAACACATTGAAAAAAAATAAAAACGACAAAATTTCTCATTTTTCATTGGAAATCCATACATAAATCATTCTTTCAGTTTAATAAATGGGTGCTCATGGCTGGAGTAGTTATGAGAAATGAGACATGACATCTAGATCGATTGCGTAATTCAATTTAGTTCGATGCATCCACACTAGTGGCGCCACTTGAACTGCGCGGTTTTACCGACAGCTATGCTGAGATGAGTATGTTTACGCGGACTTTTGGTCAAGCTAATGAGCTGAAATATTCAGATCCGCGTAAACTGTCAAACAACTGTGAGAGGGTACGTTTACGCAAGCCGAAATTCTGTAACGCTGCGCTGTTACCTTACTACTGTAGAAAAAACTCGCGTAAACGCCATCAGTTCGTTCTTCATGTCATTATGCATGCGTGTTTGACCGTTTACGTAACTAGAATATCTTAGCGTAACGTGAGCAAGTATCTGCATAAACATACTCAATGATTTTCTCATCGACATGTTATTAAATAACGTCGAAAAATACAAAATATCCAAAATCAGCGTAAAAATCCTATTGTTTACATCTGTTTGTTATGTCTGACAACTACTCCAACTTTGAGCACCCATTTATTAAACCGAAAGAATGATTTATGTATGGATTTCCAATGAAAAATGAGAAATTTTGTCGTTTTTATTTTTTTCCAATATGTTGCAGATCGAATTTTGAGACTTTTTTTTCTAAATGTAGGGAATGAAGAGTAAAATCATGTAAATTTTTGTCATAATAGTAGAAAAATCTCTTCGCTACAAAATAATGTTTTTGAAGGAAGATTCAATGATAAAAAATAGAGTTCAGCAATAAAAAAAACGAAAATAATTTTTCCATTAACATTGACATGTTTCTGATTTTACAGAATTTTTTCAGATTTTTCGGTCGCCTCTTAGTATTTAATAACTGCAAAAATGGAAAAAACACGTTTTCTCAGCAGGAAGACCCCTCGGAATCGATGTAGAAAGCTGTAATTTTGCACAACATTTTTTTTTGTAGGTTAGAAACTTAGGAAAAAATCAGCGCTACAAAATACGGTGGGGGCAGATTCATCATTCTTATCGGGCTAGACCCTTTATGCGAAATTTTTCATTCCAGTTCATCGTTGGGTATAATAATGGATAGTTTTTTTTTCGCGTTTACTTTCAGAATTATAAGCTGTTATGTGTCATAACATTGAATAATTTCGTTGTTTCGACAAATATCAGATTTTCGTATGTTGAAGACTATCCATTGATGTGCACTGTTCTATTTATCGCCGCATATGTATTTTATTTCGTGTTAATTTTATTCGGGGTAGAACCGTCTGTTCAAGTCCAGCGGCTTAAATTTCCTGAGCCTCTTGACGATTCCTCTTCTGTCCAAGAGGCTGGATGCCAGTGCGTTTGGATGGATTGCGAGCTTATGCTCGTAGCTTGTGCACAACTTTTGTGCTACTTTCTTCGCAGTGTCAATCTTCAGGTCCTTATGTAGATTTGCAGTCGCGACGTACCAAGGGGCGTTTGCAATCATTCTGAGAGTTTTTGCTTGGAATCTCTGTAGAATTTCCATGCTTGAATTGCTGGCGGTCGCCCAGAGCTGTATTCCATACTTCCAAATTGGTTTCATGACTGTTTTGTAAACCATGATTTTGTTGTACATAGACAGCTTTGACCTTCTGCCTAATAGCCAATACATTTTTTTCAGTCGTAGGTCCAGTTAGTGCCTTTTATTTTTAATGTTTCTTGCCCAGGTTAGCCTGCAATCGAGGCACACGCCGGGGTATTTTACCTCGTTCACTCGTGGGAGGCGTTGGCCATAATTGATAGCAACTTATTTTTATTATTAGGTGTATGACTTAATTTTTACAGATTTTTCAGCAAATTTATTTAATATAAAAAAATAGAGAACAACAAACTTAATCTTGGAAATATTGTCGATCGTTTTCTATGACCTTGCGCCATCTCTCAGGTAACATACGAATGCTGTCGCGAAAGAAACTTGCAGCCTTCGAGGCGATAAAGTCATCGACGAATTTACGCACATCGTCCAGCGTTTTGAACTGTTTATCCACTAAGGCGTGCTGCATTGACCGGAACAAATGATAGTCGGATGGGGCCAAGTCTGGTGAATATGCCGCGTGCAGGAGAACTTCCCATCCCAAGTTCAAGAGGGTCTTCTGAGTCGCGCGAGCAACGTGAGGTCGAGCGTTATCATGCAGCAATATGACTTGCCTGCTTCCTTGCCCAATAAATAGCCTTTTCTGATCAAGTTCTTCGCTCAGTTTGTTCAATTGTCGGCTGTAGCGTTCCGCAGACACCGTCTGACCAGCTTCCAGGAGTTCGTAATAAAGCACACCCTTCATATCCTGTTCAGGGCGCGGCTGGTTACTAAGATCTAAATCACCACTTCTAAAACGTTTGTACCAATAATTACACGTTTCATAAGACACAACGTCGGCACCAAGAACACTACAAATTGATTCCCGTGCTTTAGAAGCATTTTTTCCTTCTTGGAATTCGTATAAAATGCAGTGCCGAATGTGCTGTTTATCAGTTGCCATCGTGAACTCTGCTATTTTGAGAGGTTATGTAACTCACGTAGACTTGTCGTTCGGTGTTCTGAAACCTTGCGACCGATCCTTTCAAAACCACAAAAGACCGCAAAAATATTTCTATTTTAAATATAATTTTAAGCTCGGAGAAAAAATCTGTTAAAATTAAGTCATACACCTAATAAAAGTCCCTGTAATTTACTGTTTTAAAAAGGCCCTGACCTATGCGCCCACAAATTACGGCTCTCCGCGAGCGGAATACCTTAATTTACATAATAAATATAAAAGTAACGGAAACCGGATATAAGATAAATCTTAAAACTAATTAACGATGAATGAAATAATAAAATAATAATCAAACAATGAGCAATAGTAATAATAATTAAATAAAGACAGCGGAAGAGGGAGAGTTGATTTTGCACATAGTCATATGCGTTGTCTGTGTGTGCGTATAAATCTGTATCGTAGCTAACGGGCCGAGAAACCATTGCGATTGCGCGTTAGAGAAAGTAATCTCTGTACCACTAGCTTGCATTGTGTGTCGCAACGATTGGTTGGTCGGTCAGTTAACGGTCTCTCTCTCTCTCTCTCTCTCTCTCTCTCTCTCTCTGTCTCTGTCTCTGTCTCTCTCTTTCTCTCTCTCCGCTGTATTTATCGAGATCGGAACTTGGCCAGTAACAGAGCCCTCGATATTCTATTTTCTCGAAAGAAATTGAGGAACGGAATTGTGTACACTCTATAGGATAATGTATGTAGACTTTTTGTTTCTCTTCACACGTTCTGCAGAACAATCGATTGAAGCGATGGTGGTGATGGCGCGGCGGAAGTTTCTCGAACGATCGAGTACAAGAAACGACGACGATTTCGCAATCCGTTCATTACAATAGCTACAATGCGCCTGAAATAGGCAAATACACTTGACAAGTAATGTTCGAAGAAGTTACGGAAATTGTTCTTGCGATTTGAGCAATGCTGGCAAATAATTTCATCTTGATATCGTGCAGTTGCCGATGCCAAGCTTTCTTCGAGCTTTCATCGACGAGGCGATAAAAAAAATGTACGCTTTCGGCAGATTTTTTAAAGTTTCAAACTCGAGTAACATTAGTTTTGTACATCGCTTTTGCGAAACAATATAAAAAGAAACCGGAAGCAAAGAGAATTCTTTGTATAAATCTACATTAATAAATTCCCGCGCTGCCGTCAATTAGGCCGCGATTAATCGCCGAAAGTTCGTAACGAGGAACTCCACAGAATTGCGCGAGCGTTCGACTGTAAACGTGTATGAAAGAAGAGGGAAAAAAAAAAAAACGACGTACAGAATAAGCGCGCGAAGCGATACGAAGCGGAACGAATCTAAATAAAAATCGAAAATTCAAGTAGTAGCAGTGAAAGAAACGCGAGCGAGAGCGCGAGATGATCGCACGTGAAAAAAAAAAAAAGAAAGAAAGAAAAGGAAGGGCGAGAGGGACAGAAGAAACGATAAAAAAAAGTCTCGTCGTGTTCCAAAGCGCGTTTATGTAAACCTTGAGGCTAGATCCGGATTCTTTGGTCGCGGTAGCTCGTGTGCGCAGGCGCGCGTGCGGTAAACGACTTCTCGAGCGCGGTGGTGGGGGCAGCGGCTGCGCCGCGCTACCCGTCGGCCGAGGGGCGGGGGGGGGGGGGGGCAGTGCCGGGACGACGGTGGCGCTGCTTCTGGTGAAGGGGTACACCTGACCGGTGTGTTTGAGGCGAACGAGAACGTTGGGACGCGAGGGAAGAGAAGCTGCGAAAAAAAAAATAGACAGAGACACGTGCACTCCAGAAAACGCGTTCCGCGTTTTCTACCGACGCGAGTGCGAGCGGGACGAAGCGAAAGCGAGATATATAAGCAACGCTCACTCGCGCGCGCCGACGTCACGTCGGCGAAAGTGTTCTCGTATTACACTCGACGACCCTCGACGACGACGACGACGACGCGACGACGCGGTCGCCACCGCGCGATATGCTCCGATATTTGAGATAGCACACGCGTGTTAGAACTCTCACTAACCAAAACCATTTAAATTTCGACGAATTGTTAAGGTATTCCTTTCACGAAGCCGAATATTTAACGATTAACTGACTTTTGTCGAGAATTGAGAAAAAAAAAGTATTAGGTGTGTGAATTAATTTTTACAGTTTTTTTTTTCTATACTTGTGGTTCATTAAAAAATAGACAAAACCGTGTTTGATCCGGATAATATCCCCCGTTGCTTTCTACAACCTTCTGCCACCGATCCGGTAGCATACAGATACCATCACGATAGAAGCTGGCTGGTTTCGAGGCGATAAAGTCATCGACGAATTTCCTAATATCTTCGACTTTTTGGAAGTGGCTCCCTCTTAAGCTGTGCGCCATTGACCGAAATAGGTGATAGTCGGATGGGGCCAAGTCCGGTGAATATGCCGGATGAGGAAGAACTTCCCAGCCCAGGTTTAAAATAGTTGTTTGGGGCGTACGAGCAACGTGAGGTCGAGCGTTATCATGCAGGAGAATGACTTTTCGCCTTCCGTGTCCTGTGAATGGCCTTTTTTGCTCAATTGTTTCGCTTAAACGATTTAATTGGTCACTATATCGTTCTGCAGTGATCGTCTGACCTGGTTCTAGAAGTTCATAATAAAGAACACCCTTTATGTCCCACCAGATACACAAAAGCATTTTTTTGACGTTCATTTGCGGTTTGGGAGTTGATGTTGTTAGTTCTCCAGGGTCCACCCATGATTTTTTCCGCTTGGGATTCTCATAAAGGATCCATTTTTCATCCCCAGTCACGATTTTCCAGAGAAAGTTCCTCCTTCGTTGTTTGCTAAGCAACCAAAGACACGTGTTCATTCGTTGTCCGAGGTTATATTCGGTAAGTTCATGTGGGACCCATTTCACGAGCTTGTGAATTTTTCCCATCGCGTGTAACCTCTTGACAACGGTTGGTCGATCAACTCCTAGTTGGGCTGCAAGTTCTTCTTGTGTCTGTGAAGAATTTTGGACCAGTAAAGTTTCCAAATCGTCGTCCGAAAGTTTTTCAGGCTGTCCAGTACGCGCACGGTCACCGAGTTCGAAATCATTGTTTCTAAAACGTTTAAACCAATAATTGCATGCTTCGTATGACAAAATACTCTTCCCGAACACAGAACAAATTGACTCCCACGCTTTGGTGGCACTTTTTCCTTGTTGGAATTCGTAAAGGATGCAGTGGCGAATGTGCAGCTTATCGGTTGCCATTCTTCTTGCTACTTTATTTTAAGGTTATGATGCTCGCCCAATAAATTCATACAGCGTCTTGAACAGGGCTATGCCAATACTTTAAAATCCTAAAAGGACGTTGAAATATTTCAACTTGAAAGAGGATTCCCAGGCTGCTAGAAAAATCTGTAAAAATTAATTCACGCACCTAACATATACTGATGAAATTTTAAGCCAAGCTATCGAACTTTTAACAGCAAATTATGAGTTTAAAAATCATATAATTTATGCAGCACTCTATGGAGATAACATGCTGGCCATCTTCATATCTGATAATTTGTATAATAAATAACTAGATGTCTAGTAATGTTTAAATAAAATACCCGTGCGGAAATTGAGTTTGGGCTTTGATCGGGCCCATCTTAATTTTCGCTAACTTTATTAATGCCCTAGGAAGCGTCACTTGGGCCATCAGTGGCCAGTCACTCTTTGCTACCTAGGGGCATTGAAGGCAAAATAACCAGGGCTTTAAGAATTGCCTCAACGGTGCTTCATAAAAATTATTGCAGCCATATGCGTACGTGCGTATGTGTGCACTTGTGAAAAAGAAATGTGTTATTTCAATACATTTGAGGCTTAGAATTCTGTCGCATATTTTGACACGTTTGATCCCACGTTTTTCCAATGAATGCACTGTATGCGTGTTGGTTCAAGGCATCACAGCTCGTCTACTAAACGCGCATAGTCTAATTATTATATTTAAGGCCTTAGGCCACTCTAAGATTTTCCAAAAATTGATTTTTGTTTGTTAAACATGTACCCTAGTACCTATAAAATTATATTCCAAAATATTATGGTCGTGAAAAATGTCTAAGTACTCGATTTTCGAATTCTAGCGCAACCCCTCTTGATTTTTGTCGTGACTTTCTACTAACTTTAAACGCATTCATCTCAAAACTACAATTTTCAAGTCGGCCGTACTCATAACTCAAACAAATGTCAACCGATTCACTTGAAATTTTAACTGTATTTTTAGAATTACATTTTCTGAGGCACAACGTAGCATTTTTTAAAATTATATTGCACAGTTCCTTTTTTATAAACAATTTTCTGACGATTTTCTCACGGCATTTTATACTTTTTGTTTTAGAAATGCGCCATTTTGACAAAAAACAATATATCAAAAAAGCCTACGTACATCTATAGTTATTCTTATATATAATCGAAAAAACTTTAGTGTCTCATCATAACTGAAAAATTATAGGAGCTGTTGGTCCGGCCGTTGACCTTCCAGAAATAAAAGCGTCATCGGAAAAATGCTGCACAATCGCCATTTTGACATGTAGCGCTGTGAAAAAATAATTTTGTATAGTCAATTACGTGTATAATAAAACCAATGCACAAGTGTGCGTCTCGTATGTATATACAGGGCGGCGATTATCAGGTGGCCATGTATTTTTTGCGAGTCTGGCGCGAACATTTTGCGGCCGAGAAAAATAAGACATCCAAAGGTTTTTCAATTCCTCTTCGAAAAAAAAAAATGTAGTGTATTTTTGTAATGATTAATATTTGTCCGAAAAAATTGGCCATTGTGGAAACAATATCAAAATTGTGTATTTTGTTTTTTTTTATTTTGAGTCCCGCAGAATGAAAATAATTAAATTTCTATAAAGATTTTTTTTTCATGGAATTCATGGAATTAAATTTCACCTCACTTCAGAATGCGTGTTTGATCATTTGTTTCTCCATGAGGTGATGAACAAACAAAGTTTTTCAGGAGTCTTTCGTATGCGGAATTTAATTATCTTCATTTTGCTGTACTCAAAATGGTATTCTGATTTTATTTTCAGAAAGCTCAATTTTTTCTGGCGAATATATTAGTCATAAAAAAATACGTTCTATTTTTTTCAAAGAAAACATGAAAAACAATTGAAATTTTTTTTTTTCGGACGTAAATACTTCGCGCCAGACCCGTAAAAAACACATGGCCATGTGACAACTGTCACTCTATGTGTGTGCATATATAAAGGGTGTTTCAAAATTACCCGACATTTGGATTTATTAATAAAACGTATTATTTATTTGAAAAGTACGAATATTTTTATTTTAATATAAGGTACATACATGGAGGTTATGTGCGGCTGCAGTCCTTGTGTCAATTGGATCTTGTAAGCATGCATATGCAGATCTTTCGTCAAAATGCGCTGCACAGAGCATCTTGAAGTGTTCAATTGCTGAACACTCGTACTCATTGCGGTTGTTTTCATTCGAACGACTGGTACGAGGACGGCCACTGCTTTTCGCGGTCAGAATTGAACCACTGACCTCAAATTTTGTGATTAAAATCACCACAGTGTTGCGAGATGGTGCGTTATGATGACCAAAATACGTGCAGACTTTTCGAACCGTCTGTGCAAAATTTTCACCATTTTTGCAGTGAATTTTCACAATTTCTATGCGTTGCTCGATCGTATAATTCTCCATGACTAAATTTATTAGGTGTATGACTTAATTTTTACAGATTTTTCTTCGATCTTAAAATTATATTTAAAATAGAAATATTTTCGCGGTCTTTTGTGGTTTTGAAAGGATCGGACGCAAGGTTTCAGAACACCGAACGACAAGTCTACGTGAGTTACATAACCTCTCAGAATAGCAGAGTTTACGATGGCAACTGATAAACAGCACATTCGGCACTGCATTTTATACGAATTCGAACAAAGAAAAAATGCTTCTAAAGCACGGGAATTAATTTATAATGTTCTTGGTGCCGGAGTTGTGTCTTATGAAACGTGTAATTATTGATACAAACGTTTTAGAAGTGGTGATTTCGATCTTAGTGAACAGCCGCGCCCTGGACAGGATATGAAGGGACAGGATATGTGCTTTATTACGAACTCCTGGAAACTGGTCAGACGGTGACTGCGGAACGTTACAGCCGACAATTCAACAAACTGAGCGAAGAACTTAATCAGAAAAAGCTAATTACTGGGCAAGGAAGCAGGCAAGTCATACTGCTGCATGACAACGCTCGACCTCACGTTGCTCGCGCGACTCAGAAGACCCTCTTGAACTTGGGATGGGAAGTTCTCCTGCACGCGGCATATTCACCAGACTTGGCCCCATCCGACTATCATTTGTTCCGGTCAATGCAGCACGCCTTAGTGGATAAACAGTTCAAAACGCTGGACGATGTGCGTAAATTCGTCGATGACTTTATCGCCTCCCCGAGCAGAAATCTAATCAGGCTGCCTGAGGATCCATCAGGGGCGGATCAGGGATCAATAAGGCGCCCTGATCAGGTACGCCTGATTTGAGCCGTACAGGGGCCTGAGCAGGGATCAATACGGCGCCCTGATCAGGCACGCCTGATTTGTGCCAGACAGGGGCCTGAGCGGGGATCAATAAGGCTCCCTGATCAGGCACGCCTGATTTGCGCCGGATCGAAGCCTTATCAGGTATCAATAAGGCGCCCTGATCAGGCACGCATGATTTGCGCCGGAAAGATTGGGACGGTCATCGCCAAAACCGGAACAAAAACTAAACGATCAAGTCAAGTAAAATAAAAACAAACTTCAAAAAAATGTTTTCATATGTTTCATATTTTTAATAACGTTAGTAAACTTGACAACGTGTAACTGCGATAATAATTTAATAAATGTTGATCTATTTTTAAACAAAAAATTAATCAAATGATTGAGCCAGATGACAAGCATGTCTCAGGCTGGATGAGGCACCTGATCCGGGCCAGATAAGTTGCTTGATCCGAGCCAGATATAGTGCCTAATCCGAGCCTGGTAAGGTACCTGATCCGGGCCTGATAAAGCGCCTGATCAGAGCCTGATAAGGTGCCTGATCCGGACCTGAATTTGCAAAAGCGTTACATCCCTGATCAGGGCCGGACTAAATTTGCCTGATCCGGCCCGGATTTGCTATTGTGGCAGCCTGATCCGGTCCGGATTTCACCCTGAACAAATTTCTGCTCGGGTCGAAGCCTGCAAGTTTCTTTCGCGACAGCATTCGTATGTTACCTGAGAGATGGCGCAAGGTCATACAAAACGATGGACAATATTTCCAAGATTAAGTTCGTTATTCTCTATTTTTTTATATTAAATAAATTTGCTGAAAAATCTGTAAAAATTAAGTCATACACCTAATAAATACTTCCTGATGCCAGTTATCAAAGTTTAGTACTCTGTGTTCGCCACAAAACAAAATGGCGCGCAAATTGAAATATAATTTTGAGACACACCCTTTAAATATATATATGCGAGTTTGTGTGAATCAGTATACATAACTCCACTTATCCAGCCGAACGAGAGAAGCTATAAAAATGACCTCGTTTCTGTCAAACTGAGGTTAAGTAACTATACCTACCCGCGTTTTACGTACTTCCTTTCACTGAGATATCCCAATGCTTGCTTTAGCTCTGTGTTCCATCGTTGTTATGTATGCATTCATACATATGTGTGTGTGTGTGTGTGTGTGTGCATGTGCGTATGCATTTGCGTGTGCATGCCTGCGTATATATTACTTTAGCAATAACCGCACTGGTCGAACGCATGTATATCTCGAATTAAATTAAACCGTATAATAATCAATGACGGATAATTTTTTTCTTCCATTTTTCCTTACTTTTCTTTTTTTCCACGTAAAATCCATCAATCTTAGCCTTGGTTAGAACCGTACGATGGTCCGAGAGAACTGAAATTGAATTCTGTCGATCTTCGATCTCACGACGAAGAATTTTTTTTTCACCGTGTTCGCGATATTTCAGAACTTAAGAAATTCACGGACTGTTCGAAAAAACAATCGTCGTACTGCGAAGCTCTGCTCGTTCCTTCGCGGCAGCATAACTTGAAAGATTTTTGAGATAAGTTCGTTTCGTTGGAACACAACGAAAGTTCATATTCACATTTTTATTTTCTTATCTTTATCATGATACCAAATCGTTTCTGCAAATTTCAAATGCAGATCTCCGAATAAGTATCTTAAAGAATCGTTGACGGATTTCGGTAGGCAAAATCTGATAAAAGGAATCTAAGAAAGTGAAAAAAAAACAAAAACAATTTGATTGCACTCCAACGACGCAAACTTCAATCCCACTTTTTTGACTGATTTTTGTTCCATTCGTTTGATTTTGAGGATATCGTCGTGAAAAAGAATAAATACGTGCGGAGAACCCGCAGATTGAGTTTCGTCGACTCGCTGGTAAATCTGTTGGTTGAAACTTCACATATATATCCGTTTTTCTCTTCTCCCATTTTATAGAATATCTTGCACCTCTTTTTCTCGTCCTTGTTTATACAAATACGCACACACAGAGCGAGCTTCCCCCCTCCCTCCCTCTCTCTCTCTCTCTCTCTCTCTCTCTCTCTCTCTCTCTCTCTCTCTCTCTCTCTCTCTTTCTCTCTTTGTCGAGACTTTCCGTCTCGCTTGCTCTACGCTCCGTGGACGCAGCTCGGATCGAAGGTATGTAGGCTGTGCTACATCCCTGCCCGGAAACCGTTACCTGCTTCTACACTGAATGGAGCTCTCGCCATACCGTTGTGTTCCCATACACACGAATTTCCATCTACAATACCATCGAAAAAGACAGCCAAAAAAGCGTCGCGAGCATCATGCCACGACGAGGAGATTCGAGGCTCGCACGACGACACTGGCCCAACCCATCGCCTCGAATCATTTCGGACCTGCCACCTGTCCATCCTCCCGGGAATATATTTCAATGTTTTGCTTCTACTCAAATCCTCGTTCGAGCCATTCTTGATGGGCTTGAGAAATGTCACTGGGAAAGCAACGAAAGTCTCGTCCGAATTATTTACGCGAAGAATCTTTGAGAAAATTCTACGCTGGCTTTCTCATTCTCTCGCACTTCTTTTCTCATTCGCATTGTTATCGATGAACTGTTCTTTCGTCGAGGCCTGAGAGAGCACGGAAAGTTTAATCGTAGCAAAATCGTTGTCTCGTGCTAATCCCGCTCGCATCGTATATCACGGATGAGGTACAAACGAGTCAAGTAACGCCTCTACGTACGCAACGTGTATACTTGTTAACGATCGGGGAAGATTCTTGTCGCCTTGAGTAGCCACGGCCTCCCTCCTTTCTCTCTCTCTCTCTCTCTCTTTCTCTCTCGCTCTCTCGGTCTCTCGGTCTCTCTCTCTCTCTCTCTCTCTGCGTTTCCCTGTCGCGTAGTCGGTGTCAGTTACCTCCGGAATGTGGACGGTCCGTTCGTTTCTATATTAAGCTACAATATACGGTCGGCTATAACCGGAGCCTCCTGTGTGTACCTTCATAACTGTGAAACGCAACGACCCTTTATCATACGATGATAAACCAGGCAGTTGATTGTCTTTTGGTGAAAATCGAATGATAGCTGAGTGCGAAGGACGAGACTCGTGGCAATTCTCGATATCTTCGTCTGTCTGTCTCTCTCTCATCATCGCCTCTATGCATCCGCTCCGTTTGGTTATGCATATCTATATACGAACCTGTTAATTAGTTTGCCGGTGTGGCCGATCGAAAAAGCCGCCTCCGGTGAAAATTCGCCTGCAGCGAAATAAATTTAACAAAAATACGAGGTAAAAAATGCGTGGATCAAAAACTGTTAGAATGTTAAAAGCTATAATCGAAAAACCAAAGTCACGGTGAAAATTGATTTTCTTTTCAAACGAACAATTTTTTTGAAATTTTACTTTCTCTATTTTATTCATTTTTCCTCACGAAAGAAATAGAAATATCCTTACTTTTTTCCATCGTTCGATTGAGATCTTGGGATCGACGTTGAAGTGCAATGAAAATTAATTTTTCTTAATTCCTTAAATTTATATTGACAATTCTTACCTACGAAAAATCCTCAACTATTTTTTTAAGATACTCATTTCGAAACCTACAATCTAAATATACAAAAGAACATTTTTTATGATATCGAGAATGAGGAAGTAAAAATATGAAAAAGAACTTTCGTTGCATTCCAACGATGCAAACTTCAACACCATGTTTAACTTCGGGTCTATTCTCAAGATATTTGTTCTTTTGCATTCCATCTGTGTGTATACTCCCATGTATACTTTTATACATATTATATATATGGTAAAAAAAAAAAACATTGAATCGATAAAAATGGACGTCTGTATTTAGATATGGAATTTCATCTATTACATTTCTTTTTACGATTTTTTTTTTCGCCGCTACGATTTCTCCTCTCGACCGATCAATAAAAACTCTTCGATCGGTAATTTCGTCTATTCGTCACGAAGGCAATCGGTGAAGAAAGATCCAGAGCAGATTAACCTGGAGGGGGGGAGTAATTTCAATCACGATTGAGGATAAAGTTTAATTGAATTCCATTTGAACGAACTAATTCATTTTTGTTTTCCTATGGGAGAGAAATTCAGGCACAGCTTTCATTGCTCTTTTTTTTTCATCATGGTCGGAAGACTTTACGTGCACGACTTCTTGTCTGGGTTAAATTTTTTTTCCTATTCGTTGGTTTCGTCATTTAGGTTGATTGCTTTGAGTCTTTTTAACCTTCCATTAATAACGAGCGTGATGTTTGTTCAAAACAACCGATATATACACGCATATTGGTGCTATATATACACATATTACTCCGAGGCCAAAAGAGACACGAGAAGTGAAGAGAGCAGAGAGAGAGAGAGAGAGAGAGAGAGAGAGAGAGAGAGAGAGAGAGAGAGAGAGAGAGAGAGAGAGTGAGAGCAAAGGAAAACCAAAATAGCTGGATGCAAGACAGAAATACATGCGGTGAGTTCTCTCGCCCGCGCACAATTCACTACCGAGGTGCAGACCACCACCAGGACGAAACAATTTTGTCGCCTCGGGGTCGAGACCGGCCAAAAAAGAACGAGAAAGACGAAGAAAAAAAAACGTGACCTGGAAATAAACGTAAAATCGAAAGTAAAAACGAGGCCGGAGTGAAAAATGTAAAAAAAAAAACCATTGTTCCATCGGAGGAGCCTTCATTTTTATCCCATTTCTAATTTTATTTTCTTCGCGCGAACGGTTCAACGACAAATTTGGTTCAGGTCGAGAGACCGTCACTTTTCTAAGGTTAGAAAAATGCTTTTTCTAATGATGGAAAACGGTATACTGTTTTCGGTATTGACGTATTTGAAATAAATAACGAGTTTGCCCTGTTGGAGTGCAATATAATTTTTCTCAAATCCAATTTTTTTGGAATCCTTATCGGAAATCTGCAACGAAAAGTGCAAAACAATATTTTGCACGATAATGAAAAATAAGCAAGTGAAAAAAAGACCTTCGTTGGAACGCAAACTTTTCGACATCGTCGTACATATGCGTCGGGGTGGTGGAACGCGAATAGAACGCATATGTCAAACTGATTCATTTTTACTGCAGGGCTTTCCAGCGAAGATTATCAATGTGACTAGAAACGTGACGTGTGCCACGTGTTTCGCGAGATGTATATGCAAAACCAGTGAGACGGGCTGGGGGAGAGGGGGACTCCATTGACGTTTATACTTCGAAGCTCATCATCGTCGCACGCAAACTATTCGTATACACGTTATTACCACACAAAAGGAAGAGATAAGAATCGCCTGATCAGCTGAATAAAGATAATTTGAGATTTCTGCTAAAACAACGTCATACGCGGGCGATTAATTAACGAGGATTAAGGACGACATTGGAAGTCGTCCTTGATCCTCGACTATCTCGTTGAGAACTCTTGCGCAAAGAGGAAAGCAAGAGATAACAGAGCAAAGGGATAAGGTTGAAATTTGCATCATTGGAACGCAACGAAAAATAATTCTTTTTCATCATTTGATTTTTTTTTTTTGCCGATTTAGAATGTGAAAATTGCTCAAACGTTTCTATGTGTTCTTATTAAAAATTTATGACCTCAAATTGCAAGACGAAGGTTTTGAACAATGATGAAAACGAAGAAATAAAAAAAAAAAGATGAAAATATATCGTCGCGTTCCAACGATGCCAAACTTCAACGTCATGCGGAGAGAATCATCGATGTATTTATTGGGACAGTTCTAAGCGGTTGACTCTCAGTAAACATGCGGCTCAGAAAAAATTAAATATATTCAGCTCCTATTTGGTCATCCAATTAAGCTTCCTCGTTACGGAAAAGATTTTTTTTAAATTAGATCCCAAAACCCGTGCAGAAAGTTCTTAGGGATACCTAAGTTCCGTTCAGATCCCAATCGGGATATGATACGGATTCCCCAGAAGGGACATCCTCATCGGAAACGAGATGGCGCCCACTACGTAGCCCAAGGCGGAGACGTGGTGGCAAGAATTTGAAATACGTATATCGAATACGCATTGAATACATTTTTCTTAGAAAATTAAATACATATTTTCTTACTTCGAACAATCTCCATTTAATTTGAATATAATTACTTCGAATAAATAACCTTTATGACTTTTCTCCAGAAAATATAAGTCTTTCAACGTCTATATATTGTTTTTTCGATTTTTTTTAAAATTAAATGTAAAGAATTTTGTTCGAAATTCTTTTATTAAAATATATAAGTATTGACAGTTATACTGTAGCAGCAATTTTTACCTAATTTTTTTCCAATCCTTGAATAAATGATTTCAGAAAACGTCCAGCGTCTCCAGCTGATACGGATCGATATCTCCTGGTGATTTTTTACATTCATCCCTGTGATTCGATTCGATATCGAACTGCATCTTGTTCTAGAAGTTCGGCATTCTAGCCTGGATCCTATTCAAAGTTTCTATTTGAATTCTGACTAGAGTCCTTAAGGGGTTACGTGGGTTTCGAAGCCAAAAAACGCATATTTTCTCTATTTTTTTTAAATATAATATATAAATTATTTTATTCAAAATGTTAAGCACATGAAAGAGCAACATTTCAACAATATTTTTAAAGAATTTCATCCAAAAATTTGGGAAATTCAGCATGTGGGAACAGGTTTCCGGAGATCCCTAAAAAAAAAGTGTCCTCCTGATGGTCAGGATAACTCATGATAGCTTTATCTGAAATTAAAAAACCAAACTTTTTCTGTCAGTAGATAAGTATAGCTCGTGATTGAACGCTGGATTTTAAAAAAATTGAAATTTGAATTTTTGGCAGAGTTGTATGGAAAATAGTTCAATTTTTGGTACAATTTACACTACGTATAGCCTTGTAAAATTAGTTGTAATCGAAAAAAAAGCCTTCGTTCAATCACTAGTCAATGCTATTTTGAAGAAGTGTGCAAAATTTCAATAAGATCGGTGCATTAGTTTTTGAGAAATCGTGTCCACCGACTACAAAAATAATGTTTTGAGAAAAATGCTCATACCTGCTTCGCTGCCGGTCGGATTTTCCCAACGGGGGGAATTCCCAAAGGCTCTCTCTCTCTCCTAGACTTTTACTCCGATTGATTTAAAACTTTGGGGGAATCTTCTAGACATATTGTACTATTAGGTAATAAAATTGAAAAATAGATTTTTAACAAAATTTTAAACCCACGTAACCTCTTAATAGTTCCGGATTAGAATCCTGGCTGGAATCCGATTTGCGAGCGTCACATTTCGCTCCCGGATCCGTTCCGATGTCCGACTGGATCCCGATTGAGAAACCAGAATCCTAGTTCGAATCGCCTTGTATCCATAACAATATTTCTGCACGGGAAGTGTCCCAGGGCAACGACACTTTCTGGGCGGTTTTCCAACTCTGGCTACGAGTTGAGTCATAAATCCTAAATTCTATTTGTCGAGTTACTGAAAAATATAATCACCGCGGTTAACCGCCAATCTCCGATAATTTCGTTTTTTGACCCTCGAACTAACGGATTTCAACGGCAAGCAAAACTTTGCAAGAAAGACGAGAGGATCAAATTACCGGGCTGGAATGACGCGCCGAGGAGCGCGCACAGGAGTCGTGACGTCACCGCGAGAGTAAATGGAAGTTCGCATTGCAGCGCGTCGGCGCGTTCATGGGTATGAGTACGTGAGGGTTGGATAGACCAGGCGAGCCCATTACACGAGCATATACATCACGAAACGAGACTTCCAAAACGCCCACCGGCCAACTCCTGTATCTGGATCACTCCGCTCGCCCTCATCCATTCTTTTGTACGTTTCTCTGTTCTTCTTCCGCGCTCAACTTCCTGGCTTTATACGGGCTGTAGCAACTTCTGGCTGGACGTCCGTACGCGTTGTTGTTTTTTTTTCTCTTTAATCGTATAATGGATGCAGAGGGTATTATGGAAAATAAAGGCGGATCAAACTATAGACACGCATTTTAGAGGAACGTTCGATGGAGATATGAGACTGATCGACGGGTCTCGCGGTAACGTTCATTATTTTAAACGGGACCACCGTGTATTCTTCAGTTGATTAAGTTATTACTGGACCGTCGGGCAAAAGTTAGTCCAAAATGGGCGAATCGTGGATTTACAAGTCTAGATCATGTCATACATGTTTAGCCTTGCAAATAGCTAAATTAATAATAAATTAACACTTAGAAATTCTAATTTTCCACTTTCAATAATAATTGAAGTCAAGTTCGACGAGATTGGCGTGGGCTTGACTGAGGTTTTGTCAGTGATTGTACATCTGTTTCAACTGTCCAACAAAAAACTTTCGCAATTTTTAAATTTAATTAATACGTTTAGATCATATTAGATGAAGTAAAAAGTTCTGAGCGTTTTTTTGCTTTATTTCGACGATGAAATTAACACAGTTAGGATTATCCGATTTAGATCAAATATGCGCCGTTTTGTTCAATAACTTTTGTCCATTTTGAAGGCAATTTGATAATTCCGCGATTGAAGAAGTCCTCGCCCCTATTGGTAAAAAACTTGACCAGCTCATTTTCACAAGCCTCTCTTGAAGCCAGTTTTGTACCATCAGGAAAATTTTGCAAATGCTTGAAAGGTGATAATTGCTTGGTGCCAGGTCTGGACTATACGGCGGGTGCGATAGAACCTCCCATCCAAGCTCTCGAAGCTTCTGGCGCGTCGTTAAAGATGTGTGCGGCCTGGCGTTGTCTTGATGGAACACAACACCCTTCCTATTGGCCAATTCTGGCCGCTTCTGGTTGACCGCCTGCTTCAATCTGGTCAGTTGTTGACAGTATCGGTCCGAATTGAGTGTTTGGCCCGATGGGAGCAGCTCATAGTGGATGATTCCCTTCCAATCCCACCAAACACACAGCAAAACCTTCTTGGCCGTTAATCCGGGCTTGGCGATCGTTTGGGCCGGTTCACCGCGATTGGACCACGATCTTTTTCGGCTGTTGTTCTCGTGTGTGACCCATTTTTCATCGCCAGCCACCATCCGCTTAAAAAATGGGTCGATTTCGTTACGGTTCAGCAAAGAATTGCAGGCATCAATTCGGTCCAAAAGGTTCTTTGCGTCAATTCGTGTGGCACCCATACATCGAGCTTCTTCTTGAGACTAGCCTTATGCAAATGCTTCCAAACGGTTTTCTGGCTAATCTTCAGTTCCTGGGCAATAGAATAAGTGCTCACATGCCAGTCCGACTCGACGATTTCCATGATTTTGTCGACATTTTCAACGATTGGCCTACCAGAGCGTGCCTCATCTTCGAGGTCTATATTACCCGAACGGAATCGCTGGAACCACCGCTTTGCTGTTGCATTCGATACTGTATTGGGTCCGTAAACAGCACAATTTTTTTTGGCGGCCTCCTCCGCCTTTTCACCTTGGTCGTAGTGGTACTGAAGAATGTATCGAATTTTCTCTTTCTTTGCCTCCATTTTGGAACGCTGTAACACACAACTGACTTCATCAAACACAAAACTATCAAAGAACTTTTTTTGAAGCGTAATGTCATCTTTAAATCGCCGTATAGTATGACCCGATGCGATGTTATGCGATGCGATACATCGCATTGCATTAAATCGCCGTATCGTATGACCCGATGCGATGCGATGCGATGCGATACATCGTGAGATATGGCTCACTAAAGACATCTAGCGGAAAACGCTTAGAACTTTTTACTTCATCCAAGATTATTATGAATAATTACCTAAAAACTCAATATATATTGACTTTTTCAATGATTGCTATTAATTCATCGTTAAAAAAGGCGATACTCCTCATTACTTTCATTAATTTCTCGACAATAACTCAGTCGATTTATTTGAAACTTAGCATAATCAATCGCTTGATCCTAAATCTTGATGATATAATATTTTCAGAATTTACGGCGATTTAGTTCCATTCGTTTTGCAACCATTAACGTCTGCAGAAGCCGTTTTCCCATAAACGACCGTATTTAATTCATATGTTCATAGCTACTAAATTATTTAGCGAAAAATTCGAAAATAATTCATGTATTATTATTCCATTAAAAACTATCATTCCTCAAATTTTCAAGAATTTTGGTGATTTTCTTAATGTCCATCCAGTAATACCTTAAGGACTTTCGGGACAGCTTATCTTTGGAGAGAATGAGGAGGGCGGGAATGAAAGGGGCCGGATAGTTTCTTGAAATTTCAATAATTACGAAAATGGCAAGTTGTAAAAAAAAACACTCGACTTTCGACAAAAAAAATGTCATTTGTTACGAACAAATGGTTAAATGGGATAAACGTGTCAACAAAATAGTTCGGTCATACGATAGAAAATATTAACTAAATATAAACTATGCTCTGTACGAATTTGAAGTGAATCGGATGAATAGATTTTTAAATACGACTTATACCGTTTCATAAACTGTAGTTTTGAGAAAAACGCAAAACAAAAATTGTCATGACTCGGTTAATTTTGGGATTTTTACAAATTTTTGTTGCAAATTAAAGTTGAGATAAAGTTAAGTCAAAGTCGGACTTTATTTTCGCGATTTATTCAAGATAAGCAATTGAAAGGGGACACACAATGTGTGTACATGTGAGGTCTTTTGTATATATTTTTATTTTTATTGAGTTAAATGTACGGGGTTATTATAATCGCCCTCTTTATCTCGTTGCCTCTGCCGCATTGTCCGATTCGGTTGCGTCACGGTGAGACAAGAAAAGACAGTCTTTCGCTAAAAATAGGGGCCACAGCTGTTTAGAGAGCCCCCCCCCCCCTCTCGCCATCCTGCTCACACTACATATATAGACGTATCATTCGTTATCCATCATTATCATTTTTTCCTGACTTTTGGTTTTTCCGGATTATGTGACCCGCATTGGAATTCCATCTAAGCGCGTGGATAACGACGTTCGCGGCCCCTGACCCAAAAGGAAAAGAAATACAACGAAGAAAAGCTGAATCGAATGCCTTGTGCTCGTTCTCTTGCATTCTTCGGTAACTTTTTCCCCTCGCAGCTCACGAACGGCCAGAAAACTCGCGAAATATTAAACGGAAAGTGTTAAATTTCCTGGTGAACATATCCAAGGTTATTATTTAACAGGCGATCGTAGTTATTATTAAATTGTTGGTATTGCTGAACATTTTTAGTATTGGTGAATAATTATATTATAGTTGAACGCATTATAGTATTATTTGAACAATTCTAGTATTAATGAATTGAATATTATAGTTGAATGGTTATAGTATTACTAAATAATTCTAGTATTTTAGTATTAATTATAGTGTTCTAGTATTAATTCTAGTAGGCTAGTATTAATTCTAGTATTTTAGTATTAATTCTAGTATTCTAATATTAATTCTAGTGTTCTAGTATTAATTCTAATATTCTACTATTCATTCTAGTGGTGGAGTATTAATTCTAGTATTTTAGTATTAATTCTAGTATTAATTCTAGCATTAATTCTAGCATTCTAGTATTAATTCTAATATTAATTCTAGTATTCTAGTATTAATTCTAGTATTCTAATATTAATTCTAGTATTCTAGTATTAATGAACTATCGAATATCATAGTTGGACAATTATAGTATTATTGAACAAGAGTATTATAGTTGAATGGTTATTATCAAATAATTCTAGTATCAATGAATTAACTATTATATAATTAATAGTTAAACTATTGAACTATTATTAAACAATTATAGTTGAACAATTATAGTATTATTGAAAAATCGCAATATTATTGAATAATTCTAGTTTTAATGGACAATTATATTATAGTTAAACATTTATAATATATTGAAGAATTATACGATAGTTGAACAATTCTAGTATTATTAAACAATTATATTATAGTTTAACAATTATAATATTATTGAAGGATTATACGATAATTAAACAATTCTCATAATATTGAAGAACTCTGATATTATTGAAGAATTCTAATATCAATGAACTATTATATTATAGTTTAGAAATTCTAGTATTATTGAACAATTATAGGCGAATAGTTATAACATTTTTAAACAAGCATAATGTTATTGAGCAATTACATTATAGTTGAAAGGTTGTAGTATTTTTTTTACCAATTATGCTTTTACTAAATCATCGATAATCGAACGGTCGATTTCCCTCTTCTTTAGCTTTCTCCGCTGCATGTAAATCTATTGGGTTGTCTGAAAATTCCTTCCAGTTTTCTATGCTCCTTATTTCATTGTTGAACACCGAAAAGAATTACCCGACGATCCAATATTTATCGCTGATAAGTAATCAGTGGAAAATCTGTCCGAGTTGTCCCGCACTCGAGAGATAATCGTGTACACGAGCATTCGATTGTGCAGGTCTCGAATGTAGGAAAACGACAGGGCCGAGAGGAGCACTCGATGGTTTGATGTGGCACTTGCAAGTGCAGCTCACGAGCGACGTCTCGTCGAAGCCGTGCGCGGGCAACGACGTGGATCGCGATCTTTTATACGACTCGTGCTCTTTCTCCCTCTCTCTCTCCCTCTCTCTCTCTCTCTCTCTCTCTCTCTCTCTCTCTCTCTCTCTCTCTCCTGATCTGTACGCGATGCACTCTACGCTTCTAGAATTTGCGGCGCTTCTTTCCACCGCATACAACCTCCTAGTTCTCCTTTGCTCGCTTCTCTCGCAACGCATTCGCGGATTCGTGACCGTAACGATCTCGTCTTTGCCAGCACAGCGAGAGGAGAAGAGAGAAAGAGAGAGAGAGAGAGAGAGAGAGAGAGAGAGAGAGAGAGAGAGAAAGAGAGAGGGTCTGGTAAAATAGGAAATAGGAAAAGAAAATGAGAAAGGGTGAGAGAACGAGAAAGAGGGAAAGAGGACAGGAGAGAAATGTAGCAAAGCTGAGAGAAAAGCGCGAGCGAGAGGGACTAAATGGCGAGACGTCATCGTAACCGGAATGTAGGTTACTATCGCAATAGTCTTTTTTTTCCTGATCTTATTCGTTCTCTTTGCCTCGTCCTTCTTTTTCATCCTCAACTTATACCTACTCTTTGCTTTTTCTCTTCTCTTCGACTTCTTCATTTTGTCATTCATCTTATTCTCCTTCTACTTTATAACTTTTTTTTATTTATAATTCTTCTTCTGTGTTGCTCCTCTTACCGTTCTTCGTTGTCTTTTTCTTCTTTTTCAGTCGCCATCAAGCCTCTTCATCATTCCCCTTCATTGCTTATTTTCTTCTGCCTTGTATCATTCCCATCTTCATCATCTCTCTGTCTGAGGAACATAATTGCGGAACGAGATTGGCCGAGAATCGCCATCAAGCGATGCGGGCCTCCTTCGTTTTTTTTTATTTTTTATTTCTTCCTCTTTGCCCGTATTTATCGAGAGCGACCCGAATTCAAGAAGGCCGTAACCGAGCCGTAACCCGAAGCCACTTGTCTACTCTCGGCGCCCGACGGTGTCATTCCATTCTCGCGTCTCTCTCCCTTTTTTCTATGACTGATCTCGGCTCCCTCTTGCCTCACATTCGCCACTTACCAGAGTGTTATATGTGTATGGGGAGGGGGGGGGGGGGGGGGGGGACTTTTGAAGAGATTTTGAGAATCGTCTTCGCAGTAGCCGGTTGTCCTTATAGTGAACATTGTCTGAACCCCAATCCCTTTAGCATCACCTTTGGGCAATGGACATTTTAAGGACCGTCTTGTATTGAAAATCCAACAAATATTATTGAAATTTATTAAAAATAAAACGAATATAAAATTTATTTCGTAAAAAGGTTAGGGACCGTTCCAAAACAGCCGGATACTCATCAATCGTAATCAATATTCATTTCATCAAATTGTAAAGAATTTCATACATTTTTCAGGCAATTGAGGCTTGATCTGTTTGCTTTTTTTCACATTTGAAAGGATGAAGAAATCTCGTTGGTATGAAACGAACTATACGTAGCTCCAAGTTCATTTTAACCTAAAAATCCATTTATCTTTCCGTTGATTGATTTGCCAATGGATTTTTACGCACTTTGTGCCGACTCGATACAATTTAAATGCAATGAGATTTTATTTTATCATTTCTTCATTTTTATTACGATCTAAAATTATATTATTTTTCTGATTTCGATTGCAAATGTCTTATAAATATTTTAAAATAACATACGAGTGCTCTTGATCCAATCAAAAAGTATTATTCAACAAACGCGAGAAAAAAAAACTGCGAATTGCCAAACAAAAAGGTTTCTGTTGCGTTCCAGCGATGCAAATTCCAACCTCATTTATTTTTGTTTTGGCGAGGCTCGTTGCTGCTGACAAATCTGGACGATCGAGCGTGAACGATGGAGTGTGGGTGAATGAGAGGGAGACCGAGAGAGAGAGAGAGAGAGAGAGAGAGAGAGAGAGAGAGAGAGAGAGGCGAGGGAGAGGAAGAGTTGAGACAGAGTCTCTCAAAAGTCTTTTCTGCCACTTCTTATCGTCATTACCGTGTCTCATTCCCTCTCCTTCTCTCCGACTCACTTTTCTCTCTCCCTAGCTGTCTCGTCTTCATTGCTATGCTGCGTGCTGCGCCTTGTTAGCTCTAAATATAATCGCTTTGGTCTCGAGTGTAGGCAGCACCTTTAACGGAGTTTCACTGTGTACCTCACGAGCTCCTCCCCTGTGTCACACAGCTCGAACGAAGGGAGTATTCGAAAGATATATAGTGTCGTCAACCAACCGACGGTTTACGAAAGAGAACACAAAATCTCCCAATCCATTCCCCATTAAACATAACTGCCAATATTATTAATAGTACTTGCCGTCAGTCCCTGATGCCTAACCGTCCAATAATTCTTTCTTTTTTACAAGCTTTCACCCGCAGACGCCTTTAAAACAATTTCGAGCATCTCGTCCCGTCTCTTCGTACGTAAGAGTTGCAGCATACGAACTTGGGGCACATAATACTCGCATATATACATATATATGATTCATACCCCCCCCCCCCCAATTATTTGGGCCAAGAGCCATCGCCTTTATTGTACATCGTTCGTGCGATATATATATGATGATGACTGTGATGAGGAAAGTCTTCGGCTACATTTTATACATCGTATTCTTAACATTCTCGCACACACGCATACTCACACGCATTATGTGATTCCTGCAAATTGGAATCCGACTTCACGGTTTTCCCCGAGCAACGTCAGATCTACGAGTTTACCTCGTTTTATCTTTTACATCGACTACAATAATTGCTTATCATTAATTATTTTTATTATTATAACTCTTATTATTTACCTTCTACATTTTTATCATTATTACTATAATTATTTTATTGTACGAAGACGTGAACGCTGAATAATTAATGCGAATAATTATCCACGTATCTCGGCACGAATTGCAATGAAACCGGCTAAATTGTATGGAGTATCGTAGAAAAATGAAAAATCGTAAGTTTGATCGGTTGCTGAGATTACGTCGCCTCTTACGATTCTCCTCCAACGCGTATTCTCCGACCATAAAAGCCATTGTTCCTTCCACCGCGTAGAAGTGGATCGACTTATAGCGTAGTTGCAATAAAAGTATCCTCATTTAAATCAATAGACAAAGTGGAATAAAAAGGCAACGCGATTGGATGGAAAAATAAATAAATAAATAAACATAAAAATCATTGCGAACGGGGGAGACAGCGTCAAGACTAATGAAACAGGGAGGTATTTGAAGATAAGATAACGCTGTTCCGTGAGCGAGGCTCGCGACTTTATAATGCGGGTGCTATATAAGTGTGCTAGCGGACCTCGATCGAGAGCGTTTTTACGTCGTCATTGTGATGTCCTCGTTAAACCCCTCCCCGCTTGCCCGCCTGACCGCCCGCGCTCTGCACGCGTGTCCGACAGTTCTTCGTTATGATGCCACACCGATATAACGCACGCGGAGACGGATAGGATGGATAGACGAAGAAGAGCTCGAGCTTCACTCACACTCTCGTATACTTGGGCGATTAACGCGCGAGTCCGGAGCGCTTAAGCTCACAAAGCAAAGGAGAGAGAGAGAGAGAGAGAGAGAGAGAGAGAGAGAGGGAGAGAGAGAGGGAGAGGGACACAGAGAGAGAGAGAGAAAGAGAGAAGGATACATCCAAAAGAATAGACGAGAAACGAAGCTCGCGATGTGTTTTCGAGGCGCGCAAGAGAGCATACCACACAGCGGACGAACGCGACGAGGCGTGGTGGGGGCTAAGTCGGTCTCGCGAGATCACGTGATCGTGCTTGCTTGCGGGTATATAAGACGCCGCGGACGGGCATAAAGTCAGCCACTCGCACCGCGAATGGCTCCAACGTATCACCTCTGCTACACACCCTCACTCACACACACACTCTCTCTCTCTCTCTCTCTCTCTGTCGCGAATCAAACCCTCGCTACTCTTGCTGCTGCTGCTCCCTGATCTCTCGCAATAACTTAACGCGTACCACTACGACTAATCACACGCTCATGCTGCAGAAGCCAGTGCGCAAGTAGCAAGCGGTAATTTGGCAGACTCGTCGTCGTCGTCATCGTTTCAACGTTCGGCGGACAGAGAGAGAAGGAATGGCGGAAGTGGCGGGGGACAAGCGGGAAGAGACGTCAAGACTCGAGCTGTGTCACTCTACCCCGATGAATTGACAATTTGGCCAAGGCCGAAGAAAGCCTTGCACGGAACATAAAAGCCAAATACACTGAGGAGAGAGAAACGAAGGAGGAATGGAGAAGATGACGGCAGAAAGAGAGAGAGGGAGAGAGAGAGAGAGAGAGAGAGAGAGAGAGAGAGAGAGAGAGAGAGAGAGAGGGAAAGTATCGATGATATAACATCTGGTAGAGCGAACGGGGGTGAAGAGCAGGAGATTGAGAGGAATTTAAAAAAACGAGAGCCATTGTCCCAGAGCGTCTCTTAAGAGAGAGAGAGAGAGAGAGAGAGAGAGAGAGAGAGAGAGAGAGAGAGAGAGAAAGAGAGGAATTTTTGCGTCAGGAACGATGAGAAAGCAGGGGAGAGAGTTTTTGCGGGGAAAAGGAAAAGTAACTAGGGTTCGAGGACACACGAGCCACTTGTCGAGAGGGTCGTTGTCGGGTTTCCGTTGAGGTAGGTCGCGAACCCGATCTCCTCTCATCAACGTCATCGTTTCTCTTCCCTTTTTTGCCTTCTATCTCTCTCTCTCTCTCTCTCTCTCTCTCTCTCTCTCTCTCTCTCTCTCTCTCTCTCTCCCTCTCTCTCTCTCTCTCTCCCTCTCTCCCTCTCTCTCGCCCCCCCCCTCTCTCTCTCTCTTTCCCTCTTGCCCTCTCTCTCGAACACCGTTCGTTCTTCTCGGGCAAAAACGACCGCGATATTTGGACAATGTTGCACGTCGGCAAGGCCAAGGGTTCGTCGCCCTGTCCTCATGTAACACATTGCCTTTGTCTCGGTTCCGTACTCGCCATGCGTAAAACGACGAGGAAGCGATTTACGCAGCGAAACGGGGATGAAACGACCGAGTGGGCGGAGGGAAATTACAACAATCGCTTTAACATGCGACGAAGAATTTTTCAATCTTCGAAACGATTACGTAATAGAAAATCTACAAATCCCCCGTCCCGCCCCCCGCCCCGAGAAAACAAATACCCAGGGGGGGGGGGGGGCTATTTGCACAGGTAGAAAATAAACGACGAAGAATCGTGACGACTTTTGGGTCTCGTCGTTGAGTAATCGGTGCGTCGCATTCTCGATCTTCAGTCGCTACGGGGCTCCATTTTTTGTGTGCTTTACAAAGATGAATTTTGCATAGCTGGAATTCAACGAAATTTTTTTTTTTTTCCTTTGTTGATTTAATTGCCATTGTTCAAAGAATTTTTTTGCACATTTTGCTTGTGGACCTCTGACGAGGATCCCGAAAACGTGATTTTTGGAGCTTGAGTCTGGGTAAAGAATGTTGGGCATGAAAAAAAAAAGAATTCTCATTGGGTTCCAAAGATGCGAGCTCGGCAGTGTTTTTTTTTTGCCGGCTGCGTGGACACACGCCGACGAAACCATACACTAAACCTGCGGACCGGGAGGTCCCGCGTTTCAATCCCAGTCGCGTACGTTGAAGTCGTGAAATGTTTTTCTTCGGCATTTCGCAACGAAATAAGACTAGTTCCACGTCTGGGGGGCGAACTTGATGACCGGCTGTTATTGGTATAGGTTTTCCGCAGTTTCTCTATACCCATGACAGAAATGTCATGATGAATATGATACAGAGGGGGAAGTCGGCTGCGGCCGCAAGGAGAGGGGGAAAAGGAGGAAAGAAACAGTCTCACAGTGGAGGAAAAAATAAGGTAACAAACGCGAACAGCGTGTACCTTAGGAAAAACATGAAAATAAAAAAAATAAAAATAGAAGAAGGTTTATTTTTGCATTACTCGATGACCTAGAGAATGAAGGAAAGAGAGAGGAGCGAGGACAAGGGGGGGGGGGGCGTACGATTCGACGCGACACATTAGTCTCGAGCTAAATTTAAAAACATTCATATCTGAATAAATTTGGCTGCAGGCCAAATTTTTCGAGACAATATAACCGATGGTGAAAAGAGATGACGAGACGTCGCAAATGCATTTGCATGTGTACGTATATGTCGAATGTGTAGGACAAAAACGTCTTTGTCTACCTGCTCGTTTTCTCTCTCTCTCTCGCTCTCTCGCTCTCTCTCGCTCTGTCTCTGACATTTCTCGGGGCCACGACGGGCAAACATCAGCGATTATAAAAGGCATTGCGCAATATCGTGGTCATGTTACATCGTTCTTGCAAGGATGACGGTAATCATAATTAGACAGATCGAACGCGAGACAAGAGAGCGAGAAATAGCGCGGCGCAAATGGTAAAACGATGTTGATTATTTTAAACTCTTATAGATGTTGATCTTTTTTTTTTTAATTCCACTCGTTTTTTATTCAAACGATTAATCAATTCACGAAAATTCGTACGATTTCTATTCTTCGTCAAAGCTCCATACTGTCGATTCTATCCGATTTTTACAATCTATTGAAACTGTATGATTTTTACTTTTTCTCTTTTTTGATAATGCTTCACCGCAAGGTCACAATAATCGCAGTTCAATTGCTAGTTGCGTTTTCAATTTCCTCGTTTGTTTTTCTTCTCACCCATCGGGTTAAACGTTTTTTTTTTCTTTTCAATGTAGCTCCAACTAACCGATTCACGATTGAGAGGCGAACGAAGAATAGACCGAGCGTCGCCTCGGTGCAATGAATATTTATCAGTAGCTTAGAAAAATGATAAAGAATAATTTAGATTGAAAAAATATATATATATATATATATATATATATATATATTATGAAGTCCCGATCGTTTTGCATTCTCGCTCGCGGAATTTCTCGATTGCGCGCCGACAAGACGCAGCAAACTCGGCCACAAGCGGATAGTGTTTCTTTTTTTTTTTTGTTCCTCATCTTTATTGCTGTTGCGATTTGTTATTTTTCACGAGACCGTGCGGATTGCGATATCTCGCGTGTTTCGATGGCGTTTCAATTGTTTTTCGTTCGCTGATGCGTACTCGGTTTATGAAACCTGACCAGTTGGAATGGAAATATATATATATATATATATATATATATTATTTTTATAAGTAAAATATATATAAGTAAAACGTTCCAAGCATTTTTTCGCTTTATTCCGACGATGAAATTAACATAGTTAGGATTATCCGATTTAGATCAAATATGCGCCGTTTTGTTCGATAACTTTTGTCCATTTTGAAGGCAATTTCATAATTCCGTGATTGAAGACGTCCTCGTCTCTATTGGTAAAAAACTTGACCAGCTTATTTTCACAAGCCTCTCTTGAGGCCAGTTTTGTACCATCAAGAAAATTTTGCAAATGCTTGAAAAGGTGATAATCGCTTGGTGCCAGGTCTGGACTATACGGCAGGTGCGATAGAACGTCTCATCCAAGCTCTGGGAGCTTCTGGCGTGGCGTTAAATATGTGTGCGCCCTGGTGTTGTCTTGATGGAACACAACACCCTTCCTATTGGCCAATTCTGGCCCCTTCTGGTCGATCGCCTGCTTCAATCTGGTCAGTTGTTGACAGTAGAGGTCCGAATTGAGTGTTTGGCCCGATGGAAGCAGCTCATAGTAGATGATTCCCTTCCAATCCCACCAAACACACAGCAAAACCTTCTTGGCCGTTAATCCGGGCTTGGCTATCGTTTGGGCCAGCTCACCGCGATTGGACCACGATCTTCTTCGGCTGTTGTTTTCGTATGTGACCCATTTTTCATCGCCAGTCACCATCCGCTTAAAAAATGGGTCGATTTCGTTACGTTTCAGCAAAGAATCGCAGGCATCAATTCGGTCCAAAAGGTTCTTTTGCGTCAATACGTGTGGCACCCATACATCGAGCTTCTTCTTGAGACCAGCCTTGTGCAAATGGTTCCAAACGGTTTTCTGGCTAATCTTCAGTTCCTGGGCAATGGAATAAGTGCTCACATGCCGGCTCGACTCGACGATTTCCATGATTTTATCGACATTTTCGACGATTGGCCTACCAGAGCGTGCCTCAACTTCGACGTCCATATTACCAAAACGGAGTTGTTGGAACCACCGTTTTGCTGTTGCATTCGATACTGTATTGGGTCCATAAACAGCACAAATTTTTTTGGCCGCCTGCTCCGCCTTTTCACCTTGGTCGTAGTAGTACTGAAGAATGTATCGAATTTTCTCTTTTTTTTTACCTCCATTTTGGAACGCTGTAACACACAACTGGCTTCACCAAACACGAAACTCTCAAAGAACTTTTTGTGAAGCGTATTGCCACCTTTAAATCGCCGTACAGTATGACCCGATGCGATGTATACATCATGAGATATGGCTCACTAAAGACATCTAGCGGAAAACGCTCAGAACTTTTTACTTCACCCAATATTTGAGAAGAAAGGATATTTCGAACCCGTTAAATCTACGTAATGTTGGCTATCAACCTAACTGATCCCTGAGGACGATCCTCAAATGATACTTGACGAATCGTTGACTTTCAAGACAGGAGGCTCCCAGGAATTACATTGATATAGAGGCGCTCGCAATCATGCAAAGGTGCGACTTCGAAGTCGTTTACGTAATGTTGAGTATGGGAAGAAATGGCTACAGCGAGGATGGTCCTCGAAGTCGTCTGGTCTTTAAAATCACGTTTCCCCATATAATCGAAACGAGGTACGAGTGCCCGGAAGTGAGGAGACCACAGCTATGTATGTTGGTCATCGTCAGTGGGGAGTCGGTGGAGAAACGCGAGCTCGATTGCTTCCGGGTTGTCGAGAAACAGTGCCCCCCCCCGCACACGTCGTGATTCGCCTTTTGCGATTCACTTTCTTAAGTACCGATATGTACACAATCAAGTACACATACACCCTGATCGACGACACCATCGTGTGGATTTTCCTTTTTTTTTCGTTGCAAGAAAAAAAATCGTAAATTCCCTAAGTCTTGACCTTCCCTCGTGGACGGAAGTCGCTGATGCGTCTGGCTAGAATTCGTGATCGTGAATCGCCATCGATGTTTTCTTTTTTTTTTTTTTCAATAGTTTTGTAAGGAATGGATTATTCGAGTTTTAACTACAGAGGGCAATTTCGACGGCGTTTTTTGTCGTTGGGAATTTGACGACCGCGAGAGATTGCGGTGTGGCGGTGGCGAGAAACAATTGAAGCAATAATGTTTTCTGTTACGAGACGCGTTGTCGGATATCAACGCATAAACGAGGAGTACATACGTCTTTGCGTCGGGTTTGCGCGGGGGCTCTCTTGACTTGGTGCGCGATTGAACGAGCGAGCCTGCTCGTCACGCTTGTCGCAGTTATACGGATACGAATATAATTAGCGACGAACTGAAAAAAAAAAAAAAACACTTGAATAAACGAGCGATATCGCAGAAAAATAACACCTCTTCGTTCACGCTCCCGAAGCGTGCAGTGGAAAAGAAAATTACTTGAGCTAACTACATTCGTCATTGGGAGCATGGCAACGAATTATTTATTCGATAAATTGTATTCTTTGTTAATTCGGGAATTGTTTGTTCCATCGAATTAACGAACACTCGGAATTATCAAACATTTTGTCTTGAGCATCATTGAAGCGCAATGAAAATTCTTCTTTCTTTTCTTATCATCCGAAATATTTTGTTGCAATTTTGAGCTTGTAAAGCTTAGAAGAAAAAAAATTGAACAAATATTTGAGTCATTCTCGTAGGCTAAAGCTGCAAAAAAATGGATGATAAAAAATTGAGTGAATAATTTTGTTGATCCGAGAGTGATGGATTTTTTTTTCTTCGGGATATCGTGTCCGCGCGCCTACTAAATTTATCGTCGCGCGACGTCCTTGTTTTCGTCACCACGCGAATGATGCCACGCCGGAAGCGGCCCGTGTCTCATTGTACGTAAATCTCCGATTCTTCGTCACCTTTGAGACTCGTGACCGATAGGAAAAAAATAAAAACGACGCTACGGCATAAATGAAACGTCATTTCGAGAGCCTCTCGGGAGATTCGCGGGCGCGATAATTTTTGGCGTGATAAAAAAAAATCAGAGATATCTGTTTCTTCTTCGAAACGGAACTTTTTTACTCCTAGAGATTTTATTTATTTATCACGTTTTTTTAGCCCAATGCAATCCCGAAGTGTTGCCCAATTTTTGTTTTCCTCCCTGACATTTGATTCGTTGATTTACCGCCGTGAGAATATATATTTTTTTTTTTTTTGACTACGTGCTCCATCGTCTCGATCGAATGAGCGCATATTACTCAACACTCGACCGAGATACGTTGCAACGAAACTTTCGCGATTATTCGCGTGTTACACATATATATCAACGAGATTGAAAATTGTCTCCTGTGGCCGATCGTGCGTAACGAAGGTGAAGCCCCCCCCCCCCTTCCGCCTCCCCGCCATCGGTAACGTTCAACCGAATCGGATTTATATCTGATTTATTATACTTCGAACAATACCCGATTGTTGTATCGACGATCTTTGCCGCTCATTCGATACGCGCGTCGAATATTTTTCTGCTTTCAAAGGAAGGGAACAAAAAGCCGTTGCTAAGGAATAATAAAAACATTTATTCGTGATCGTTTATTTCTGTGGAAAGAGGTCAAGAATATCGAAAATTTTACGAAATTATTAATACATTCGTTCCCGACACTGTATTTATTTACGCGTTAAATGCGCGTCGATCAAGACGAGCGCAACGAAGCTTTGACCCGCCTCGTTTTGCAGATTTTGGTTACATTTGAATTTGACCCAAAAAATAAAAAGATTTATTTTTAAGCCACACTTGTGGAAAAGAAGGTCACGAATACCGAAAAACTATGGTTTGTATTTTTTATCTTTGTTACGTATTTTTGTCGAACGGTTATTGAACCAAATTTCAACTTTTTTAATAAAAATAAGAACGGATTTTAATAATGAATATGTAAGTTCGAAATTTCGTTAGTTTTTCAAATTAAGAAACTTATTTTTTTTATTGGAAGGAAACTTAATTCACTCTACGAACAATTATGCATCTCTACTGTGATTTTAATTGTGTTTCCTTGGGTTTTTTTTTTTGCTTAATTGAAAATCGAGGCGAGAGAATATTCGAAGCTTTTTCAAATTGATATTCGTTGTGGAAAGGCGAGTGGAATTTTAGAGGCGATGTCAAAAGACTCGGGGCGAACTTGGAGAGATACGATGAATATAATTATCGAGAAAAAAAAAAAAAACTCTCGGTATATATAAACGAGTTTTGTTGGTATCTCTTCGAGTCTCGTTGGCTTCGCAACGACTCGGCCCGCTTGCCACTTCGAAAACAAGTATATTTGGCTAAGATTTCGATAAGTCAGAAACGAACTTGTCAGCTACACTCAAACACACGCACGCATACTCGAATAAACTTGCAGAAAACTGCTCTATCTCCCTTTCTCGTTCTCGCTTGCTCAGTAAAAACGTTTATTCTTACAGCGATAAATACATGGGCAATTTCACGTCAAATTAACCGGCGCCCTGAGCACCGCAATCGCGAGACTACAATATACTTTTTTTTCTTGTATCTCCAAAGGTCTTGCGGTCGTTTTTACGGATGAAAAAAAAATAGGAGAACAATTTTTCATTCATTTTTATTTTTTCAACATTATGTAGAATATACAACCTTTTCAACATTATGTAGAAAAATGTATTTTTTTTTATCTTGAGGGAAATGGACTTGGTTGTGGTAAATAAAAATTGGTTTTAGACACAGGGTTAAAATTTCCATCGGTCAAAGGCACCGAAAATTCTCTTTTTTTTTAAATTTATTCCTTTATCTTCATAATAATCTTATTATGTTTTTATTTTTTTGAATCAGGTTGTCAATATCTGAGAAGGATTATGAAAAAAAAAAAAACGTTCGAGTTTACGTTTGGACATGCGCGTACTAAAGCTTCGAAAAAAAAAACATTAGGGCTGTTCGAAGAAATTTTAATTGCATTCCAACGTTGCAAATTTCGAGACCATGTTTTGGCTCAATTGAATGGACTCAGTACTACGATATATTGAGTAATTTGATTAACTCGTTCGTGACTGATTGAAGAATTCGGTTGATTAAATTTCGACAAAAAACAGACTGCTGGAAGAATCAGATTGCGAATGAAATTGATGTACTTTAAAGTTGTTATGGGGCGAGGTCAAAATATTACCACCGAGCTAAATTTTTTTCTGGAAGTATACATGGGCTGATTATCCACAGTACCGTTTTTTTTTTTAATCGAAAACTGGAGGCATTTCGTGGACTAATCAAATTACGCTTATGGAAACTTTCCGATCATTTTTCACTATATTATTTATATCTGCTTAAAAAAATATTACTACGTTGCTGGAAACCTAGGTATGGTTCGACCAATCATCTGATCTCATAACATCGTGAAAGTGACGATTCACAGCAACGTTATAAAATCATTAATGTTTGTAATCGCGAATTTGTGCGAAAATCCAGTACACGAAATACTAGGCTGTGCAAACATGGCAACGTCCTGGACAGTGCAAATGCTACCAACCTTATCCACATCGATAATTAACGAGGAATATTATTTGTTCTTATTATAATAATAATTACTTATTATTAACTTGAGATCTATGTTCAGAAATGATAATTTTTTTAGAAATTTCCCAAAGAAAAGATGAAATACAGTGGAATTTTTTAATATATCCGAAAATGATAAAAGTTTTTGATTTCTTTTAGATTATCGACAGCTGCAATACCCTTTTCTTTTCCAGCGAAATAATTGTTTACTCGAATCCATATTCATCGTTGATAGCTTCTCGGGCCGATTTTAAGGTTATGAACGGGGCGCGTATGTCTCCAACTTCGCGACAATGCTGCCAATCTGAGCATTGACAGCATTGTCGCGAAGTCGTATGGTTTACGACGTTGTCAATTCCTTTCGCGTTAATTAAGCGAGAATAAATTATAGAAAATAATTATACAAAGTAAAGAAAATATTTTACAAACAGGTGTAAACTAAATTGTTCGAAAACGTACGTCAAGCATGACAATTATTTTATAACTAACAGTTGGTAACAGTCAATCAGCTTCATGCATAAGCATAGGGCGCTCCCCTCGTACTTCACCCCCGACGGCTAGATCGCATAACAACTTTAAATCGATTCGAAAATTTTAGCGAGCCTGTCTAATCCGACGCGAATGCGGCTTTTCCACGGACATCGAATGCTCGCTTTTACGTGACAAGGAAAAAAAGAGGAGATCGCTAGGGAATAAAGCGAATTCTTCAGATTATCTTTTTAACATTGTGCTTTCTCGTATCGGGGTTACAATATTTTGAGAGTTCGATCGCGACATTAATCTGATCGTTAGTAGATAACATATATGTATTGAAAATGTCGTCACTCTTTTGTTTCTCGTCTTATCGGCCTGTGAGACAAACGACAGCGGATTATCGGGAATTTCCGCTACTCAGGGTTTTTTTTTTTACATCGCGACTGCAGGAAATGCACAATATATATTGTCTAAGTCAAGCTTTTTTTCGCGTTTTTTCTTTGTACTCTTCGATGCACCTACACGAAAATCGAATTAAGACTCATTATAAAATTACTCGTGGTATCAATAAAAATATCTCGTTAATATTTATCATTGCGAAGATCAAATGTGACAAATATGTTGTGAAATTTTCGATAAAAATACGCATACACACATTGGTTTTTATTAAATGAAGTAAAAAGTTCTGAGTGTTTTTTCGCTTTATTTCGAAGATGAAATTAACATAGTTAGGATTATCCGATTTAGATCAAATATGCGCCGTATTGTACAATAACTTTTGTCCATTTTAAAGGCAATTTCATAATTCCGCGATTGAAGAAGTCCTCGTCCCTGTTGGTAAAAAACTTGACCAGCTCATTTTCACAAGCCTCTCTTGAGGCCAGTTTGGTACCATCAAGAAAATTTTGCAAATCCTTGAAAAGGTGATAATCGCTTGGTGCCAGGTCTGGACTATACAGCGGGTGCGATAGAACCTTCCATCCAAGCTCTCGGAGCTTCTGGCGCGTCGTTAAAGATGTGTGCGGCCTGGCGTTGTCTTAATGGAATACAACACCCTTCCTATTGACCAATTCTGACCGCTTCTGGTCGATCGCCTGCTTCAATCTGGTCAGTTGTTGACAGTAGAGGTCCGAATTGAGTATTTGGCCCGATGGGAGCAGCTCATAGTGGATGATTCCCTTCCAATCCCACCAAACACACAGCAAAACCTTCTTGGCCGTTAATCCGGGCTTGGCGATCGTTTGGGCCGGCTCACCGCGATTGGACCACGATCTTTTTCGGCTGTTGTTCTCGTATGTGACCCATTTTTCATCGCCAGTCACCATCCGCTTCAAAAATGGGTCGATTTCGTTACGTTTCAGCAAAGAATCGCCGGCATCAATTCGGTCCAAAAGGTTCTTTTGCGTCAATTCGTGTGGCACCCATACATCGAGCTTCTTCTTGAGACCAGCCTTATGCAAATGGTTCCAAACGGTTTTCTGGCTAATCTTCAGTTCCTGGGCAATGGAATAAGTGCTCACATGCCGGTCCGACTCGACGATTTCCATGATTTTATCGACATTTTCGACGATTGGCCTACCAGAGCGTGCCTCATCTTCGACGTCCATATTACCAGAATGGAATCATTGGAACCACCGCTTTGCTGTTGCATTCGATACTGTCTTGGGTCCATAAACAGCACAAATTGTTTTGACTGCCTGCTGCGTCTTTTCACCTTGGTCGTAGTGGTACTGAAGAACGTATCGAATTTTCTCTTTTTTTACCTCCATTTTGGAACGCTGTAACACACAACTGGCTTCACCAAACACAAAACGGTCAAAGAACTTTTTTTGAAGCGTAATGTCACCTTTAAATCGCCTTATAGTATGACCCGATGCGATGTATACATCGTGAGATATGGCTCACTAAAGACATCTAGCGGAAAACGCTCAAAACTTTTTACTTCACCCAATATATTTGCGTGTAAAATATGAAATTACAGTTCATGGACGTCGAGGCGCGCGTTTCGTCCACGCTTCGACATCTTCCACGTTTAATGAACAATGGACAATTTGATAATTGAAGGGCAAGTCAAGTGAGATTGCACTTGGCGTTAAAAATAAATTAAATGCAGAATGAGAGAAATTAAACGGGCAATATCATTGTTACGAAATTTCTAATAATAATAAAAAGAAATGCTTCGAAATATTCGCGATTTTTATGATAATTTCATAAATATTTGATTTCATTGAAAATAAATTTGATATATAAAAAAAAATATTAACAACCTATTCGAAGTTAAATGTTTCACAATACCCAAAGAAAAATTCCGTAACGCCTTTGAAACTAAATTTAAAAAAAAAAAGCAAAATCACGAAGCTGATTCGAAACGTCGCAAAGAAACGATCAATCGAAAATATAACCTGTCTTAATTTTTTGCAACCGATTTTCTCCAATCGCGAAATATCTGGACGAAAGAACGGAGCAGTTGGCCGAAGATCGGTAGAGAGAGGTTAAGAGATTCAATTGATGAGAACGCCGTTCAGAGAGAGAGAGAGAGAGTCAGAAAGAAAGAACGAGAGATAGAAAGCAAGCAAGAGAGCGGGAAAGAGACTGCTTTTCCGGTCTCGATTTCTTCGGCCGCCGAATTTAGGTCGGAACGCCGCTACGAGATGGCGCACAACAGCGATCGGTAGCCTACTGACACAGTAATCGGCATTTCCTACATCGTTTTGCACTCGATCTCCTCCTTCCTTCTACCCCCTCCCCTTCACCTGTGACCTGTCGCGAAATCGTTCCCTCCGACCGATTGCATCTCTTCCTCCTCTCCTTCTCGCCGATTTTCGCCCATACCCCGTCAGCTGCGATTCAAAAGACGAATGAAACAAAAGAATTCTGACAAAGATCGTTAACGTAGAAAGAATCCATCGTACCCGGAATGGTCGCTGTGCCGAAAGTCGAAGGGCATTTTTCGCATCATGAGTCACAACACGCGGTTTTGCATATTTATAGCAACGAGATTCTCTTTTGGCTAGTCGTCGCGTATGAATCAGAGAAAATGCACGCGCTCGCTTCAACTATACGAGCATGAGGATGGTCATTTTGAAGACACGCGGCTTCGTGGTCCTTGTAATCGTCTATTGCTTCCATTTTGCGCATTATGTAAGCCTCAAAGTCTTTAAAATCACCTTCAAATTTAGGCCCATTTTTATATCATTCCGCAATTCGTCCATTCACCAAAATGAACAATGTTTTCAAGAATACTGCAAGGATCGCATCCAAAACAACTAGATGTGCCAATAGCCAATAATTACATGGATATATAACTCAAAATGTCCGCTCCCCATTGACATTTATGTATTTGTGTACAAGTTTTACATACAAAGTTGCCCGTGCCCACGTTTCGAATCATTTGAGTCTCTTGCCCTGCCCACGACCATCCACGTGAGTCGCGGTCACGCTGAACCGACGTCTCACTCGCCCTGCAAGATCCAATAAGGAATAAAAAGTGTGCGACCCCCCCCCCCCTCAAATCGAGCATGGTCGTAAAAAATGTTTCAACTCGATGGGAATTCCCTCCGGGACATTACTCAACTGAATAAATGATAAATGCGAATCAATTGGAATATAATGATTGCCGATAATAAAAAAAACGTTAAAAACGAATTCCCGAAGTGCCAAGGGTTACTATTTTTTAATAGTAAATACGAAACATCATTGCGTTCTTTATGACAGATTTTATTTGTTTATTCGTAGAAAATGTGGCAGATTGTAAAAAATGATGGAGTTGAAGTTTGCGATGTAGGAATACAACGAATATGAATTCTTAATTACTCAATTTTTTTTTTGGCCGATTTGAGCTGTGAAGATCGCTCAAAAGTTTCAACTCATTCTCATTAGAAATTTACCACCTCAATTTGCAAAAAAAAAAAAGCTTCGCGTAATGATAAAAAGAAATAGAAAATTACAAAAAAATATCGTTGCATTCCAATGTAAACTTCAGAGTCATAAAAAATGTACCGTTTATGCGAACAAGGACGGAAAAAAAGAAGAGTGTACCATTTTTCGTTAATTTGCATTATTCTGGTAAACCAATTAATGAAAGAAAAATTAATTATCCTGAGGTCCGTGAGCGTATCTAGTCGAAAATCGGCGTGCGGCACGTCATCTTGACAAATAATTTTCTATTAATAGAATATCACATAAAGTATGTACTATTATCGTGTTATCTGAAACCCAGTCGTGGTATTCTGAATGGCAGAGATTATGCTGATAGGTGCGCACGTAAGAATTTTCTCGTTTTCCTCGACCTTCTCTTTCCCTCTAGCATCTGCCTTTTTTGTTTTTGGCTTCTCGTGTGATGCAAGCCTTATTATAGTATCATATTCGTGTCCTTGGCTTTTTTGAATTCGGACTTGGGTGTTGATCGTGCCGATTGGTTGCCCCCCCCCCCTCCCCCGCCAAGGTTTATCAGGGTCATTTACCCGATAAATGTACAAATCAATAAATCTTTTCCTCGATTGACTCGGTCGCTCCTCTCGTTCCAGTGGTAGCTCGTTATCGCTCTTTTGTTTTTTTTTTATTTTTCGCTGGCTCTGTGCGAAAAATTTCGGAGTGCAAGTACACTGAATGGACACTATCACGTGTATGACGAGAACAAAGGATTACGAACGTGTACCGCTGGCCCTCTCGAAGAGTGGGGTAGATCGACGATAGACCTTGTCGCGAATCGGGTCGAGGTCGACTCTCTCGACTGATGGCCGACCTCTAAATCCTAGAATCGACGCACCTGCTTTACCCATTTCTCTCTCTCTCTCTCTCTCTCTCTCTCTCTCTCTCGTTTTCTTTCTCTCCCTTCCCATGCATACGAGAATACATATGTTTATATGTATATATATATATAGCTGCTCTCATAAATCTGTGCGATACGAAGCTGAAAAAAAACGTGGTCAAGTGCGCGTTGGACCACGTATCAAGAGAGCGAGGTCCCGCAGCTCGTTAGGTACTCGCATAATTATAATATTAAATTGAAACGTAATTACTCTCCGAAAAGTTTTCCAGTTAATCCCCTTTCTTATTGCACAATAGTAGTAGATGTATGACTTAATTTTTACAGATTTTTTCTTCGAGCTTAAAATTATATTTAAAATAGAAATATTTTCGCGATCTTTTGTGGTTTTGAAAGGATCAGACGCAAGGTTTCAGAACACCGAACGACAAGTCTACGTGAGTTACATAACCTCTCAGAATAACAGAGTTTACGATGGCAACTGCCCGAGCAGAAATTTGTTCAGGGTGAAATCCGGACCGGATCAGGCTGCCACAATAGCAAATCCGGGCCGGATCAGGCAAATTTAGTCCGGCCCTGATTAGGGATGTAACGCTTTTGCAAATTCAGGTCCGGATCAGGCACCTTATCAGGCTCTGATCAGGCGCTTTATCAGGCCCGGATCAGGCACCTTACCAGGCTCGGATTAGGCACTATATGTGGCTCGGATCAAGCAACTTATCTGGTCCGGATCAGGTGCCTTATCCTGCCTGAGACATGCGTGTCATCTGGCTCAATCATTTGATTAATTCTTTGTTTAAAAATAGATCAACATTTATTAAATTATTATCGCAGTTACACCTTATCAAGTTTACTAACGTTATTAAAAATATGAAACATATGAAAACATTTTTTTTAAGTTTAAGTTTTTATTTTACTTGACTTGATCGTTTAGTTTTTGTTCCGGTTTTGGCGATGACCGTCCCAATCTTTCCGGCCCAATCTGTCCGGCGCAAATCATGCGTGCCTGATCAGGGCGCCTTATTGATACCTGATAAGGCTTTTATCCGGCGCAAATCAGGCGTGCCTGATCAGGGCGCCTTATTGATCCCTGCTCAGGCCCCTGTCTGGCGCAAATCAGGCGTGCCTGATCAGGGCGCCTTATTGATCCCTGCTCAGGCCCCTGTCCGGCGCAAGTCATGCGTGCCTGATCAGGGCGCCTTATTGATACCTGATAAGGCTTCTATCCGGCGCAAATCAGGCGTGCCTGATCAGGGCGCCTTATTGATCCCTGCTCAGGCCCCTGTCTGGCACAAATCAGGCCTGCCTGATCAGGGCGCCTCATTGATCCCTGCTCAGGCCCCTGTCCGGCGCAAATCATGCGTGCCTGATCAGGGCGCCTTATTGATCCCTGATCCGGCCCTGATGGATCCTCAGGCAGCCTGATTAGATTTCTGCTCGGGTGATAAACAGCACATTCGGCACTGCATTTTATACGAATTCCAATAAGGAAAAAATGCTTCTAACGCACGGGAATCAATTTGTAGTGTTCTTGGTGCCGACGTTGTGTCTTATGAAACGTGTAATTATTGGTACAAACGTTTTAGAAGTGGTGATTTCGATCTTAGTGACCAGCCGCGCCCTGGATAGGATATGAAGAGTATACTTTATTACGAACTCCTGGAAATTGGTCAGACGGTGACTGCGGAACGTTACAACCGACAATTGAACAAACTGAGCGAAGAACTTGATCAGAAAAGGCTATTTACTGGGCAAGGAAGCAGGCAAGTCATACTGCTGCATGACAACGCTCGACCTCAGGTTGCTCGCGCGACTCAGAAGACCCTCTTGAACTTGGGATGGGAAGTTCTCCCGCACGCGGCATATTCACCAGACTTGGCCCCATCCGACTACCATTTGTTCCGATCAATGCAGCACGTCTTAGTGGATAAACAGTTCAAATGGCTGGACGATGTGCGTAAATTCGTCGATGACTTTATCGCCTTGAAGTCTGTAAGTTTCTTTCGCGACGGCATTCGTATGTTGCAAGGTCTTAGAAAACGATCGACAATATTTCCAAGATTAAGTTCGTTGTTCTCTATTTTTTTATATTCAATAAATTTGCTGAAAAATCTGTAAAAATTAAGTCATACACCTAATATTTCACAACTACCCGTCGTTGTCATGATTTAACGAAATTTTTCAAACAGTCTCGTGAAAATGCAAATGAAATCGTGCCAAACTGAAAACTGTTTTTTTTTCGATACTAATTATTTTACATTAAGCGCATAATAATTTTATTCAGAAGTAGCCTATGAATGTTACTTTCATGAATTTTTCGGGTTTTTAAATCATCGGGTTACAAGAACAAGGGGAGAGGGTCACCGTGACAGAAGGATGGGCATGACGAATTGATAGTGGTTCCTAGGGGGCTAGGGAACTGTAAACATGAAGTCGTCGGAAATATGAGGAGGAAATAAAAAAATAACACTAGATAATTGTACAGGCCAAGAATATCGAATTTTAATTAGGATCCCAAAGAGTAAGCGCCGTTCTTAATTTTCTTCTTCTTCTTAATAAACATACAATTTGCCTACAATTCGTTTCTTATTTCGTTGTTTCTTTACTATCGTTCTCTACTATCGTTAGCTACTTCGTTGTTTCTCTAATATTATATTTTAATTATGATACGTATAATGAGAAGTACAAATTTATTATAGAGAATGATAATATGCCATGGAAATACTGGTCGGAGAAGGGAGTGAAGGGAAGGGAAATGTGGGCGAGGTTAAGGCCCCACACCACGGTTCGTGCGCGGTACGAGGGTGTATTTTTCGTAATTATTTTCAAGCAAACGATGAATGGAATTTTTATTTATTAATACTCATAGTCAATATATACATATAGAAGACTGTATACAAATTTTTGTACTCGAATCTAAACTATAGTTTGCGGTGTACGCCGCTTCCAAGAGGACACTCCGACGAAATTGCTGCTCGGCGGTTGACAGCGATTAAGCCATACGGTTCATCTGAAAAATGAAATAAAAATATATTTAGAAACTAGACATATAGGTTTACAGCATCACGTCGGGGAATTTCGATATCTAAAAAAAAAAATGGCGGACCAGCGAATTTTATTTCCGATTTTCATGGAAAATTTTCATCGTTCATAAAAAAAAATAGAAGGGGACCCTTTATAAAAAAAATCCCTACGTGGTGCCATAGAGACTGGATTTTCGAACAGTTTAAGACTTGGCGCATGCAAATCGGATGAATAGTTTTTTTAATATGTTGTCAACCAGGTTGAAAAACGTAGTTTCGAGAAAACCGCGTTCAAAATTTTGCTGACGGATAATTCAACATACAAACAAAAATTTTTATTTGTCTCTTTTTTTTGTTTCTGACCGTTAGTCAGCTATTTCTGGACCATACAACAGCTCCTCAGCATCCAGAGACTCATATTTTATTTCATGTTTTGCACGCAGACGACCCTCATGCGCGATGTTTTTCGGCTTCGTGCTCGGATTCGCATATTCGCTTCTCGTCGATGTTTTGACAATAATGGTAGAGTGTTTCACCAATTTTTATGTTTAATATCTCCATCACATTTATGAGTCTAATATGACCATTGTTAAAAAGTATTGAAGCAATATTAGCGGCAGTTTCAACTGTGGGTCTGCCGCTCCACGATGTCTTTGGCGCAAATTTCCATATAACAGAGTTCAAACACTTGTTGTTATTCTGCTGAAAAGCGCCTAAACATCGTTGAAGAAGCTCGTCTTTACTAAGGTCCACGTATATCGGTTTTATTGCCGCACATCTGCCGCTCGACGCGGTTGTGCTCTTCTCACCAAATGAAGAATGCTCTCACCAAATTTCTTTAAAAAATTTGGTGAGAGCATTCTTAACAAATTTATCTTTCAGAAAATGAAAGACAAATGACAAAAAAAATTTGTTTCCTGTGGTGTGGAGCCTTAAGATGTGCCAACATAGGAAGAGCGGAAAAGAGAGGGGAATAGAAATGAAAGTACAGGATATGTAAAGAGCGGAAAAAAACGTTGGAGCACCTGTTAATCTGTAAAAGAAGCAGGGAGTGAGTAACAGAGAAAGCAAGAAAGAAAGCAGATGAGTGGATGGAAGGAATGGATGATGTGCCAATAAAGGGGGAAATTATAAATATGTTGGGTGGGAAAATACAAAAAGGGATATGTGAATATTTTAGGGAAATAGAGGAAGTGTGCAAAAGAATAAGTAAGGAGGGAAGGGGGAGAAAAAAAGAGACGGAGTAGAGAAATAAATGCAGAAAAAGAGAGAAATATTAAAGAGTTTCGTACTCTCTAAGTACAAGAATGCGGGGTGTTGTAATTAAGTGGATGAATATTTAAGCGGAAAGTTACGATTTTGTAAGAAAAACTTTTGTAAAAAGTTGTGTAAGTAAAACTTGTTTGATTGATTATTATGATACCAAAGAGTACGCGCCATTCTTAATTGTCTTCTTTTCTTAACCCTTCGTGGTCACACTTCCAAATTCAATCGCGGTGATCACACTTGGGTCGATTCTAACCAGTCGGTTTTCAAAAAAGTATTGTGAACAAACCGTCCGAAGTGGTTCAAAAAATTACGGAACATGCTTTGAACTTTCTAGATGATGTATGAAAAATTTATTTATAAGAAATAAAATGGCGACATGTAAAAAAAAATTCATAAAGAAGTGAAAACACAAAAAAGACACTTTTTCACTCAAAAAATCATAGTTCTGTGAATTTTCAACATTTTTACGTAAAATTTGGACGTGATACTCCTTAGATATGATTCTTTTGGGAAAAAATAGCAGCATAGTGCGCGTTCCAAAATAGTAATTTATGCTACAAGTGCGGGAAACAACGAATTCCATCGCGCGTGAATTTGCCGCATGAGCCGAAGGCTTATGGTGCATTTCACACGAGTACGAGTGAGAAATGCACCATAAGTCGAGGCGAATTCGGCAACTTACGCGCGATGTAATTCGTTTTTTTTTTCGCACATGTCCCATACATTATTTTTTGCAATAACTGTCTCGAAAGTGGGATTTGAGATTCAACAAAACCAATAACAATTATATTCAAATATATCAGATCAGTTCACATAATTTCCTTGTCAGAAAATACCACTGTGATAAGTTGACGTTTCATATCACATGAATTTCGCTACATTCAAGTTTGTTCAAAATCGGTCCAAAATCGTTGAACAAAAAACTATCAACCGTGAAAAAAAACCATTTTTTCGTGAATCAATGCGGTAAAGTGAGCTATAAATGGATTTTTTTCCGCACTCGTGCGGGAATGCGAGACTTTCCCGCACTAGTGCGGAAAAAAATCTATTTATAGCTCACTTTACCGCATTGCTTCACGAAAAAACGGTTTTTTTCACGGTTGATAGTTTTTTGTTCTACGATTTTGGACCGATCGAACAAACTTGAATATAGCGACATTCATGTGATATGAAACGTCGACTTATCACAGTTGACGTTTGAAATGTGAAAAAATAAGAATTGGTTATGGTTATTGGTTATTGGTTTTGTTGAATCTCAAAACCCACTTTCGAGACAGTCATTGCAAAAAATAATGTATGGGACATGTGAGAAAAAAAAAGAATTACATCGCGCGTAAGTTGCCGAATTCGCCTCGACTTATGGTGCATTTCTCACTCGTACTCGTGTGGTTACAGCACTCGCCTTCGGCTCGTGCTGCAAATCACACTCGTATTCGTGTGAAATGCACCATAAGCCTTCGGCTCATGCGGCAACTTCACGCGCGATGGAATTCGTTGTTTCCCGCACTTGTAGCATAAATTACTATTATTTCGATATGTGAAGAGGGTTAATTTTATGGTATGAGGATACTTCAAAGTCCAGGTATCATGGTGAATACAGTCCCATTCGAAGCCGGGCACTATTATATATTTACGCCAAAAATTGATCGACCGATCGATTCTACCCAGGGTAACCACGAAGGGTTTAAATAAACGTACAATTTGCCTAAAATTCATTTCTTTTTTTCTTTTTTTTCGTTATTTCTTTACTATCAAATTTTCGCGCCCTTTTCTTCTCTTTTTAACGAGCATTCTTTGCCTACAACTCTTTTTTTCATTTCTCTACGATCGTTCTCTATTTCATTGTTCTTTTTTCACGGTAACATTTTAATTAGGATCACCAGAAATTCTCAACTTTCTCCTAATTTTTCCATAAACCTACAATTTTCATACTATTCGTTTCTTTTTTTCCTTGTTTCTCTACTATCGTTCTCTATTTCGTTGTTTCCCTACTTTCGTTGTTTTTTCAATATCATATTTTTATTAGGATCCCAAAGAGTAAGCTGCCACGCTCGATTTTCTTCGTTTTTTTTTCCATAAACGTACAATTTGGGTACAATTCGTTTCATCCCCCCCCCCCCCCCCCCCCCGTTGTTCTGTACAAAATTGCAATCCACCAATATAGACATGCAATAATACTCGCCCTCTCGAGTGACTATAATTTTGTCACCTCCGCGATTAAACGCAGTGAGAAATCGAAGGTTGTACACGGCGAACTGGCTCTCAATTGCGCATATATCGCAATGCTAGGAGGCGATGGCCCGGCATACAGGACGCCACTTTCTAACCCAATTCACTGTGGGTTATGCGCACTAGCTCGGGCAGGTCCTCGCGGACAGGCGACTATATTGGCCAATTCACGATGAGTACTGGGTCTAGGTCCTCTCTTCTCGGAGCGCGTGAATACCAATTCACTTGAAATGGCGCGTAACGTCCCAAGCGATTAGTACGCGACGTCGTTCTTTTCGATCGAGACGCGCGCGATCGCACGCGTTTATTCACAATTCTCGAATTACGCAGGTGAACGCGCGCGCACGAGAATAAATTGACGCACCCTCGTGCGCGTTTAGCCTCGTTCCATTGTTCTATCAAATATCACTAATATTATAAAGTTGCAGTGTCTGCTTGTAATATTCCTTTTGTCAGGATGCAATTTGAGCTGGTAGGGTTGGAACACCATGTTGATACGATATCTATGACTTTTGGAAATTTTCGTCTGTCCGTTTGTACGAGTGAATAGTCGCGTTATAACGGCTGAAGGTTTTTTTCCGGAATTTTTCGTATGTGAAAACAAACGGTTGGAAAATTTCTCTCCACTTTGATTCATTTCCCGAGGGAACATTTTTGAGCCGCGTTCAGCCCGCAAAATAAAGGCCTCCTTTCCGGAGCAGAGGTCGGCGATAGTCGATTATCGGCTACCTAAACGAGGATACAATGTTTGGAATACCAATACGTTAGGGCAGGGTCCGGCAAGTACTTTATAGTGAAGTCTGGATACTTTTCAAATTTTTTATTGACGTCCAGAGAAAAAAAAACTGCAAATGTTAATTATAGCAAGCGGGTTATTATTGTTTCTCAAAAAAAATGTGGCTTATAAAAACATATATTATTGATTTGAATTTTTATATTTCTCTTGAAAATATTAGATGGAGTAAAAAGTTCTGAGCGTTTTTTCGCTATATTTCGACGATGAAATTAACATAGTTAGGATTATCCGATTTAGATCAAATGTGCGCCATTTTGTTCGATAACTTTTGTCCATTTTGAAGGCAATTTCATAATTCCGCGATTGAAGAAGTCCTCGTCCCTATGGGTAAAAAACTTGACCAGCTCATTTTCGCAAGCCTCTCTTGAGGCCAGTTTTGTACCATCAAGAAAATTTTGCAAAGGCTTGAAAAGGTGATAATTGCTTGGTGCCACGTCTGGACTATACGGCGGGTGCGATAGAACCTCCCATCCAAGCTCTCGGAGCTTCTGGCGCGTCGTTAAAGATGTGTGCGGCCTGGCGTTATCCTGATGGAACACAACACCCTTCCTATTGGCCAATTCTGGCCGCTTCTGGTTGATCGCCTGCTTCAATCTGGTCAGTTGTTGACAGTAGAGGGCCGATGAGAGCAGCTCATAGTGGATGATTCCCTTCCAATCCCACCAAACACACAGCAAAACCTTCTTGGCCGTTAATCCGGGCTTGGCGATCGTTTGGGCCGGCTCACCGCGATTGGACCACGATCTTTTTCGGCTGTTGTTCTCGTATGTGACCCATTTTACATCGCCAGTCACCATCCGCTTCGAAAATGGGTCGATTTCGTTACGTTTCAGCAAAGAATCGCAGGCATCAATTCGGTCCAAAAAGTTCTTTTGCGTCAATTCGTGTGTTAGGAGGCGATGGCCCGACATACAGGACGCCACTTTCTAACCCAATTCACGGTGGGTTATATGCGCACTAGCTCGTGCTGGTCCTCGCGGACAGGCGACTATATTGGCCAATTCACGATGAGTACTGGGTCTAGGTCCTCTCTTCTCGGAGGGCGTGAGCTCCGAGGTTCTTTTTGAGACCAGCCTTATGCAAAATTAACTGACGTGACGTTTGATATTTTTTTTCATACGATATGATGATGAGCATTTATTAAACTACACAGACGACCCGTTCATTTTCAAATACATAAAAAATATGTTTTCCATGGTAACTTTAGTACATAACCCTTAATTCAATATGGCCCTGAAATTCATTTCCAGCATACACGCGAGCGCAGCCGCGAGCAAAAGCTTTCTCAGTTACGTCTCGTGTCGGGCTAAGAGAGACTAGTTCTGAAAATTAGGTAGCAGCTGCTGATTCGTCGTCGTCTCTCGTATATAACGCGGAAGTTCTCTTCTCATACCTATAATTATTTCTCAGTAAATCGCTCGTTCCTACTTGTGCATCTGTACGTATTGTATACGTGCACATACACACACACACACACACACACACACACACACACACACCCGAGGATATGATTAGGAATGAGCATTAGCACGTGTCATTTGAAACGTAAGGATCTAGCTCGGAGATTCTTCGAGGCTCGGGTATGTGGTTCGCCGATTTTCATGAATCGCTCGCTCTTCTTCTTACGAGTTGGTATCGAATTTCACAATAGTCGACCACGGTGCAATCAGCGTAATTTCGAATTCCTAGAAGATGATCTCGTCTCCATAGTGAGCGAGTGTAAAACAGACAGAGACAGATGGATAATGGATATTGTGGAGAACGAGAATTAGAGTATCGACGAGTATGAACGTCGATTGTGAATCTAACCAAGAGACGATCGAACGTGTCTCAGTTTCGCGAAAATTGAAGCCCCTTCCACTCGTTTATAAAATATTTATTCGTTGTTTCTCGTTTAATATTCATTTTTTAAAAAATTTATTGTTTATTCCTCAAACACGCTCAACATATTAATACTAAATGGTGTCTCAAAATGACCTGGCATTTTAATTTATTAATGAAACTTATTATTTGTTTGAAAATATTGTTATTTCAATATAAGGTAAAAACATGGAGATTGTGTGTGGAACACAATATCCAATAAATGGCCGCCTTGTCCCTGTTTGCAACTCTTTTGATGAAATTTCCAATAACATTTTGGCATAATTGCCGACTAATTGCATTAATGGTGCGTCCAATTGCTTCCTCGAGCTCCGGAATGGTCTGTGGATCATTGGCATACACATTTTCCTTTTCGAAAAAGCCCAAAGAAAGAAGTCCAATGGCGTCAAATCGCACGATCTTGGTGGCCAATTCACATCGTCGCGGCGCGAGATAACACGGCCATGAAACTTCGTCTGCGATAACTGCTTCTTTCACAATTTGCATTTTTACAATTTCTATGCGTTGCTCGATCGTATAATTCTCCATGACTAAACCTCAATACTTCCCGATGCCATAGTTGTCAAAGATTAGTACTCTGGGTTCTCCACAAAAAAAAAATGACGCGCTATTTAAAATGTCAGGTCATTTTGAGACACCCCTTTAATACTATGATTACTCGGGATTTTAGCGACGTTGATCTATAAGGATCGTCACACACTAAAGTGATATGACTTTTGGTGACCGCGTTGAGCGACGAAAAGGTAAACGCTTTTTCAATTAAACGTCGAGATCCCGTATACACGTGTAACACCGCACTTTACGGGCTTCTAAGTAGTAGCCACACGTTTGTCGAGATCTAAGGCAACGAAGAGATCAGAATGGCAAAAGGAAAAGACCAGCCGGAAAGACATGTCGGTCACGATACTGAGACACGTTGCTTCAAAAACGAGGTTCACATACGATCTTGAACTTCCCGTTTTGTGGCTCCCTCTTTTTGTTTTATTCCTTTTTTATTTTGAGAGCCTGTGTACGTATACGAAAGTCACATATTTTCGGTGAAAAATCGCGTTTGACTTGAATCAATTCACAAAGTTTTAAGATGGATTGAATTTTGTCGTATATTATTATGTAGATATTTATATATAAAGATCAAGACGATTAGCTGGAAGACTTGTTGAACGGTTGACCCCCCCCCCCCCCCTCCCTCCGCGTGGTCGTGGTCGAAAAGTGCGCCGTTCTTTCTTTCACGAGTACTTGCGTAATAAAATCGTACAGGCGGGCAAGCGTTTCGCTAATGAATGTTAAAGGATACTGTTTTTTGTTCCGCACATCGATATATGTCCAGAAAAATGTAACATCCCGGTTTTTATAAATCCCACTGGTTATCATGACGTCGAAGTTTGTATCGTTGGAATGCAACGAAAACTAAGTCTTTTGTTCAAATTTTTATCGGCTGTGACAATCACTCAATCGTTTTTCCGTATTATTCAAGATTTATGACCTGAATTAGAAAAAAAGAAGGCTTTGGATAATGGTTATAATTCATTCGCGATTTTCCTGTGGTCAATTTCCTGGGTTTCCATGTCCCTCCCATCGCAATATCAACGCCGCGGAAACTTTGAAGGTTTATATGGCGCCCGAAAAAAAAAAAAATCAGTGTCCTTCAACCTTTTGCTTTTCAGTGAAAATTGATCGACCTACGTGTGCCTCGTTAACGGAGGTTAACGGAGGAGCAAGGAAGAGAAGGTGGAGGATGTAAAAGGAGATGTGAAGGGAGGAGAACACGAAGGGCGTAAAGGGGAGAAGGATACAAAGAGAGGCTATCGAATTTGTACTTAGGTCGAAACGGATCTTGTTAATTAATCCGAAAGGCAGACACTCCGCGCATTGACGTTTCTGTATCTCGAGCCAGCAAGAGAGACGGGGGATCTCCGCGTGTATAATAAAATCTCGCGTCCGTAAGACGAGATCATGCGTTTGCTGCTATTGCGACACTTTGAATTTGTTCATGTTTTACGCGTTTGCCACGAGAACGAACGTACAAACAAGTATAATCATCTTTCTCTCCCTCTCTCCCTTTTTTATTCACTCTGTCTCTCTCACTCTCTCTCTCTCTCTCTGTCCTTTGATTTCCACCTCTCTTTTCCTCTCTCTCTCTCTCTCTCTCTCTCTCTCTCTCTCTCTCTCTCTCTCTCTCTCTCTCTCTCTCTCTCTCTCTTTGTGCTTGGACGACCTTGTGCCAAATGGCTTTTTATCCTGAGCGCCATGGAAACCGCCGTCATTTCTCAGTTTATTGGCTATATTCTCGCTCTTGTCCTCCTTCCTTCACCCTTTTTCTTCTTCATACTGTTTTCTTGTTCGGTTCTTTCTCCATTTTCTTTTTCTTTTTCTTCGCCGTCGTTTTTCTCCTTCCTTTCCTTCTTTATCGTGATCTTCTCATCGTCCTCCTTCCCTCTTCGAACTCAAACCGAGACTCATGACAATAATATTCCGATCGGTTCAAAAAAGAAATACAAAAATTTCAAAAAAAAATCCACGTCTCATAAAAATCTAGAAAAACATTTGATCGATTTTTGTAACACGAAATTTGCCAATAAACATGTGAGTAATTAAAAAAAAGAATTTCTATTGCATCCAAACGATGTAAACACCGTGATTACAGCTGTCCTACGTATCAGGATATAAATTCTTGCGACTTGCTGTAAAGGAATAAAAAATATCCATATTGCATCGACACTATTGCACACACATACACACGCACACACACACATATATACATTGATAGACTCGTTTCTCAGAAATAATCACCGCACATCCGGAAATTGTGTACGGTCTCGATCGATCCTTCGACCAATAAAACGATCAAGCGCCGCGATCTCTCTTTCTTTCCCTCCCTGTCTCTTTGAATGACCAGCGTCGGTTCTCGGATCCTTTCACTGCGCGTGAAAGGAAGAGCGTCTTGTGCCTCGAGCACACGCTTCGATTTTTTCGTTGGACGATTTTTTTATACACGTACACATTATGTATGTGTGTGTGTGTGCATATTTATATATTTTGACATTTGAAAAATTATATCTGCGCTCTCGGCTCTTACGAAGTTAATTTAGACATAAATGAACATACGTGCGCTAGTTATAAATTATCCGAAATCACGGTACAAATTGAACGCTATTTCTATCAGCTGCACAATGGACAAAAAGAGTATTTGCGAGCCTGCCTTTTTCTTGTCGGCTTTCCAGGGACGTTCGTTAACACACGGTATTCATATTAAATAAGTTATCGAATAAAAAACTCTGGAAAAATATTCTTCTTTTGTTTGAAGAATTATTTCAGGTACGTAATGTTTACGTGTAGTTTTTTTACCCAATATATTGATTCGAATATAATCAGAGTTAGTCGCGTCAATTGTCAATTTTTTCGCAATTTTTGGCATCGACTTGTTTGTTTTAATTCACCAGACGAGTAGATTAAACTTCGAGGTTTAAAGGACGGCGAGTTGCTTGAACAAAATTAAATCAGAAAGCAACACGCTGTTGACACTACGTTTAATAGAAAATTTATTTGTCGTACGAGGATTCCGTGGATTTTAATCTTCCCAAAGCGGTTGACGGTCTCACCGATGAGTGTTAAACCATACTGATTTTTTTTTTCAAACGTTGATCCGTCCAATTAACGTTCAGTTTTCAAATTTCCACATGTACGACACCATTATTTTTCGCGAGAAAAAAAAAACACAAATTTGAATCCAGGCGATTTAGCACACTTTTAAAAAAGGACAAATCGTAAAATCCCTTTCAATTTTTACGTCAACGACCGAAGTTTAATGTCAGCGAGAACGATCAACGATTAAACGATACTGATTTTTTCCAAATGTCAATACATCCAATTAAAATTCAATTTTCAAGTTTCCACATGTTAAACTATATAACGTTCGAAAAAAAAAGTAATCTCGGAAATTTGTTACCGCTTTTTAAATGAAAAATCGCAAAATGTCTGCATATTCTAAGGTCAACTACCGGAGTTTATGGCTGCAAAAAATATTAACTGCGGCTGAACTTGGAATTGTCCATAAGAAAACGGCTAATTTACATAGATTTAATTATTCTTTTTTGTCCCTCTATTGTAAACGGAACAAATTTGTGAAAACTGCGAAGTTGAATTTTTATCAAAACGAAAAGATCCGTATCTTTCAGCCTTGATCGGTAAAATCCTCGAGTTCCCTTAAAGAATGGGAGAAAAAAGAAAGGTTTCAGGACCTCGTATATCGCGCTCTTCCACGTTCATTCGCGTTTTCATTAGCGCATTTTACCAGCCCGGAACGTCGGTAACATAAACCGCGACGAAGATCGACGTACACTCATTGCTAGTCGTCACGCGAGTTTTGTACTAGGCTACCGCCGTTTTAGTTATGTATTTTCGATCCTTTTTCTCCTTTAATTAGAGCAAAATCTTAACCGCACGCGTCGACTTATAAAAATCCCCTCTAATCGTCGTCATAAATACACATCCGAGGGCAACGAATCCGAGCTAGCGCATTTTTTTTTCTTCGCGAGCTCAGCGTTGAGGCTCGCAAAAAGTCGCGCTTCGCGAAATCATTAAAGATATTTCGTAATTATTTATGCACGAGATTATATTATATATTCATCGACCGAGGGAAAAGAAAAGAAGAGGGATGAAAATTATTCGTTTTTGCAGGAAACTTTGGCCTTCGTGCAATAATTATCCATAGTTATGTGCGGTTGGGCGAGGAAAGTTTTGTCCATTAGCCTTTTCGGAATAAGGATGGCGTTTATAAAAAAAAATACGTTTCTTTTCTTCATCGTATTAAGCTGGGGACGTTAACAAAAAATATAAATTAATCGTGCACAAGTATTCTATTAGGATGGGAAATATGTATTCAGAAAAGTGTCTTTCGTTTTTCAGGAAATCGAGATTTCTAGAGATAATTTTCGCGATTTTTTCGATAATTTCCGATTATTTTAATTTTTCCAAAATGCAAAAAAAAAACGGATACCGTAATTTTTGTAATTATTATTCCCAGCAGCAATAACAGATCAATTCTTTTTTACGTTAATGTCATGGGCATTAATAGTTTGTAATTACTATTGCAGTTGCTATTATCAGCAATGGAAAAAGAGTGATTTTTCTAGTTGTTATGATCAGTGATAATAATTTGTAATAATTTTTTAAGTTGCTATTATCATTAACAATAAGTCATAATTATCTGAGATGCATATTTTTCTCAATGCCAATAAATTAACGAATTTTTTATTTACCCAAGTTGTTTCAACGCCCACATGTATACATGCCCTATTTTTTTTTGTTGGCAGATTTAGGTTACAAAAATCACTCAAACCTTTAAGGAAGCCCGCGTTGGTAATAGAGGGCCTAAAATTTCAAAAGAATATTTTCCTTTATAATAACAACAAAGACAAAAAAAAAAGATTAACAACATATGTTGCAATCCACCGATGCAAATTTCGACACCATAGCTGAATCAGCCAAATAATTGCGCAACTCTTAATCGCAATAAGCTTTCAAATTCCGCCTCTGGTGTACCAAAGAGCACATTCGCGAGTTTCTTTACTCGTTAGGGCGCGCTTAAGTCCGATCGGGTTCGTATCTGGTGTTCGTAATTTAACGCGATATATGCAGGGACGACGTTGAAGCTGCTTATTCTAAGGTAGCCTCGAATACGTCGTGTGTGTGTGTGTGTGTGTGTGTGGGTGCACGCGCGCTGGGGTCTCTTCGTTCGCCAATGTGTTACTGTGCAGAAGAAAACAGAGAATGAGACAGAGCGAGAGCAGCGGGGAGGGAATTTAAAAAACTGCAGCAATATTCACGTATGGGTTCTGTAGTGCGCAAACAGATATGCCCATACCTGTATATAGCAATGTAGTACAATTATAGATGTATATATAGATATATGGAGAGTCTTGCGAGGCCCGAGTCACGTATACCTGTTTACGTGTACGTAAGCTCGTTTCGTAATTTAATGCAATTTTATTAAGAGGATATGTGAGAAGGAGAGACGGAGAGGGAGAAAGAGGGGCGAGGAAGAGAGAGAGAGAGAGAGAGAGAGAGAGAGAAAGAGCGAGAGAGAGTGTAAGGAGAGCTGGGAGACCTCAAAGAGCACTTCTTTAATGTTACCAATATTTTCTTCGGTTTCAGCAACTCTCCTTTCCATCCACACAATCCAGCCATGGATCTGCGGGTTTTACCTTCAGCCTCTCCGGTAATCAGGACATCGAGGGTCCGCAGGGTGGTTTCGAATGCATACAGCAAACCGGTCCCAAGTGAGTTCCATTTCTTCCCCTTTTTTTCTCCCTATCCGCCGTCTTATCTTTTCTCTTATTTTCTTTCTTAAATTATACATCCGCGTATCAACGAGATTTTTGTGTCTCGATAAAAGAAAAATAATGTGACGTTTCTGCCCGGCCGCGCACAGGAGCTTGGAAAGTCTGGGAACTTTGCCGTGGAAAATGCGGATACAGGCGAACGACGACGTCTACGAGACAACAAGACACAGAATGGCGGTCGCCGAAGAGAATAATAAAAACAAATGGTTAGTTTCAGCTTGTATTTCGATACGACAAATGTCTCGAAGCTCGAGACTATTTTTGTATTCTGTTGTCGCAAGTAATCGAATGATAAAGAAACAAACTGTACAGTTGATTTTAATTATACGATGAGGTTGAATTTTGCATCGTTGGAATGCAACGAAAATGAATATTTCTTAATTCCTTTAATTTCTTATGGCAGGTTTTGCCTACAAAAATTCTTCAACCCTTTTCAAAGATATTTATTTAGCGATCTACAATATAAATCTATATAAAAAAATATCTATAATAATCAAAATATTGAAAGTAAAATATAAAAAAGACCTTTCGTTGCGCTCCAACGATGAAAACTTCAACACCATATCATAGGAGGGTTATTTTTTTTCGAGAATTTTTTTTTCGAAGAATATCGGGGAAGCAACATTCTTTCTTAATTATTGGGATAGCGGACGATTTTTATCTCCTTTTCGTATATAATTGCAGAATTATTGAGGTATAGATTTGGGAAAAAAAACAACACAGTTAAAAAATGAACAACCTCCATTGTGTTTTTTTTTCCGTGACGTTGGGGTTTGCATCGTTGGAAAGCAACGATTTTTTTTTACATTCTTTATTTCTGTATGTTTATTATTATCCAAAGCCTATTTTTTACGCATTGAGGTCGTAGATTTCTAATAAAGATGTGGTGAAACGTTCGAGTGTTTTCCATGTTCTGAATACCCAAAGAAAAATTTGAGCAATAAAAAAAAATGAATTGCTGTTCTATTCCAAAGATGCGAATATCAACATCATTTTTTTTCTCATTCTCTACTACTTCTTTCCACTCACTAGTCGACTGTGAACATGGTTCTTTTTTTTCGAGTCTTTCCATAAGCCTTTCGAGTCTTATAAACTTACGTTTTATTTTTTGAGAATGGCAATAGACATTTTTTTCATGAAGGAACTTGAAAGCGCTGAGATCTACTTTCGATTTGTCTCTACAAAAAAATCTTAGTTTTTTCCGCAAAGTTATTTAGCTTTTTGCGGAGCACTGCAGTTTACGAAAATCCCTGTACCTCGAAGACTTGATTAAAAATGAAGTACGTAGGGGCAAAAAAATCATAAGTTATAAAGTAACAGAATTAAAAAAAATACATTACCCGAACTTCAAGGTCATAAAAATCATGCATACTGAAAACTGCACATTGGTTCCTTATAATTTGATTATGCCCACGAAGTTTGCTCCGTGCGGAATGTGTTCCGGTTGGCCTGATTTTTTTTAGCTTCCCCATAGTTGTAAAATATTTGGATGTTTCGAGTTGTCGTTGTTTGCCTATAACATTGACGTTTTTATAGTACGAGGGTGATCAAGGCGAACGGACCGGACATAGGTCGTAAAGTAAAAGTAAAACCGGTCGCTAGAACGATACAGCCGATTACGAACACGCGGCACCGAGAGTCCACGAGCATTCCAACATCCTTGAGTCAATCGTCGAGGCCGCCACCCTCGGTCCAAGCACCGGTATCCTCGATGACCCTTACGTCGTCATCTTCCTCGTCCACGTACAAGCCAATGAAGAGCAACAATCCACCCTCAGCTCGTCAACATGAGAAGAAATCCTCTGACATAATGCGCAGGCCACTCAGGTAAAGATCTCTTGCTTCTTGCTGTTTTTTTCTGTTTGTTTAATTCACTCTATATCTCTTTTTTTTCTCTCTCATTGTCAATTCGAACGAATCACAATTAACTCGTTTGTCGTTATTTGACTCCCGTTAGAGAAAGATTGATCCACCTTCTCGCTCTGAGGCCGTACAAGAGGCCGGAACTTTACGACAGGATCAATAAGGGTAATTGTCCCTTTTGTAATATTTTTATATATGAAAGAAATTACACTGAAAATTCATTGCTGAAGGTAGACGATTTTGTATGCATCAATTTTTTGGCGTCTCCCGATTCTTTTTTTTTTTTTTGGTCTTACTTTTTACAAAATACGCCGGTTTCCGTTTCTTCAGAGGGTATCAAGGAACGCGATCGAAGCACAACGACGACGTTACTGAAACAAGTGGCCTGCATGAAGGACAACACGTATCATCTGCACAGGCACGTGTGGAACGACGTTCAAGAAGACTGGCCATTTTATACGGAGCAGGAGAAGGCGATGCTGAAGAGGCGGAAGCCTCAGAATCTTACGCCACCGGGCTCGAGCGACGGTGGCTCCAGCGGTAATTTCAAAAATCTTTTCATTCCGATTTTCAACCACTATTGAGCGTTTCTTCAAATTATCTTTTTCGCTCGAGCTGACGGCGGTTGAGGTCTAAGGTGGCCGATATACGTAGCAAATTACCCAAAGCGAGACCATATTGCTGTTGTCAAAGAAAACGGAGAACTGACGAGATTTTTCAAAATATATGGAATCGATTGTGCTAGGTGGAGGGCAATGCAAAACGGAGCTCACGTAGAGTTCACAATGTTCAGAGGATTCCTATTGAAAACGAAATAGAAATGGTTGCCTTTCGAAGCTCCATTGTACTTTGTAGACACGAAATTTGCGTACAAAGTATGTGAGGCTTCAAAACATTACCTAGATTTGTTTTTTTTTCAATGTCAAAAGCTTGGCTGAATCAGGCTACGAAAATTACCCAGACTTTTTTCAGGATCCATATCAGAGATCAACAATGTAAATCATCATGAAAGGTCTTGGCTAATGACGAAAGTAAATGAATAGATGAAGAATTCCTTTTGCAATCCAAAGACGTAAACATTTTTGAAAAACCATTTTAAATAACGATAAAAATAAAGTACGGAAGAATTTTGGTTAAATTCCAACGAGTCAAACTTCCTTCTCGCGAGGGTCGTTCCTTCCGTAAGAAACTTCCTCTTACTTGAATCGGTTTACGGTATTTCGATAGTCGACAACGTTATGAGCAACTCCACCAATTTTTTCTCCGATTTCATAAAATAATCGCAATTTTTTAACTAAAATTGGATCTTGATTGGTCGCAGGGAGCGGACAATCGCCGAACTCGACGCATCCGGGTTCACCCCCTGCCATATCGGCTCCACCACCGGGTCTCATGAGCCACAAGAGACCGGGATATTATGAGAGTGCCGACGGTCTTCAAACGAAGAGACCCCGGATATCGCACTTCCGTAAATCGGACGTGGGTCCGAAAACGATGAGCGGGGTCAGCAACAACGCTAACAATGGTAGCAACAGCAGCAGGGATAACGCGAGGACGACTGGTGGTAGTGTTAACAGCCTGGGTGCCGGTGGCTTGAGTGCTAGTGTTGTAAGTGGTAGTGGTCTCGTAAACGGAAGTGCCGGAAGTGATATGAACGGCTGGGATCACAGGCAACAGCAGCAGCAACATAATAATCAGAATTCGCAGCAACAGCAGCATCAGCAGCAGCACCACCACCAGCAGCAGCAACAGCAGCGGCAGCAGCAACAACAACAACAACAACAACAACAACAACAACAACAACAACATCGTGCCGATTACCGGACTGAAAGAACAACGAACAGTGAGGTGCTAAGAAACTACGGTAGCACCAAATCGTGCCTGACCCCAACGAGTGACAGTGAGGACAACAATCATCCCGGTAACGCTTCGGGCTCGTCCTCGAACAATCTCGGCGGAAATCATCATTCGCATAATAATCAATCGCATAATAACAATACGTCGAGTAATAATAATCATCATCATCATCATCACAGTAGCGTTAACAACGGTAGCAAAACGTCCCTCAGCGGCGGCGTCGGCGGCGGCGGCGGCAATGGCGAGAATAATTATACCGGTCGTATCGAATTTGTGAGATCGTTAAGCGGCTCGTCGTCGTCAACCAGTCCCAACGTACCGAACGGCACAGAACGCAGAGATCGCGACGATCGCACCGGGTCATCACGTACGAACGAGCGAGAACGCGGCAGGGAAAGAGATCCGGCTGAGAACACGAGCAACAATTCTGCCACGAGCTGCTCGTACAACGACCTGACGAATCTCGGTGCTTCCAGATATACCGGGAACAGTGCCACTAACACCGTTACCACAACCACCACCACCACCACCAACAACAACCCGACCTCAAACGACTACAGTCCCACTTCACCCACCATTTCCAGCACCTCTAAGAATCCGGATTATCCCGACTACCTCACGTAAGTTTCTCAACCGTTACTCTCTTTCTACTTGTTTGTCTGTTTCTTTTCCTTCTCGTCTTGAGACCACTTTGCCAAGGATCCACGCGCAAAAATTTTGTCACCTGACAAAACGCACCAGCGACCAAATACAACATGTAAAAAAAAACATAATCCACGACGAAACAAATGAACATCCCGTAATAAATGTAAAGAGGGGGGGATCTAAGAACGGTAAATGAATATGACGCAGTGATATCAAGACTTTTATTTATGGAAATAAACTCTTGCATGACCACATTTTGTGCAATTCCTCGCAAAGATGCTAGTATGTCAGCGTTATTGTAATCTGTGACAAGATTCATTATTATGTTATTCAAATCTTTACGTTTTCACGTCGTCATGGTCTCGAACGTTCGTACATTTTTGGAGAATATTCTACAGCGACTGCGTAGAATTGGAAAGATGCAGAAAATTCATGTTCGAACGATCTGCAGTCGAGCATTGTCGTTTCATGATGCGAATTTTTTTGGGAATTTATTCCTTGTTTGGGTTCCCATTTAATCTTATGTTTTATTTAAATCCTTCCGCAAAGTCTACCGAACTACTTGCCCTTCACTTTAAATACTTTTTCCATTGTTGTCGAATAAAAAACGAGTTCTTGAAAATAACAAACACACAAACTGTTCAGGCTCAAAGCCGTGAAATTAAATATATTTGCTTAATAAATCCTATTAACATTTTTTACAGTGAAGTGAGAAGTTTTTCAGAAATGTCGAGTTTAAAATCGATTTGGAGCAGTGATATTGGTGAGGCGTTGTGTTCCCAAAAGCTAAACGTAATTTTTTTTTTGGATCAAAGTGAAACACAGGCGGATGTGCCGTTTAAAATGCTCCCCGATATTAAATAAATACCCAAAAATTGCCACGAAAAAAGCAGCGGTATAAAAATGACACTCCCATTAACGGCAGCCGGGTATGATACTTTCTCCTCCTCCTTCTTCTTCTTTAGTCTACAAAATTTTTTAACGCGTTCGCGTTCTATTTCTATTATATACGAAAAAGCATTGGTTTCGTGTATTGTACAGTATTTATTTTTTGCTTTTTCCCGATGGATTCGACAACAGGTACTACACGACGATTAGCAGCACGGAACAAAGGAGACGTTACAAGGACGAATTCAACGCAGACTACGAGGAATACCGAAGATTGCACGCGCAAGTGGCCAAAGTCTCGAAACGGTTTACCCAATTGGAGGAGCGACGACGGAGAGAAATCAAAGGCGGAAATCGGGAAAAGATCGAGGTAAGATGCGAAAAAAAACCCAAGGGTTTTCGAGGCTGAAATAGCGCAGTTATTGATTTTCCCGATGCCGTTCCCCGTCCAATTATTTGAAACGTATTTTTTCCTTCTCGTCGAATCAATAGGAAATTGAGGCGCAGATACTGCAGGAATACAACGAGACGAAGAGCGATCCGGTTCACACGGAGACGAAAAAACGGTTCGATTATCTCCACGAGAAGTTGAGCCACCTTAAGCGGCTGGTCCACGAATACGACACGAAGAATTCGGCAGGTAACGGTGGCGCGGATAGATTAGGCGTTAGGAATGGCGTTGTCGACGTTGAGAATAGCGGAAGCTTGCGATACTGACACAAACTCAAAAGGCAGCCTATCGTCCTGTGCCTCGTGTCGTTTGCAAATTTCCTTCTCCCGATGTCGCTCGCTCTTTTCCAAAATCTTCGTCTTGTCGGCAAGCTCCAAGGTTAACGAAGCGAAACAAAAATAAACAAACAAACAAACAAAAAAAAAACAAGAAAAACGAAAACAAAATCACGAGATAAAATTCAAACCTACCGGTTTTACATCGTTCCTGGGATCTCTCGTTGAAAACGACGAGGACTCATCGTGTCCGGAGTGTTTCGATCTCGACCTTATCTTACTCTCGAGTTTCGGTGCGCTACCGGACTGCCGGATCTGCAAGAGCCCGGAAAAAAGGGATCATCCGTCGAGGTTACTCTTCCGCGGGGTCCTTCTCGAGTGACGTCCAGTCGGAGCCTGGAATAAAATATTTCAGGCGAAAAATCCGGAAAACGTCTCGTGTGTACACGATACGAAAACACACACACGCGTACACACACACACACACACACGCACGTACGCATGTGAAGACATTTTTTTCGAAAAAATGCCGCGAAACGTCCAAGACTGTCCAGTGAAGCGGAAGAAGCGGGAATAAGATGAGATGAAAACGAAGCGAAAAAAAAATATGAAACACTAAGAAAACGTAGTAAGCTTTATATAACTCCATTACACAGAACGCACGTCCAAGTGTGTCGTCCAGTTAAAAAGAAAACGAGAGGGAAAACGAAAGAACAAAAAAAAAGTATATTGTTGATGCGTGTACGATGAGGGTCCAAGTTTTAGGCGATTTACCATGTCCGTCGGCAAGCACTTTTAATTGTTGACTTAAAAAAAAAAACAGATTAAACTGAGGTGCAAGGGCGAGAGGAGCTTTTAAAGAAATTAAGTGAATTCGAATTGTTTCGCTGGCCAAAAATCGCGCTGGTTCGTTTTTTACGAGAAGATATTGAAAAGTTGTATATTCCCACGGAGTTTTACCGTATCGAAAATCTCGAGAACGAAAAAGAAAGAAAAGGAGCCAGACAGAGAGAGAGGGAGAGAGCAAGCAATGACGAGCGTTGCGATTTCGAAGCATTTACGATTGGACAAGATCTTTAATCGCAATTTCTCCTCGATGATGAGTGAGACAACGATTTATCCATTTACATTTCGAGACGGATTCGAATATTAACGAGAACTTTTTGAAATTGTTCGTTTCCATTCGATTGATGAAGCATTGTTGCTAAAAGTTTTACAAAAATGACGAACGCCAAGTAGAATTATTCATATTCTTTTATTTTCCATGTACATTGCTTCGTTATAGTCAAATTGGAGAAGCTTTTTTTCCTTTTTCCGAGACGTAAATGGAAGACTGTGATTTTGTTATTCTTCGGATGGTCGACTTGACCGATCCGCGGTCGCCGGATCCATAATCGTTCTCGCGATCGATCACATCGTAAAACGAATAAAGTGCGCTCGTCATTGGGAAAAGAAGAGCAAGAGTGAGAACAAATAATGGGAGATTGCGAATAAACGAAAGTAGAAACGTCCAGAGCTTGTTGATTAAACGAGAAATGAGGAGACGAAAAAAAAAAACTTCTATTGAGCCTGCCAATGCCTAAATAGAGATATGTGAGTCTGCGAGCGCGAGGGTCCGCGACGATTCTCCGAAGATTATTCGTATACGGTCTGAGACACGTGGCGTGTGCGATGTGTCCAAGAATTGGAAAGTGTACATTTTTCTTTTTAACGTAAGTGTTCGAACATTTACTGAACCATTATTATCAACAATAACGATAAAAAGAAATGAATAAAAAAAGAAGAGGAGGCTGCAGCCATCCTAGTCGCTAAAGCGGCGAATAATTAATTTAGCAAAAGACGAGAGTAAGAAAAAGCAAAAAAAATACAAGAAAAGGAAATGACGATCGACATTAGTAAAAATATCAAGACAGGTGTATTAGTTATAAATGATCGTGGTCGGAAGGTACGTGAACGTCCGGCCATGATGGTGTACAGCCAGGCGTACCGCGACGTTTCGCTTTTTAAAGATATACTTTGTTCTTGTAATTATTATTATTATTATTATTATATTAATATTATTACCTATATTATTAATCCTATTACTCTAATTGTATTACTGTTCAGGTAGTTAGTCACGAATTATAGCGAGTTCCCGTGGATGAAACGTGAGAGAAATGCGCGAAACAAATCCATATATTGTCATGGAACATACCAATCGCAAATGAGAATATCGCCGGGCTTTTTTTTTGTTCACGCAACGCTCTCGTGTAACACGCGGTCGATTACAGTGATCCAGATTCGCGGTGCCAAATTTCTCGGCGTGTGCTACTTCACTCTCTTCTTCTTTCGGTTTTTCTTTTCTCTCTTCGTTCCTTTTTATTTTTTCGTTCTGAAATTATCCCCCCCCCCCCCTTTATCGAACGTCGATCGATCGTTACCACGAACTCTTCCACCGGCACTTTCTCACAAGCTCGAGACAATAGTCGATGCATGCTCGTTACAGTCTTCTTCGTTGTATATATGATCGTGATTTGCAGTTCCGTGACGAAAAGTTACCAAAACAGAGAAATAAATAATGAGAATAATAAAAATTCGATGGGAGATTTTGTACGAGGGAACGAGGAAAAACGAGAGGGTCGATTGTACACGTTTCATTCTCGAGCATCCTGACGGAGGAATGAATTCGTGCTTGTATTTTATTTGCAATCTTGTTTGGTTTAAGAAATTTTTGCTCGGGGGATTTGTCGTTCATATGAGGGAACGGGCTGCAATGGATATTGTCGAGTCACTTTGTGTGCGGTGACGTCGAATTTAGATTATGAAATCTGCGCATGGAATTACTTTGAACAAGAAAATAGAAAAAAAAATAATTTGGTTTTTCATAGTCTGCGAACTCAAACATCGTATAATTTATACAACAAACTTTCTCTCTTGCTCTTGCTCTAACCCTCTCTTTTTTTCCGCCCGTTCTGACTCTCAATCTCCACCCCCCCCCCCCCCCCATCTTCTCCGTGTCTCGGTCTCCACCTGTCCTTTCTCTCTCTCTCTCTCTCTCTCTCTCGTCGCGACGGATGTCGGTGTACGACGTGTGAAAAAGGGTTGTGCAAAGAGTGTGCCCGTCCGACACTCGATGTTTCTTAAGATGGGTTCCGCGAGCGTGTCTCACGATCAGAGATCGGCATAATTCGGAATCGAGCACTTCAAACAAACTCGTTCGTCACTGCGATGAACTATCGTATCCTTGTTACCTCGAAAAAAAAGAAAACACGAAAGACATTGTTGTGCATTGCAAAGTAATTGGTTGCTATGAGCAATGCTGAAAGAAAAACAATCGCCGAAACTTTCATTTCCGTACGATTATTATTTATTACGTTTAAAGTAAATAATTGCTTTCCATTCGAATGGTGCCGATCCCTGATTCTGTGCATATAACTGCGGGGTATGACCCGCGATCGCGACGACCACGAGGTCCATAAACGAATGAGTTATCAATTGAAGCAACGGTATCGACCTCTTTCTTTCTTTTTTTCCAAATGTTATTGCGTTACTGAAATTTTAGCATATTATTATTAATATTATTACAATTATGATGATTAAAAAATACGGCACAACGATGCGTTTACGTTTCCTCTTTATTTTTTCTTCGCTAGTTTTAATTCTATTAAGACGGCCAGATGTTATTAGTATCATTATTATTATTGGATTATATTGCAAAATTATCCATATATATATATATATATATATATATATATATATATATATATATATTGTCTCGCTGCATCCATGTCGAGATTGATTATGGCAATTGACAACCGTGTTCTGCAGGCGCATTCGTTGAAAAGTTTTCGTTTCCGACGATTCCGACACTCGCTCAATTATACACGATTGACACTTTTTTGTTTTCGAAAACAACTCGGTTCTCAATGCGCACGCCTCGTCAAATATGTATATGTATATGTATATGTATATGTAAATCCACCTATGCACGTGTACATAGAAATATACATATATTACGTATATGTACACGTGCACGTGTATGCGTGTGCGTGCGTGCGTGCGTGTATTTATATTATGCGTAATTTGCGTCGAGTTCGACGACGAAAGTTTGAAATAGAGTAAAAAGATTGGAGAAATAAAAATGAAATGCCTGGCACATCGATTCAGTCATGAAGCAAGTGGTCGTAAAGTGGTCATAAAGTCAACGGGAGGAAAGGAGTTATTCTTGTTTTTTTATTCTGTTGTTGAAAACGAGTCTCCGTTATCGCAAATGATTAGGTAATGTACAACGTTTATTGCGTTACAGTCAGAGACGAATCGAACGTATCGAAAACATGAGCAAAAGGAGAACGGTGCGATGCTCTCGTCGGTTAAGTAAAAGTAACTCGCATATTTTTTTATACAATCTATCGTTTCCTACATATTTACTTCCACGTTAGAAAAAAAAGAGGAGAAAGCGAGAGAACAAAACTATTTACAACGAATTCAATGCCACTGCTCCTTCGTGTGCGCGTCTTCGCGCAACTTTGTAAGTCCTTGTTCTTCCGAAGAAATAAAAATAAAAATAAATGAAAAAGAGGGCCACCACATTCGGATACGAATCTTTGTGCCATGCCGATCATTTTATTCGCCTCGGGATTACAGAGTCGGATTTATTGATTTTTTTTTTGTTCTTTATTCTTTTGTACAATTATTGCTCGAAAGTGTTTTTAGTTACCATACGCGTCGCCTCGGCGATCGTATCATTATCGTTTTGTTTTTTCTTCATCTTATCATCTTCTTGTTTCCTATTTACGAAATGCTCGTCCCGTAGTAGAAGAATCATATACGTGTATATGAAATTGCTTGCTAATCGAATTCAACTGGTGCGGAAACCAACGATCTTTCTAACGGAGTTTGAAAAAAGTGCCAAGGCCAGGATGGCTCGAAAGTAGATATGTACGAAGAGCGAACGAAACAAAAAGACCAGAGTATCGAAACATAGGCGAGGGTCCATAGGTCGATAAAAGAAAATATAACATATGTACATTCGCGAGGTAAAAAGACGAAAAAAAAAAAATACGAGGAAAGATAAAAAGTGCACTTTCCGAAGTAGACTCGCAATTCGCTCGACCTGCATTGTAATTGCAATCACGCATGTGCGATTATGTTCGCAAAAGAATTTTAAGAATGTATCGTGAAGAAGGAAGAATATGATCGGAGGAAGAAAGAAGAATGTACGTATATGTGTATACATATATGCGTGTGCTTGTGTATTTGAGAGAGAGAGAGAGAGAGAGGGAGAGAGAGAGAGAGAGAGAGTATGTGTGTGTGTGTGTGTGTGTGTACATATATATAAACGAGCAAGGACACAAGAGGGTTTACTCGCTGCGAAAAAGAAGCGCGCACACACGAGTTCGCGATCGATAAAACAATTATTGTTCGCACACCGGTAAAAAAAAAACATAATAATACGTGGAGGGCCACGATTTAATCGAAAGGACGTGGATGGAGCACCGTCGAGTCTCCCTTCGCGTACACGTTAGAAAAATTTCAGTGTACCCATGGGAGGTCCACGGTCGCGTTCACGTTCCGTGATGATGAGCAAATAAAAAGGAAAATAAAGCAGACGAATCAAGTGCCAATCGTAGCGAAGCAAGAATTACGACTTTATTATACATATTATATAAACGTATAAAATGTATAAACGATATTAACAAAGAAAAGAGATGTGGAATGAAAGGTAAAGAGATGAAAAAAGAAAAAAAAACGAAAATTCGTTGGAAACTAATAAGCGTGTACGCTATGCACGTTGGACGAAATATATCGAACGGAGCAAGGGCGCTCGCGTCGCGACAAAGCGGAAGCCGGCACTATATGTTCGTTTCGTATTTTTGTCCTCGAATGTTTTCTAATCTCTGATGTGAAAGTCTTTCGGGCAAGACAATCGCGTCACTCGCCAAACCGTGCTATCCATCTTTAATTAAAAGTAAAAAGAAAGAAAAAAAAAACTAAGAGACTGTCACGGACGACGTTTGATGAAGAAAAAAAGAGGAAAGAAAAATGAGAAGAAGTTGTGGTTGCACACAAAGTCCAACTTTTCGTCCCTATGATCGCGCGAACATGCCAAATGCGCGTAGCTCATTTAACGAAGAGAAAATCGAATGAATTATATAGATGAATTTTTTAATGAAATTTTACGTGTTATAGATAAATTTGTATAAATGAAAGTCGTACGGGAAACAAAAAAAAAGTTATGGGAATGGCGATCCTTGGAAAACACTCGATATTCTTTTTTTTTCTTCAATCTTTCGCTTTCTCCCCTCTTCCTCTGCCTTTCTCTCTCACTCGCTCTCTCTCTCTTTTTGCCTGCCTCTCGTCGTATACGATATCCTGTATACACACTTTTTTTTTGTGGGCTCTTCCGTCACATATCTTTCCGACCTTTAGAATTTGAGAGAACGGAAAAAATGTTGGGAAAAATTGTTTTCTCGGATTTCGCCATTTCCGGGAATAATCGTGTCGCAAGTTTTGAAAGTTTTTTTTTTCGTACGCCGGAACACCGAGGAAAATTCTACAAGAAGGACGATAGTTGCATCACGTGTCCCTTCGCCGGAATAATCTGTCCCTTGATAGTCAAATGTCAATCCATTGATTTTTTTTTTTGATACGCGTTTTTGTGTCGCGATTTTTTAAAATGGGGCAGTTGCAGTACTGCTGTTTACATAATAATACATACGCGGCCTTACTTATGCTATGTACATATCACATCTCTGTAGATCGATAATCTCGTACACAATTCCGTACTAATTACGTACTTATGTATACTCTTTCAAAGACGTTTCGTCCGACGTAGTCACGTAAATCGACTATTGTATTAAGTATACAAATGAATTACTTCCTCTTCTTTTTAATAAAATTACAATTTATAAAGGAATAAAAAAGATTTTCTTCCGTCAAATAGTTTCCGTAATTTTTGGATCATCGAAAATGATGGAGACAATTTTATTAATAGAAATCTTACTTGTACTTTTGTAAATAAATTTTGAACGCTACAAGACGAAGCAAGAAATTCTTTTGTGCACCTAATATGTATTGTAAATCTTAATGAAAAAAAAAAAATCCGTGGGATGACTCGTATGAATAAGAATGAATCGAGCTTAACTGAGGTCCTGACAAGTGGAAGGAGTCCTTCCTTTAAATTTACATTTCAATCAAAATTGCTAAAGATTTTTATGTATCATCAGGATATTGGATAGGCCAATTTGGCCATCCAGTCTTTAGATAGACTGGATGAAATTCATTGATCGGCCTGTCGCTTGCAACAAATGGTCCTCACAGCCACACAACAAAAAAAGATTAACAATAATTAATGAAAATACAAGATCAAAATAAAAGATCAAAAGTTCCTTTGTGAATCGGCACACAATTCTTTACTTCGCACCAGATTGACCATCGTATTTGTTTTCCATGTGACACGGATGCGTTCGGAAACGTTTACCAAAACTGCAACTCAGCGATCGATTTTCACGATTTTATGGTAACCCATATATGCAGTAATCCGGGAAAAAGGGGAATATGTTTGAACGAAAGAAAATTTTATCGCCTACTCGAAGCGCACGTGTTTCTCTCATTGCTTTACTTTTTTCCACGGGCTAATGTATGCCTCGACGATTGAGAAAAAACGGAAGTCGAAACGAAAATCCACGTCTACGGCTTTTCCATTTTAGTTTCTTCCCTAGAATAAACAACTGATGCAAAGAGAAAAAAAGAACCACATACTCGTTACTGTTTTACTATTACTTTTGACTGTGATGCTACTATTACATACGATGATACGTGTACATCCATGGATATTTGTGTATATTATTAATCTTTCGTTTTCCTCTCAAAGATATTCGCATCCTCGTGACGTGTAGTTTCTACGGACTCCGTGTTATCGAAGACGATAGCTGTAATACGTGTATACAGGATTTCCCACGCTACTTTCTACATGTCCAATTTTACATTTTCTCGCGCTTTTGCTCTCTCGCCCTGGTCCATCTCAAATAAATGATTAGTCTGTCCACCGGTTGGTGTTTACCAATCTGTCGCTTCGTGTTCTTTCTCTTTCTTGCTTGCTTGCTCCCTCATCATCTCTTTGTTATCGTTGACATGAACAATATAACTAATATTTTCATCTCATCCCTCCCATCAATTTTCTACTTGAGCGAATAGAAGTTTCTCCTACACACGATTGTGTGACAATGATAACGAGGAAGGGAAAGTGATTCGAACGAACCTAAACAACGAGATTGGGGGAAAACATCGGACGAACGGAAATCAGAGGGAGGGAAAAATAGAAGTGCAGGTCTATTGGAATTACGGTTGTGCGTGACGTTGCTAGAATATCGCGTTGATTGTTTGGCCAAGCTCGCTCAAACCTCGAACTGTCTTTTTTGTTATTGGTTAAGTTTGTACTTCGTACCCGATCGAGCCAAAGTAAGAAGGAATTATGCTTTAAAGGATTGTAAAACTTTTGTGAGTTTATGAGAAAGAATAACAGAGGAACAACGAGACAGAGACAAAGACAAAGAGAGCAAGAGAGAGAAAGAGAGAGAGAGAGAGAGAGAGAGAGAGAGAACGACAAGAAGGGAAAAGTCGAGACGATAATGCATTATTGCAAAATAATTGCTCCGAAAAATACGAAAAGGAACAGAGAGAGAGAAAGAGAGAGAGAGAGAGAGAGGAGAGAGACAAAGAGGAGGAGGAGGAGGAGGAGGAAGAGGAGAGAGAGAGAGAGAGAGAGAACTCCATAAACATGATACGATAAAATAAAGGAGAGGAGGAAAGACAGGGAGAAAGAAATTGAAAAAAAAGAGGAAACCATAGCTCGTCGTGTTAGTTACCTGTTTACTGTTTTTTAAGTGCGCGCCTGTTACAATAATTGAATGCGTGTATTATTTGCGTACGTGCGGTGCGTGCGTATGCGTATAAAGAAACGAAGTGAGCCTTGATGGACTCTTGACGGAAAAGCGTTCTTTAGGAATATAATGTAACGTGATATATCACGGGATAAACGAAAAACAAAAAAAATACAAAACAAAGAAAAAGTATCGAAAAAAAGCCAACGATATATATTGCAGTGGGCCAAATAGTGTGCACCGCGACATTTACTTAGCATTGTCATTTGCGTACTTTATTTTGTCTGTTACCATATATATATATATATATATATATATATATATATATATATAAGGACAAAAAACTAAAATATGAAATGTGTATATTGAAAACTCTTGTATCGACGACGACTGCATTGCTCCCCTGACAAAGGCTCGTATATTCATTATACATATAGTTGTAATTGCAATTATTATCTATATATGTTATATTCATTAAAGTAACAATCAACGACAAAAACAAAAAAAAAATAAAGATTATATTATCGATGAATGAAATAAAAGGCTAACTGCCGTAGAGAATAATCGAGAAGAAGAAAATATGATCATTATGTCGATGAGAAAAGAAAAATCGAGAGGGTGGAAGGGAAGAAGCGCGAATGAATAATTTTAAAAAAAAACGAGGCAAGGACTACTGTTCGATATCTGACTCGTACAGATACACACACACACACACACATACATTAGGGAAAATGAAAGTTTACTTTTTTTCTTCTTTTGTTCTTCCTTGGAGTAAAGTTCCATTCTTATATCTTTGTGGGCCGAAGCGTTGAATTAAATTGGCCAGACTAGCGCGTTGAACGACAGGATGAAACGCACTCGTCCACGAGGCGCGTGAGCGTAAAGAATATAAAAGTCTACTTCTCTCGGATATCTCCGCGTGCAGGCGTCTTCGATAATACGAGGGTCGCCCGTCGGGCCTCGAGATTACGATATACCTCCGTCGAAATGTAAATAATTCTTTGCGAGTTGGACCTGGCAACGAAAGACGAATTTATTTATTTTTCTTCCTTTTTTTTTCTCAAATTCAAAAACGTCACGACAAACTGACAAATATGTTTTGTTTTCGGGGAGGATGGTGGGCCTCGATCCTCGCCAACGCGGGTCTAGTCCGCGCGAGATACAGCTTGGCCCAATGTGTAATCGACCCACTCGAATATCTTCGAAACGGTTGATCATACCGAAATATGTTTCGGACAGAAGTTAAATTGTTTCGGAGGTCGTTTAATTCGAACACACGAAAGTCAACTTTGGTTTTTTTTTTAAATGGGATTATATAGCTTGATGCACAAATCGGTAGTGCGCCACCTGAAACCAAGTGGCTTCGGGAGCGCGTTGATGATAATGAGATATATTTTATTATCATCAACAATTTCAACCATATCACGCGTGGGCCGCTTCACACGGGAACATTCGTGACAGACACACAGTACACACACACACACATACATGCAAGATGGCGGATAAACAAGATCCTTCTTATTCTCGACTATATCTCTAACGCGTTTCTCAACTCTTTCCCGCGCGTCATTACGTTTTTCTTTCGCAAAATTGTAGCAACGAGAGAAACACGGCAACAAAGAAAACGTAAAAAGTGAGAAAGCGAAAATAAATATATTCGCTATGGCGAGGGTTGACGTTATGCAGTTGGCTCGACGGGGGGAGGGGGCAGAGAAGAGTGCGATGAGACGATGAAGACCATAGTGATTAAGGTGTGATTTTACCAATCTATATATGTTATATATATATATATATATATATATATATATATATGGCGAACGCGTGTGCAACAAATGGATTTTGATTATCGAAACGAGGCGAGAAGAGAATATGTATAATATGTATTTTAAGCGAGGAAGAAACGAAACAAACGATTTACATTTATATACTTTACGGTTAAACGAAGAAGTAAACAAGCATAAATAAGAAGCGGATATAAGTCGAACGAATAGAGAATACGTGGGTTTTGTGCATAAAACATATATACGTATGTGCTTTGGGCTGAGTCTTTTTTTAATCGAAGGATATAGGACACCGATAGGCCTTTTTACTCGCGGAGCAGGGAGCCTCGAAGTGCACTTTTCTTTCTCTTTGTCGTAAAAAAAAAAGGAAAAACAAAATCTTCAGTTGCAGATTGATGTATATCATCCTGCATCCGGTTGTCGAGACTTCTCTCTCTCCCTCTTCCTCCCTCTCTTTCTCTCTCTCTCTCTCTCTCTCTCACTCTCACTCTGTATCACTCTCTCTCTCTCTCTCTCTGTCTGCCTCTCTTCCTCCCCCTCTCTCTCTCTTGGCTGACGCACTCTGTACTCGACTGCGACAGCTCCCTCGAAGAATTCGTCGCTTATTCTCGCTTCCGGAATAATCTGGCGATCGAGAGGAGGACATTTTTCACTCTACTTCCTTCAATCTTGTGTAGTACTTATCGTGATTGGTTATTATTATTGGCCGAACTCAAAGAGACCCATGTGTACTACTATCGGTAAATTCTTTTGCTATTATTATTATTATGGGTTTGTCCAAATCCACTATGTTTAAAAAGAAAACAAGGAAAAACGTGAACGAAGTGTTCCAGGCTTGTCCATAACTGCGCATATTTTGAGAGACGAGATAAATAAGGGAAGAGAGGAGAGAGAGAGAAAGAGAAAGAGAGATGGAGGACGAGAATTAGCCGGTGACAACGTGACGATTAATTATATTTATTCAAGTGACTTGCCAGGTTCATTGCACAGTATACAATGAGAGATAGATTAAAGATGATTAAGAAAAAGAAGAGAATATGATGAAGAAAGAAACAACAAAAAAAAAGATCTATAGTTTACGGATTAATGGATGAGTTGCATAGCTATCGAAATGTTTCACAAGATATTGATGTATATATTTTAAGTTTGTATTATAACTCCCCCACTTAATTTGTATGAAATGAAGAATATCATTAAAATGATGATAAAAATAATGCATCCTTTCTTTTTTCTTCGTCGGTGTTCTAATCCTGCTTCCCTTACTCATAGCGAAAGATGACAGAAAGAAAGAAAAAAAAAAGTTAATTTTGATAAAAATGTGACAAGCATACGTTTCGACGCGATCGCTCGTGAACGTGAATTCAAAAAAACTCTTTCCGTTTACTGCAGTGCAGAAAATTCGTATTTCACGAAAGGTCAACGGTCGGTCTGATAAAAAAAGTCTCCACAAATATTTTGTTGGAATCTACGTGCGGTAAAAGATATTTGAAAACATCAACATTACCATTAACGAGTTAGAGCTCGTGGTCGGAAAGGAATTTTGATGAATTTTTTTTTGTTTGGGAAATCGTGCGCAGATTTTCAAATATTTTTTAACATCAAAGAATATGCCTTCGAGTATCTGTTTCAAATTTTGTGTTGAAAAATATTTATAAATGTGGTAGTCACCATAGATTGTGCAGATCGCTGTTTGAAAAATGTCCTTCGCGGTGAGCACCGCTGCTCAGAAACAAATCGTTCGAAATAAAAGAATCAAACGCATTTATTTTTTGCATGAAATTATCTAGCGATTGGAGGAAGAAAAGGCCGAAAAGTTCATAGAGGAATTACAAAAAGAAAAAGAAATTGGGAAAGGAAGGGAAGATTGGGAGGGGGTAAAAGAAAGGATAATGAGGGCAGCGGAGAAAACGGGGTTACGAAAAACAGGCAAAAAACAAAGAAAGAAAGAAGGTTACCAAGATGGTTCAATGAAGAGTGTAAAGAGCAGAGAGGGATAGTATGGAAAAGACTAAAAGCGTTTACGAAGAAAAGAAGTATTGAAAAAAAGCAGGAGCTAGTAAGAGAAAGGCGGAAAATGAAAAAAATATACAAGGAGGCAAAAGAAAAATGGAGGCACGAAGTTTGGGAAGATGTGGGAAAAGCGAAAGATATGCTTAAATGGTGGAGGGCTATTAACAAATTCAGGAATAAGGGAAGGAAAGCAGTAGATAGTAAAATATCGAATAAAGAGTGCAAAGAAAATTTTGAAAAATTGTTAAATGCAGAGGAGAAAAGTAAGGAGACTGGAAAGAAAGCAAGTGAAGGAAAGGTATGGGTAAGGGAGCAGATAGTAATAAATGAAAAAGAAAGAGAAGAAAAGAGAGAATTCTACGAGGTTTTTAGCAAAAAAGAAATGGAGGTGGCCCTGAAAAAAATGAAAAAATGGAAAAGCGTTCACCCGCCGCTGGAATGGAATTTGCGGGGAGTTTCTAAAAGCACTGCCGGAGGTGCAAAGGGAGGATTTAAGAAAGGCCTTCAATAAAATATGGGTAGAAGGAGGAATAGCGAAAGGGTGGGAAATAGCAAGGATAGCCCCAATATTTAAGGCAGAACACCACTGTGACCCCCTGTTTTTTTGCCATTTTTCAAGAATTTTTTTTTGCGGGGAAAAAAAGAGATATGCGAAAATTTTTTTTTTGTTTTGTTCGTTGTTTATTGAAGATAAATTAAAAAAAAAAATTCAAATTTTTCACGCCCCATGGTGACGCTGGGGAAGCTCCCGCGTCAGGTACTGTTGCCTCTGCAGTGGTTCGCGGCACGCAGCAGAACTCTCTTCAAAGTCGATCTGAAAAAAAATATCGAGTGTTTTCGTTAATAATATGATATTTTGAAGAGAAGTACACAGGGATTTGAAAAAATATTGATTTTTTAAAAATAGGCACGCTTTTGAAATTAAAGGACGATTTTCGAGCAAAATTTCTCGTCGAAAATAGGCTATAACTTTTTTTATTATTGAGATATCGAAAAAATCCTATGTACTTCTTTAGATAATCTAGTTTTATTGATGCAGTCCAAATTTGAAGTCGATCGGATAAAAATTGCTCGAGTTCTGCTGCGTGCCGCACTCAAAAAAGTGGTTTTGAGAAAAACGCGTTCAAAGTTTTAGGTTTGTTAATTTATGCGATAAATTGGAAAAAAAATTTTTTACCTTTAATCAGCGATGCCGGCACCATATAGCTGGCCTTCAAGAAGCAAATAATTGTCCCTAGCATCTTTTCTCGAACTTGTAGAGGCTCTTCTTGCCTCTTTTGCAGCATCTGTGAGCGAGCGCTCCGCCAGCTCGATCCGCGCTGCGTCGGTTTCAACGCAAAAATTGAAACAATTTGGGCCGATAGTTATCCCCAACGTCTCCAAAACTTTCATGAGGCTTCTCAGGCCATCATTGAATAATAATACCGCGATATCAGCTGCAATATCGACGATTTTTTTGCTCCCGGACTGACACTTGGGGGCTATTGCCCAAACTGATTTGTTGTAGCTTTCGTTGTTGTTTTGCGTGAAGCCGCCCAAACAACGCTGCAGCAAATCGTCTCTGCTCAAATTTTCGAAGACTGGCGTAATTGCCTCCAATACTTCCTCAGAAAGAGGCGGCTTATGGCGATATTCAGAAATATTACCGCTTGCGACCGTGCGACCTGCGACCCTGAGGCGCGCAGCTGCGCGGGACCCCGAGCGTCACGGAGCGCTGCACCGCTCCACAAAATATTCAATATCTCCGAAAATAATTATTTTTTCGACCTGGGTCCAACGGCATCTTAATCTTAAATGTATTTTAGATTTTTCTAGATGGTTTTCAAAAAATCGATTTTTTGAAGCCGTCACAGTGGTGTTGTCCCTTAAAGACGGGGAGAAGGAGAAGGCGGAAAATTATAGGGGGATATCATTGTTAGATGCAGGGTATAAACTACTAACAAAAATGATGACAGGCAGGTTAAATAGTTGGATAGAGAGAAAGAAAAAATTGAGGGAAAGTCAAGCAGGATTTAGGAAAGGGAGAGGAACAAGGGACCAAATTTTTTACTTTGAACGCGGTTATAAACAATCAATTAAAAAGGAAAGGAGGGAAATTATATGTGGCTTTTGGGGATTTTAGGGCAGCATTTGACAGAGTATGTAGAGAACGAATGATCGAGAAACTAAAAGAGAAGGGGGTAGAAGGGAGAATGTTGGAAACGATAAAGGAACACTGTAAAAACTAAGCGTGTTGTCGGTGTGTTGAAACAACACACAACACGCCTACAGCGTGTGTAGAACCTGGTTAATGTGTTGAAACAATGCGTTTTACTTATTTTGCCGTGTTGAAACAACACGCTCTCTACTATTCTTGGCATCAACACGATTTTAACGTATTGCCGGAGAACACACTTACTGTAACACACATAAAGCGTGTTGAATCAAGCCATTTTTTTCGGAACAACACACTTGGTGCAGCTACACGCGACGCGAACGACACATTTCGTCGCGCAAAGCGTCAGAAAACAACTCACTTGCACGCGTGTACCACAAACAACACGCGTCAAATGAGTTGATATGACAATAAGGCGATTTTTCATAACCTCACTACATAATTGACGGACGTGCGAAAGAGTTTAAGTGAGAATAATTCTTTGTGAACAACGGTGATCTACTATAAAAGTGACATTTGTCTTATTTTTGTCCCATACATAGAAATTCAGAGCATATTTTTTCTTTGCAAAGCTCGAACATAAAAGACTCTAATTTGTTCCTCTGCATAGTCAGTATCCGGTAGTGTATTCTTTGCGGAGACTGGTTACGCCATAATAATTATCTGCGTAGACTGGTTAAGCTAGAAGAATTCTTTGCGCAGACTGATTATGCCAGATCAATTATTTGCGTAGACTGGGTACGCTAGAAGAATTCCTTGCGAAGACTGCTTACGCTAGAAGAATTCCTTGCGTATACTGGTTACGCTAGAAGAATTCCTTGTGAAGACTGGTTACGCTTCACTACCTTGCGAAGACTACTTACGCTAGAAGAATTGCTTGGGAAGACCGATTATGCTAGAAGCATTCCTTGCGTAGACTGGTTACGCTAGAAGAATTCTTTGTGTAGACCAGTTACGCTAGCAGAATTCGTAGCAAGGATAATCCCCTGCGGAGAATGGTTCCGCAGTTTTAAAAGTAACGACTGTATTTCTTGCATATAAATTCAGAGCTCACGGATTCTATGCAACAGTTCAGCATAAAACATTACATGTTATGAGAGCTCACGCTATGTGAAAAGCGACATTTTTGTCTTTTACATAGAAATATAAAATGTATTGGTTTTAATTAAAGAAAACTGCTATATGGAATCCTCTTTGGATAGCTAATAATGTGTAGTTGTTTTTTCAATGATCTGCAGTTTAAGTAAGTTAGTGATTTTTTAAATAAAACCTACGTTTCTGTCGAAGAAAATTAAGAAAATTATTAGACTTGCAGACTTTTGGATGCCTAATTCAAAAATGTTTGCAGATCATTCTTATTTCATTTTTAATAATTTTTTGTTACTGTGTCTTAAAACTATAAATAATTTAAAAGTTTAATTCCATACAATCGTTTTTTTAATTAATTTTTAAAGTTGTCGAACCCTCACTTTAAAAAATAATAATAAAATAATATCTCAAAATAGTTCACTTTTGCATAAAGCAAAGCAAGGGTGTGCCTGTGGGTGTGTGAAATGTGAAAGGTTTTAATTACTCCCCTCGTTCGAAATACGCATACTATCCCTTTTCATCATGAGAAAACCTCAAGTAGCAAATAGCATAATGGTTAGCGTACGTACATTAGGTCTAGAAGTAGGTAGGTTCGCGGTTAGGTTAATGAGAAAATTTATTCGCAGGAATCTGTTTCAGGACGACTGGAAGCCATGTAATATGGTAAGTACACCATCGGAATAAAATATCCGTATCGGAAAAGGCGTTTTTTAATTATTTTAGAACGTACGCCTACGTGACGTCATATGTATCATTCCCAAGCGTCTACAAGTACACACAAAAATTGTGTTGCAGAAATAAAAACGCGTGTAGCGTGTAGAAAGTCCCACGAAGGTAAACCGAACAATGGCCGACAATAACACGCTTGAAGTGTGTTGATTTGGACCGCGATATATTTTAAACGTGTTGAAAATGGCGACAAGCGTTTACGCGCCTAAAGTGTATTGAAACAACACGCGTAAGATCTGTCGTTACCTCAACACACGAGTTACCGTGTCAAAAAGAGCGACAAGATTACACACGGGAAACGTGTTGAAACAACGCAGTTGGTTTTTACAGTGAAATATATAGGGAAACAAGAGCAGAAGTGCAAGCAAATGGGAAAATCACGGAGAGTTTTAGAACAAGACAAGGGGTTAGGCAAGGATGTGCTTCAAGTGCGGTGTTATTTGACATATACATAGATGATTTAGAGGATAGGTGGGAGAGGAAAAACGAGGGCGGAGCAGTAACAGGGAAGGAAAAGATCTTTGCAATAAAGTATGCAGACCATGTAGCGGCATTAGCGGATACGGGAGAAGGTTTAAAGAGTATCATTGAAGACCTTGAAAAACGGACAAGGAGCAATTAGATGGAGGTAAATGCGAAAAAGACAAAGATTATGATTTTCAGCAATGGAGGTAAAGGTAAGAAAAGAGAAGAATGGAAGATTAACGGGGAAAAGATTCAATTAGTGAATCAATTTAAGTATTTAGGATATTGGTTTACATGCAAAAATTCGATTTGGGTACATGGAAGAAAGGTAGCAGGAAAAACACAAAAAGCGGAAAATACGGTATGGGGAATTTGGAAAAGGGCAGGAAGGGACGTGATGGAGGAGAGGCTTTATTTGTTAGAGACTATAGTGAAGGCAGGAGCTATGTATGGTGTGGAGATATGGGGAATAGGGGACACAGCAGTATTTGAGAGAATTCAGAGCAGGTACTGTGAGATGGCATTAGGAGTAGAAAGAACAACGCCAAATTATATATGGAGAAGAGAGCTAGGAGTACCGACCATGGAGTATTTAATAAGGGAAAGGGCGTTGAGGTATATAAAGGAGGTGCTGAGGATGGAGGAGGTGAGATGGCCAAAAGTCTGTATATTAGAAGAAGTCAGAGCAATCGTAAACGGAACTCCATCAAAGTGGGGTAAACATTTTGAGAGAGTTTTAAGGGATATGGGAATTGAGGAACTCATAATAATGATACAGGAGGGAAGAGAAGGGGAGGAGATAGATATAAAAATTAAGGAAGGGTTAGAGAAATTAAAAAAGAAAATTTTAGAGATGGAAGAGGAAAAGATTAAAAAATCAACTATAATGAAAAATATAAGTATCTAGTTGAAAAGGAGGAAAGACCATGGAAGTACTGGTCGGAAGAGGGAATTAAAGGAAATGGAAAAGAAATGTGGGCAAGAATGACATGTGGAAATATAGGAAGAGCGAGAAAGAAAGGTGAAAAAGATTGGAGGTGCAGGATATGTAAAGAAGAGAGCGAGACGATAGAGCACCTGTTGGTATGCGAAAAGGGATGGGAACGAGTATATGAGAAGGCAAAAAAGAGCGTGGACGAATAGGTGCATGGAGTAGATATGCTGGAGATAAAGGAAGAAATTATAAATATGTTGAGGGGAAAGATCCAAAGAGGAATATGCGAGTATTATCGGGAAATAGAGGAGTGGTGTAAGAAATTGGGTAAGGTGGAAGAGGAAGGAGAGAGTGAAGGAGGGGAATAGTAAATCAAGAAAAAGACAAAAAAAAGATGGAAATAGTTAAGGGGAGGAGCAGGCGAAGCAAAAAATAGGTTAAGAGAGAGAGTAAGAAAAATATATGTTTGTAAAAGACTTGTATTGAAAGTCATGCAAATAAAACTCGATTATAATAAATCTCTAGCGATTGGACGAGGGAGTCGATAAAATATGGATTTTTGCAAAAATGACCGCAGTCCAAAGTTAAAGAATAGATTTTCGGTGAAAAAAAAACGCTGTATTTTCGTTGATGAAAAAAAAACTATGCATCGAAAAAAGAATTCCTCCGTTCAAGCACTGCTTTTTGATATGTAAAAAGAGCTTGTAAATTTTAAAGTTGATCTGTGAAGTGATTTTTAAGATATCGTGGTCACCGATTTAAAAAAAAGTCATTTTAAGGGCTCACATACACCTGAGACGGCTAAAAGTAAGGTTATGTTTAACAATTTTTTTGTGTATGAAACTGAATTTTATTGAACAACCAGGATATACATTTTAAAGTATGACATTTTATCTACATTGTGTGAAAATTTAGTTAAAAAATTTCAAACGGTCAAAAAGTTACAGTCGTTTTCCTGAGACGTGTTTTTGTTGACAGCGTTTGCGGTACCAGACGTGCCTCTGCCATTCTTTATCTAAAAAAATATTTGTTTCTTAAGGGGTGAGGGCTAGTCAGCATTTTCAAAAAATCATTTTTTTTTTGCATTTTCTCAAAGTACAGCATTTCAAAAGTATTCTCTGAAAATTTTAGACAAATCGGAGCATTATTCATGAAGATATACAACTTTGAGCACAGCCGCCTCGAGCGGGCAAAAGCTGCAATAAAGCTTATTTACGAAGATCTTACAAAAGACGAATTACTACAAAGATGTATAGGAGGATTTACGCAAAATAGTAATGAAAGTTTTAACTAGAGCGTTTGGAAGGTCATCCCAAAAACGTTACCTGCCAGCTTCACCACTGTTAGCATTGCAGCCAACATTGCTACATGCACCTTCAACGAAGGTTCTTATGGCTTGTTAGCAGTTTTTGATGGTATGGGGATTAAATTAGGACCAAACGCCCACAATTTTGCCACAAAGGAGGACTCTGTTCGAGTTGAAGTGGCTAACCGACTTCGACGGAAAACACTCGAGAGGCCAGAGTAGTTCCGACGACGGAAGAAAATCGCTTCTACTGCGACTGGTAAGGCGAAGGAAGGGTCACTTTATGGTGCCGGAATAGATGATTCAATGTAAGTGCGAAAATATTTTTTTTATTTGCATGTAAATTGTACTTAAAACTTTAAACGCGTTTTTCTCGAAAGCACGTTTTCAAATTCGGTGATCACTGTAACTCCAGAACGGCTTGACCAATCGTTTTCAAATTTGTATCACTTATTCTGTACATAATTGTCCCCTGGATGGACCAAGGATTTTTATCGGCGGTGAATAGTTTTTTTTTTATAACTGAAAATATGAGTGAAATTTTGGTCGGAAAACAAGTTTTTACTTTGAACATCCACTATTTTGTAAAAATTCTAAATTTTCATTAACCCTTCGTCCATCCTGGGCCCAATATGATTTACTAATGATCCCCGTTAATTTTTTTGGTTTCAGATGATCCAGTGATGAGCAGCAGTGATCGCCGCGAAACACCTTTTTTTCTGGACCCCTCGAAGATTGACTGCATCTCGCTTATTTATCATTATTTTTCAATGAAAATTTTACTGTAGCTACGCGAAATATTGATTATTCATATGGGAAAACATTTTTCACTAAATAATAAAATCTGTAAAAAAACTCCCGAAAAAAGCGTTTTTTTTTGGCGTTACAAGTAGCCCTCACCCCTTAAAGTAGATAGATAAAAGTAGTACTTATCGTGCCGGAATTTAAAAACTTAATTTTTTCGCGTCATGGCAGTCACTGGAATAAAACAGGCGATTTTTCGCCTCAAAATTGTTCAGTACTTATGATGAAAAAAAATAAACTATGCCAAGTATCGAAAAAACGGCTCAATAAGTACTAGATTATTGTGTGAAGCATAACTATGCAAAACTTGATCGCGAACGGTCTTGTAGTTGCCGACATATTTCTGGTACCGATTTTGAAAACACTGCTTCGAGTAAAACGCGTTTAAAGTTTTGAGTACACTTTACACTGAAATAACTGGTTTATTTTAAACTTACATGAAATCGTCGATTCCTGGGCCATATGACGGATCTTCCTTAGATGTTGACGCTTCCATTAGATCATTTTTTTGCTGTGTCAACCTCATTCATAGTCAAACCCATAGTCAAACAGATGACAAAGGCCGCGTCTACCTGCGCCCCAACCATTAGTCGTTGCTCACCCGGTTAGTTACAACACGCTATAACTGCGTCATTACTGCGAATTTCCTCATGAAATTTTCAGGGTAGACACTCAAAGGATAATACTTTCGAATGAGCACCTTTTTGAAAAATCGATCTTTTTTTATCTACCCTTGAGTAAAAGTCCGTTTAAAGTTGCCGCGTTTCGCCGCGTCGCGGAACTTGCCTATAACCCAGGCAGCATAAATGTCCAATTGACGCCTATAAGTTACCGTTTTCAGGTTATCTTTAAGACATTACCGTAAGATAACTATTCGACATCTCTCAAACGACATCCCGTTTAATGTTGTCGCGAAGTTATCTTTTTTATGATATCTTTTGGCGGTGAAAACGGATGTCTGTTAGATATCACAAACTGTTATCTAATTGATGACTATTTTCGGATATCAGAAAGTTATCTGTCTGCTGTTATCTATTGTATCTAATTAAACGTTGCCCGAAGGATATCCTAAAGACTAATCACATAAGATGTCTTTTTCATGATATCTTTTGGACATCGGTAATATGTTGTCTTTTGACGTATTTGGAATTGGCGGGAGATAGTGAAAAGGCATCCAAATGTTGTCCGAAAGATGACACTTAACGGATGACTATTATACTCTCATACCGGCTCGCGTACCTACATAGTGCCCCATTATTCCGACGACCGACGAGCAATAAAGTGCGAAATAATAAAATCAATAAAAAAAAAAGGTGTTCAAGCATATATACGTGAGTATGCATCTAATATATTTTCCTAATTGCCTATGAGTAGATATATGTATATTTAATGTACCTTTTTTATATTCTAAGAGCGCACGTTTACTTTTTAGGTTATTCAAGGGATCGTTCGTCGTGGGGCCGACCGGCTGAAGACTGGGAAAATCGCGGTGGACAAAAGATGTCCCCGTAACAACAACAAAAAATCATTAATGTATTTTTTTGTAATAGTAAATTATATTTTACTTTTAATTAACTAGATAATACTTGTATTTAATTTACAACCCACTTTCAAACCGACATAACTCTATCTTATCTATCTCTTTATTAAAATCAACTTATTAATAGTCTAGAGTATTTAATATAGCCCAATATTACCTATTTTTGGTTATAACATCATAAACATCGTTAATAAAAAGTTTATATTTGAACACGGATTTACGTATCTATAAATACGCGCTCAGATATAAACGTCTGTTAACGATGGTTACCATGTAAAAATTAAAAATCGTTAATATCGAGCTATATTAAATATTCTAGACTATTAATAAGTTGATTTTAATGAAGAAAAGGATATATATATATATATATATATATTGCCAATAAATAGATATCCATTCGATATCACTTTTTGAGACCATTTGGATATCGTTTTGTCAACTTTATGGACGCCATTTGGACAACTTTTAGATGCCTATGGCATCTTGGCATTCTGATGTCTTCAAGAAGATATCATTCGGATATATCTATTAGATAACTTTACGCTAACCTACCGACGACCGACAAAAGTTAACCTCTGGTTGTCAATTTGTCAACCATTAAAAGTTGCCGTATAGTTAACTAATTGGATACAAATAAGTTATCCGCGAAGCGGTCATTAGTGATACTATTTGTAATACAAAAAGGCATCTTTGTGGACAACCAAAAAGTTATCCATATCCGTTTCGGGATATCTTTCGGATACCATATAGATAACATTTTACTACCTGGGAAACGCCCATAACTCGCTCAATTTCGAACGGTGCGACTTGAAGTTTTCAGAGAATATTTTTGAAATGTTCTATTTTGAGAATCCGTCGAAAACCAAAAATCGATGTTTTAAAAAATCTCAACTGGATGGTAAAGCCCCTTAAGGCCGATGTGTCACATCGACCGAGCTTATTTACAAATTCCCAGTGTTCTCCGAGACGGCTGATATTTCGGAAAAAGAAGAGAAACACCTTCTGCTCTGTTTGCACAGCGAACAACGGCTTTCTCTTCGTTTGCCCGAAATATGATCCGACTAGGAAAAAACTTGGCAGTAGGATTTTTACCGACTGGACGTATGACACATGGCCTTAACCTTTCGTAGTCATCCTGGGTAGAACAGACCCGTCGATCAATTTTTAGCATAAATTTTTAGCATCCCGGCTACGAATAGGACTGTATTCGCCATCTTACCTGGAGTTTGAAGTATCCTCATACCATAAAATTTACTCTCTCCACATGTCGGAATAAATACCTTTTTTTTGGAACGCGCACTATGCTACTATTTTTTCCCAAAAGTAGCATATCTAAGGAGTATCACGTCCAAATTTTAGGTAAAAATGTTGAAAATTTACGGAACTATGATTTTTTGAGCGAAAAAGTGTCTTTCTGGCGTTTTAATCTCTATGATTTTTTTTTTTTGTAACATGTCGCCATTTTATTTCTTATATATACATTTTTCGTGCATCATCTAGACGGTTCAAAGGATGTTCCGTAATTTTTTAAACCACTTCGGATGGATAGTTCGGACACAATACTTTTTTGAAAACTGACTAGGTAGAATCGACCCAAGTGTAACTACCGCAATTGAATTTGGATGGGTGACTACGGAGTGTCAAGGAGGTGCGACTACTCCCACAGGGTCAACAAAGAGACTAAATTTATGTCACCCCGCAGGTGTTCTGATTTATGTTAACTTATGTTGAATATTCGTATTGTCGATCCCAAAGTGCCAAATTTGTGGCAAATATTTTATTTATTGCATATTTACTAATCAAAAGTGAAAAATTATATCGTCAACGACTCTGGAGTCTTCACGACGATTTCCAAGCAGTACCGAGATTCTGAAACTCTGTAGCGACCGTTTTCGTTGTCGTTACCCAGCAACAGCCAATAAGAGGCTCCCTTTCTTCTGATCGTGCATGCGATTGGCTGCCGTGGCCGGCGACAACGAAAACTGTCACTACAGAACTAGGTTATGCTCGCCAAACGAATCAGCTGTTAAGGCCCTTCTACACTACTCGCGAAGTTAATCGAAGTTGGGCACGGACGAGAGTGTGGAGAGGCACTTCGTGCTTCTTCGCCTCGCTTTGCTTCGCTTTGGGCGACTTCCGATCGGTGTCGGTATTTTGAGCCGAGTCAAAGGGCCGAAGTCGCGAGCACGAGTTTTCGCGAAGTTAAGGCAGTACTAGCGGATTGACTAGTCAACAGAATATCTATCAATTTTCGAATCTGAAAAATGCAAAATATAATACATTTAGGTACAATAATAAATATGATACGGAAAATAATTATTTGAGAAGTGTATGTGATAACTGTGTGCATTATATTATGAAAAGTAAAGTATTAAAATAGCAATCAGATTTGACTTGAGCTGTCTCACCGTCCGCTATTTCATAATTCTGGCAATATTCGTGGCAACGCTGTCCTCAGCCGCTTCCGATCAATGTCAAAAGTTTGTTTATGCCGTCCGTGTGTGTAAGCATGTGTGTAGTGTGTGTGCAATGTGCGTATGTACTTCGGTGTTACATACAATATGGAGTACAAAAAACGCCCGCGAAGATAAAAAAGAATGATAAAAACTTCATTATATAATATTCAATCCATAATTATTTATCATTAATGAGCAAATTTCTCGCGTAAAGAATCTACAACTTTTGTCGTTGAATTCAAATTGACCGGCTCGATTCGGCATCCCGGATACGAACACAGCTGACGGCATGCGGTTTTGCCAAATCTACGCCATCTCTCCCGCCATGACAGACACGGCTAGCGAACGCAAAAATTAGTCGATTCAATCGATATCTGCTCGAAATATCCCGTAACCTATATTTTGTATGCAACATACGTAACCGCGACAGTTTTCTTGTTATTTATCGCTTTTCGTATAGCTCATATCTATTCGCGAACTACTATTATTTTCGTCTCAATGCTCGATCCGCAAGGATTCCCCATATGGTAAGGGTTAAATGCATTGATTTCGTGAATTAATTACTATTGTATCTAGCCGGTAAGGCATGCTGAGTTTTCGCGGACGTCATTCTGTATGTTTATACTACAGCACACAAAAAAATCAATTTTTTTCCTAATATGGAGGTTCGTGCACATACTACCTTAAGCGACGGAGTTCTCGCGAAGTTGAGCAAGTAGTGTGGTGACGGTCCTCGTACTTGGCTAGCTTCGGCGAGTACTTCGGCGAGGACGTTCGAATGAGTAGGGTAGAGGGGCCTTACGCCCGACGTTGGCAAGTCTATGGGTACTATTTCGTCATTACGATAATATTCAACCGGAAGTCGAAACTGTTTTATAATGTAGTGCTTGAACTACCCGGTGAAGTGCGAATTTTCGATTTTTTTACAACATCTATTATGTCTAATTTATCAAATTTCAGTTTTCCAACGACCTTAGTTGGATACGTGAGTAGCAAAACCGTGATTACCGCACTTCCGGTCGACCGTCTCCATAAAGGCCCCTCTACACTACTCGCGAAGTTAATCGAAATTGGGCGAGGACGAGAGTGTAGAGAGGCACTTCGTGCTTCTTCGCCTCGCTTTGCTTCGCTTCGGGCGACTTCCGATCGGTGTCGGTATTTTGGGCCGAGTCAAAGGGGCAAAGTCGCGAGCACGAGGTCCCGCGAAGTTAAGCAACGGAGTTCTTGCGAGGTTGAGCGAGTAGTGTGGTGACGCTCCTCGTACTAGCTAGCTTCGGCGAGTACTTCGAACGAATAGTGTAGAGGGGCCTTAAGACGACGTGCTTCACTAGCTCAAAATGCTCAACTTTGCAATTTTATTACGAAAAAACTGGATGGTCAATATAGTTCAAATTTTTCCAAAGGGTGCTTAACATATTCGTCGAAATCATATAAAAATTTCAGGCTCGAAAGTTGGATTCGACCTTATGATTGTACCTCCTTAAACAAGGTGGTGTCCGACCGCTTCCGCTTTAACCGATCGAGAGCAGAAAACATTTTTCGTATGTCACAGTTCCGCTCGTGGAGCACCGATAGTGACGTACGGATATCGTCTTGCAATAGAACATCGCTCAATTCTCATCTTTGCTCTCAGCTGTACCGACGAGAGAGAGAGAGCGCGAGAGAGAGAGAGGGGGAGAGAGAGCGAGAGAGAGAGAGAGAGAGAGAGAGAGAGAGAGAGAGAGAGAGAGAGAGAGGTATAATCAGAGTTTGCGCTCTCGAAGCGCAAATACACGCACGCGTACTCGCTACTGCAAACCGCCGGTGTATCGCCATCTGCAAGAGCATATTTCGTCTGCTTCTCACTGCGCTGATAATCTCTTATATCCGTGTGCGCTGTTAAAGGAATAAGTGAATGAAAAGTATTCACCGAAACGCGATCCCCGATGCGTTTTTACGATCGTGAATTTCGTAAGATTACCTATCACGGCTAGTCGAGTTGCACGAGAGAAAAAAAAAACACACGCAGCAGCGAACGAAAAGGTTAAAATGACAGTCAGCGGCGAGGACGAGGTAAGTCTCTGCTGAAAATATTGGGCTGTGTGCGCATCGTTTTGCGTGTGTAAAATTTTGCACTTCTGTAAATCGCGATTATACTGCGATATGTATGATCAAATTACAAACGATACTATAATGTCCCACTCTAAAGATCGCAAGTGCATGAATGGGGCCAATGGTCTAGAATTCTGAACAAGGCAACATTAATTATTTATACACATGTATACTTGTGTATTTCACGCACAAGATGTATATATATGCATATGATGGAAGTACGATTATTACTTCAGTGAATATATGTTCACACTTGTTAATAAAAGCACACATATATATATATTTTTATTTGCAATAAAATAGAATTAAAAAATATTAACATTTAAAATAAACTTTTTTTCGTTTACAATTATATACAATTGCGAATAAAAAATAATTTATACATAGTTTCAGTTCAAAAGTTGAAGAAAAAAAATTTCTTTTTTGCAAAGAAATGCTTTAAAAATTAATGTTTTCAGGGTATATTTACCATGGTTTAGATTTTTTGTGTAATTGCATAGAAGATGAAAATCCTGGCGAATTTTTATGCTATATCTTCACGATAGAATTGAAATATGAGATATCTAGTACAGAAGAAGAATATGTATCTTAACACATAAACATTTTATCCACTAGGGTTTTGTTATTGATCAGAAAATGTAATGTGCTATAGGCAAATTGGTATTATATCATTATTTTTTAATATCATTATTTTTTTAAATCATAATAACAATTATTATTTTTTAATAATTGTTATTACGATTACTGTAACAAATTATTATCAATTTAGACAACTATTATTATTATTGTTTTTTCCTGATCTTATGAGCGAACAAAAGGATAAAAAAAAAGCAAGTGATGTTACAGGACTATCAAATTACTGTTCTACAGGCGCAGGGTGTCAAGGAAAAGGGAAACGCTTGTGTGCGCGAACAAAAGTACGAGGAGGCGATGTTCCATTACACCCACGCGATAAAGATGGATCCCCAGAATTATTCATTGTACAGCAATCGATCTTACGTTTTCCTGAAAATGCAACAATATCATTTTGCCCTGGAGGACGCCCTAACGACAATTCAGCTGAAGCCTGATTGGACAAAGGCACGTTTGCAATTTTGACCTTGGTGACATATCATCGCTGCATATTATTTATTCCCATATGATTTGTTGTAGATGGAAAAATACAGTTTAGATGTTATCAAGTTTTTGTGTCGTTGCAGGGTTATTATCGAAAAGCTGAGGTGGAGTTTCACACGTTTCGATTCAGTGAAGCTCTTCACTCTTACGGAAAAGCCCTGAGTCTGCAGCCCAACGATCCAAGCATACTCGAAGCAATAAACAAGACTTCCAGATCGTTGATAAAGGACCAACGAGGTAAATCATTTCCTATGTCCATACGCGAGTGAGTTTTGTGTGTGAATGTATAGAGTGTAGCTACTGTTCCATCTGGTGCTCAGCTTGAGTTTTTAAATTGAAAATATTGATTATTGTTGTTTATAATTTATTTATCCTATCGTATCGCGTTACCGCTTTTTACATAATAATCCTTAAGTATGTATAGTAGGTATCGTCACTGCTAAAAGTATTGTGAAATAAATTATGTTATTTTCAACCATTATAATTTTATGTAAAATGTTTTCAAAAAATTATATATAGTAGAAGAAAATGCATTAAGTCACATGCCTAGCCGTTATTTGAATTAAAAAAAAAAGCAAAACTTAAAAAAATCGTAATATTTCGCCCAAGCCAGAAAAAAATTTTGGACGCGAATTACACTGGATTCTCTGTTGGATCATTTCTGGATGATCTGTTGGAAACGAAAAATTTGTGAAATTCCATTTAAATGAGCTCCCGAATAAAAGAAAATAATATTTCTCAACTGCTTGGGTTTGTTCGGGTTCCGGTTTTCTGGTTTTAATTAAATATCACCGAAATTACTTTGATCATGTGTACAAAATTATGACAATATATTCTATACACGTGGAAAAATTTACCATTCGTTCTTATGATTTTATCTATATTTTCATAGTATAAATAGCAGAGAAAGTGCTATTCGTCATAAGAGCGCACCTTCAATTAGTTATTGCATAACTTTTGGTGTGTTTGGTCAATCGTCTTTAAATTTTGCACATGAACTCAGCTTGGATTTTTGAATGATATGTCAAATTCTGAACAGTTAATTATGATTTTCGTTGTAGCCCATACATCCTTAACCCTTCGTTCTCACCCTGGGTAGAATCGACCCGTCGATCAATTTTGGGCGTAAATATATAATAGTTCCCGGCTTCGAATGAGACTGTATTCACCATGTTACCTGGAGTTTAAAGTATCCTCATACCATAAAATTTAGCCTCTTCACATGTCGGAATAAATACCTTTTTTGGAACGCGCACGATGCTACTATTTTTTCCCAAAAGTAGCATACCTAAGGAGTATCACGTCCAAATTTTAGGTAAAAATGTTGAAAATTCACGGAACTATGATTTATTGAGCGAAAAAGTGTATTTTTTTTTGCGTTTTCACCTCTTGATAATTTTTTTTAACATGTCGTCATTTTATTACTAATAAATACATGTTTCGTACATCATCTAGAAATTCAAAGCATGTTCCATAATGTTTTGAACCACTTCGGACGGATAGTTTGGTCATAATACTTTTTTGAAAACTGACTGGGTAGAATCGATCCAAGTGTGATCACCGCGATTGAATCAGGAAATGTGATCACGAAGGGTTAATACTAGTGCTTATCTATATTATCTTGAAAATATTGATAAAGTTATTATTTGAACAAAGTGCAGTCGCATAATCACTTTCTTTTACAATAATACAAAATGTGTAACTCTTTCAGCTGATCAGCAGATACCCTGGCTGGGCGCCGGTGTCGGCATCATTCTCGGGGTCATCGTAGTTATAGCCGACTACGTTTTCACAAACAAACCCACATTAACGGTAAGCTCGAGTCAGCGAAGCTCGAGATCGACGACTAATTCCGCGAAGGCACAATCTCGATTTATTCACTGGACGAAATTTATCCACCTATCGTGTCCAACTATACTATCTTTTTCACTCATGATTTACGCATTTATATATTAATATTTATCATTAGTAGTATTTTCATTTAATAGTCATGAATATATATCGGTGAAAAGTGTGAATGCACTCTTCCAACTGGATGAAAAGTTACAAAACTCAGCCATGAAAAGGCGTAAAAGAATATTCGAGCGTAGTGTTTGAAAGGTAAAAAAAACGAACTCTGTCAGGCTTTTGTTTTCTTATTCTCTACTGCATTTTTTTTCACTAGATTACCTTGAACATGGTTGTTTTTGGAAATATTTCTACTTTTACTTAGAGGGATGCCGTTCATAGAAATGGCGATAGGAATTTCTTCTTAAAGGGATCCGAAAGGGCTGAATTTATCTCTAATTGGCATAAAAAAAAAAGATTGTACTAAGATTATTCAGCTTATTGTAAAGTCGAATTTGGAAAATGCTCTGCTATTGAAGAACGGTGGAGTTCAAAATAATATACGAGAAGTGTAAATTAAGTAATAAGACTGATTTCTTCAATTTTTTTTATTCGAATAAAATTACAATTTAATATTGTCTCGCGCAAAATAACTTTCTTGGGAAGCCACACAGCGCTGGAGACGGTTCTTCCAATTCTCATAGCAGTGCTGGTACTCGGATATTGGACTAGTCTTCAGCTAGTTGGTTACAGTCGTTCGAATGTTTTCGAGTAGGCCAAAATGACGTCCCTTGAGGTGATTTTTCAATCTCGGGAAGAGGAAAAAGTAACAAGGACTCAAGTCAGGCGAATAAGGAGGCTGAGGAGCTACTGGAATGTTTTTAATGGCCAAAAACTCATTTATTGAAATTGCTGTGTGACAGCAATTTTTCTCATCCTAAATTAGTTGGTAAAAATCTGATGAACGGTGGAGAGAGTCAAATTCAACTCTTCTCCGATCATTCTGACTGTCAACCAACGATCTGAACGCACAAGATCCCGGATTCTGTCGACATTTTCGTCGGTTCTTGAAGATGAAGGCCTTCGGCTGCATGGTTCATCTTCAATCGGCTCTCTTCCTTCTGAAAATGCCTCAAACCACCGAAAAACCTGGACCCTTGACAAACCACTGTCTCCGTGGGCCTGCTGAAGTTTTGCAAAAGTTTCCGTTGCACTGTGCCCAAGTGTGAAGCAAAATCTGATAGCACACCATTACACAAAATTGATGTTACTCATTTTTAGAACGCACTAGAAAAAACTGTTTCACGAAAAAGATCGCTACGGACAACCAAATGACTCTAGCGAGTTCAAACTTGCACTGAAGGCGTATGACATATTCACCTGCCGCCCCTCCAAGTGTTGCCAGATCGAACGCTACGTTGCCACTCTCATAACTTAATTTACGCACCTCGTATCTAGAGCAAATGAGTTCAATTGAAGAAAAAAGAACAATATGAGAGTTTCGAAAATATATAAATTTTGATTTTATGACTGCCTTTGGTCGAAAAACCGCGACGAGTGTTTGCAAACTATTCGCCGGTAATATATTTTTTATATTTATCATGAGTGCTTTTTCTTGCCAATTTTAACGACTCGCATCTTAATCTTTTTTTTTTACTTAATTATTTCTGCGACATTTTCACAGCATCCACTACTCATGGCGCTTCTTACGATATCGATTGCAATGCTGGGATTCGCGATAGCCAAGGGATTCCGATATTTCGTAAAGTGCCAGAGAAAGTCGCTTCTCGAGCCTCCGGTGGATCTCTGCGAGAGCGCTGGGGTCGGTAAGAACGCGGACGATCACAGCGACAACGAGAAGAACGGTGACAATCAGAAGCACCCGAAGTACAGCAAGGCCCAGGCGCGCCAAAGGTTCAAGAAAGGAAAAACGTAGCCTGAGAATCATCATCGACAAATTTCGCGATACTGTTTCGCGGCATCTTCATTCACGTAGAAACTATTTCCGAAAAAAACCTAACGATTGTCAGTCTTCTTGCGACACTTTTTTCACGATATGTCGGCGCAAGGCGTACTTTTTTTTTCACGCAATAACTCGCGTTTACCTGCGAAATGGCGTAGCGGGTGCGTTGGCGGCTCGATGAAGTCGTACATTTTTCATTCTATTACAGAATTCACTTTCCCCAAACACCCGTCGCCTGCATTTTTCGACAGAAATTAGAGGAATTTTTCTCGCTGATGATTTCGCGTGATTCGCCTACGCGATTTATACTTGCAATGAGCATCGATTACGAAAGCGACACAGCAAAACAATTTTTCCGATAAACTTGCTCGCTGTGAAAAATATTCGGCCCTTTCTCGCAACGTCTTGCCGAGAATTCTCATTTACAGAGATTCTCCGTGAGGAAAAAATTCCCTGCGATAACAAAATCTCCGGCAACCTTCACTAATTATACGCATAGCAGTCACGGCGTTTCTAGACGGAGATAAAACTCGATCGGAGGATTCTTTCATCTAAACTTGTAAACTGTAGAAAACATTTTTTTGGTCGTTTTCTCTACGGACGGGCCGTTTTCTAATTATCATTGATTCACGCGAAGTTGTGTTTTTCGAAGGTTGACTTTATGAATATTGAAACGAAACAACGAATATTATTCACGAAACCATAATGCAAACCTAGCGGTTCGCAAGATCCGTCGACATTTCGATTTTTCATACCATAATAAATATATAGAGATCCGGATCGCGAGTGTCGGCGCGTACGTTAGCACTATATTTATATTAGGGTGTGTCGAAAAATATCTCTTATCGCTTCAAACATTATTATTCGATATTAAAAAATTAACGCCAAATTTGCGGTCTGTGACTCAAGTCCAAGTGGAGCGCTCGATAATTTTATTTTCCCATTTTATTTGCACAGAAATTTAACAACTATCTGATATTTATCAACCGGCTTGAGGATTCTTGAAGCTGGCTTTTTTTAGCCGCCAAAAATCTTCTTAAAAAAATCGCGATATTATTATACACGAATTCCAGCTATTTGATTAATACCGTTTTTTATTTTCGACACGAATAAATGCGTTTTTTTTTTCAGATGGCCGTAGTTTACGTAAGAGTACATTGTGTACCAAGGAGACTAAGTGAGCATAAAAGCCCTTGTCTCCGCGGTGCACACGAGTATTTATATATCAAAAACATGTTTTCCGAGCTTTTGCATTATAAAGTGCATAAGACTGCAGGCACTTGGAGGTGTATTGCATCCGGAAGGTGTGTCGCACGCGCCGCGCGGGGGTGGAGGGGTCGGAGCCCCCGCCGTAGATACTAAAAATTTTGAAATGCATTAACATATTTTAATATATTATCTTATTAATAATTTGAAACGAGGCGTTTACCGTTAACACGCACGAAAGAGCGATGAAAACATGTGTAGTCTTAGTCGCGGCTTCCTTAAGATCGGGTGTCGTGCATTGCAGCCACTCATCGCGGCTCTGTTTCTTAATATCGATCACTTTATTTATTTTTTTTGTTATTTCGCGGCGATATCGGCGATGCTTTGTCGCGGTGTCACGTGAAAGTTCGGTTATGTTTCCCTAAATAACGTTTCAACGTACGTAACTTTTTGACCTAACGACTGACAGCTGTTCCGCAACGACGTTCCATGATCGTGAGCGTGAAAAACGTGCGCGCGCACATATTTAGGGTCTAGGCCCTAAGAGACCTGCTTTCGGTCGCTCTTACGCACACGAAGAAGCGAGGAAAACATGGTTGTGGTATATAGAAATCTTTTTGAAACTGCAGGGTTCAGCTCTGAAAAAACTTCAACCGCACTTGACAAATATCAATTAGTTGCCAAGTTATTCATGATTGGAAGTAAAAAGCATATTTTCCCAGTACACCAAACGAGAAACAGGAGAAATCGTGCGCCACTACATGTCGTTAGACTTGAGTTAGAGATGTTGAATTTGGTATGATTTTTTTCTTCATCCAGCATGCTTTCTTTCACACGTAATAATATTATTCAAAGGCATGTGAGTAAAACGTTTTTTTGTTTTTTCGACACAGTCTCATATACTGACACACACACTCGTACAGGCATATACGTATGTATGCATATGTATACATAATACACAAGTGCATTTAGAACAATGAATCGACTGTTTCAAGTGCAACGAACGAGCAGGAGCGGCGAGAATTTGTTTGCGTAACCTTCTCGCGACCGTCTAAGAAATTCTTAAACGTACAGCCGTAATTAAAATGAACGACATTAGAGCGATGGAGCGAGAGAGGGGAGGCGAGCTAATCGACGTTTTCTTTTTTCGAATTCTGACGCATCTATCCTACAGCGTAAAAGGGACAATTGAGTATTATTCGCTGCGATCGGTGGAAAAAAAAAACGCATCGCGGACGTATCGATTCGTCATTTTTATTTCCGTTCGGCGATCCGTTTCCATCTACCTTTCGCCTCGTGCATATGTACAATCAATCTAGTCTTGTGTACACTCGAGCGCCGGCCTGGCGTGAGCCTCTGTCAGGGTTGTCTGATGGACGGTAGAGGATACTTCGAAGTTGAGTCATTTTTATACCGGAAGTTCGAATGTTCGTGAGGAATCGAGTAGAACGAGTAAAGGGGTCGTTTCTAAGGTGGGGCGAAGCACTTCACCGAAGGATTTAAGTGGATACAGTTTTTAAAACGTAGATATAGTCGGTGAAGTCCAACCTCGAAATTTTCCTGAGTTTTGCTTCGTCGCTTTCGAGAGTAATAATAATATTAACGACTCTAACAATTTAACAGAGTTTTCCATAGAAAATTATGAATTCCGTTGGAATTTCAAGGTCAATGACCCCAGCGATATGATATCGAGAAATATCGTCGCCGCATTGACATTTTTCCTATATGGCCTAAATATTAATATATTTTTTATCCAAAAACGATGCAGCGAAACTTATGGAAAGGTCCAAGTTGAACTTTTTTTTCGAATATAACTACGTCTAAATAATTCAGTATTCTTTAGCATGAATCGACCAAACTCCCATCATTATCTCGCGAAGCAATAATACGATTAGCGAAGATACCGACTGTTACGAAGATCCCTCGCGTCCGATTAAAAGCGTCTTCTTTCTCTCTCTCTCTCCGCCTTTCGTCCGTGGACGAGTCACGCGAGAGAGTGTACTCAACACGAAATCGTAACGCCTATTTCGGGGCCACATCGAGTGTGTGTCAAGCGTGCACGATCTTTCTCGATCGAAGGGAAATCTCTCGACGATTTTGAAGTTTCCATCGAAACGAATTTTTTTTTTTTCTTAATCTTTAACTCATTAATTTTTTGGCAGTTTTAGACTACGAGAATGTCTCAAATATATAGGATTTTTTTTCTAATTTCTGTACCGAAAAATTACAACGAAATGTTTTGGGTGATAGGACAAAAGAAATTAAAAAAAAAGGAATTTTCGTTGCGTTACAACGATGCAAACTTCAAGACCGTATCTCTCGACGTGTATGAAGTGCGAATACACGTACACACACACCCAGTTTCGAGTTATAATGATGTAGGAACAAACGCGAAGCGTCCACGAGATATAGCATACATTTCTACGGGAACAACGAGACTTTTACCACTCGTATGCCATATTGAGACTCACAATCAACTTTCCAACGGTGTATATACTGTACGATTATCGAGATATACACACGTTTTGGTTTACTTTTCTTATTCGAATGTAAATTAGAGGCTAGGCGCGATTACGCCGGTGCGTATTGCGGGTGTATGGGAGTCTTACGGAAATTCAACCATCGCGATAATAACTCAATGTGTTATTATTTCGTTCGTTTTAAGGACACGTGTCACACGTTCGGACGGTAAAAATCCCTGTTTTCACCTAGGAAAAGCCATGTTTTCACCTAGAACGAATTACATTTCGGGCAAACGAAGAGACGTTGTTTCTCGTTCGTCAGAGCGAAAGATGTATCTTTTTTTTTCTTCGAAATATCAGCCGTCTCGAGGAACACCGGGAATGTGCAAATTAGTTATCACGACTCTCGTACTCGTGGCCGCTCGCTCGGTGTGACACTACGCCTGCATATTTGCGGTAGTTTTGCATTCGTTCCTGTGGGACCTTGCTTTCTTCAAAGGTCTCGTAAGAAAAAGCGTTACGAACAAATGTTACACAATTCTTTTTTTTTTTTTTTTTTTTTTATCGCAAACGTAAACTTTTTGCGTAAAGTTAAACTTTCACCGATGCAGATGAAAAAATTTAATGTAATAATTTTTAAAAAGGTAGAACATGTATTTCAGAATTTCGGCTACTTCTGTCTGGAATTCTGTCTCATCCTTAAGGCGAAGTAGAAGCTGCACCACGTGACACATGAGTTCGAGAGAGATAGCCGAAATTTTCGAGCAAAGATTTTGCAGAGATGAATAATATTTAGGGCAAAAGAAAATCGTCAATCTCTGCGGCGATGATTTCTGCGGAGCCTGATGTTTTGGTGAACCTAAAAAAATTTGACCGTTCATGAGAAAAGTCCGTTCGAAAATTTGTCAGGTTATGTCGACCTTGTGCATGCCCCTGTAGCATTATCGATAGTTCAGCGCCCTCGGAAAAAATTGATTCTGGACAGTGTTCAGAGGTCAGTAATTTACCGACCGTTGGTCAAGCAAGTTTGGCTCTATCGATACGGCGCGCAACGAGAAGCATTCGCACTCGTTTAACGAATATATATTATAAACGTGTATTTATTACCGGCGGAGCGGCAATAAAGAATAATAAAAGAGCTATGAAAAAAACAAAACGACGTCCACCACTTTCGGCCACATATTTTTCCCCTTTGTTTATACGGGCAATCCGATGATCGAACAATACAAAATAATGATCGTATTACTCATCGCACGCTTGTGAATATATATCGTAACCCGATATTCCTTTCTCGTAAATCGACGACTTAGTAAGCTGGCTCGGGACGCGCGTCACGAGCTTCAAGTGTGCGAGCATACTATGACGAAAATATATAATTGAAGAAATCACTTTGGAGCGGCGAAAATATTTATGGGAAAGTTCAATCGCGCATGCGTAGCACGAATCGCGCTTCTCCGCGATGCAAATACACACGTGCGATTGTGTGCGTGTGCATGCAAGGTGTCCCTTTTTCGACGAAAAAGTTCAATATCTCGAAAGCATTACCGATGATTGAAAAATGTTTAAAACAAAAGCTGTATAGTCTTAAGAGGGCAATTACGTTAATTACGATCGAGTCGAAGTGTCATAACATTGGCAATTTTCAAGAGACGATTTTTTGTTCATGAAATTGTTGAGTCGACTGCAATTTATGTATCGTACGAAATTTTAATCTTTGAAAGCCGAAAAGTGACGTTTGCGTGACATTGACGTTTGCACCGGAAAAGTCGACCAGATGATCGTACTTTCATTCGAAAACCTTACAGCTTTTGTTCGAAACTTTCATCCCTCGTGGGGACGGGAGGGGGAGGCGTTGTAAAGATATTGTTATCCCGTTGAAAGAGTTTCGACGAAATTGAAATGCTTGTAGACAGTTAAAGTTTATATCGCTGAGAGATTATTTTAGGATACATTAAATGTCCAAAAATCGTTCGGTTTCACACCATAGTTTCGGAGATTTTTAACGCTCAAGTTGAATCTTTATCAATTCTGTAATACACACACCTCGTAAATTATTTAAAAAATGAGCAAATCATGATTATGGTGTTAGGAATATCGTGTTGAATAATCAAGTGGTTTCTCTACTACGTTCATTAATAATATTCGAAAAAAGCTGTGAGTTTTGAGGTAGAATGGTTTGTTTTCGAACATTAAACGAAACTTGCAGGTTAAACGTGGCGACACCGCGTTAACTGCCTCCGTCGAGTGAACCATTCACAGTCAAGCATATAACTGGCGGATATTTCAAAATCGTCGGATGTTTAAAATCTACATAGTATTACAGCATTTGAACGTAATAATAAAATATATTTATTTGTTCGCTCGACATTTTTAACGTTTTCTCGACTTTGCCGAATCAACGATTCTTTATAAAACATTGTACATTGAACGTTTTTTTTACCATGTAAATAATCTGGATTTGACGATGCTTTAGCGATAATCAGTCGTGCCAATGACAGCGGATGCCGCTGTTGTCGAGTGTATCGGTTATTTTTTTCTTTAATAAAATTGCAACATATTTATATTTGATTGCAGAAATGATAATTATTATCATTTGCCGGCTTGGAAATATTTTTCAACAATATTATTAGTAGGAAATAGTCCAATAATAATTTGTTTTTACATGAAAAATTCGCAAGAAATTGGCAGCCTGCCGAAAACTCATTGTATTTTCATCTCCACTCTTGCAGCTGAAGAACGGTATCGAAACTCCTTCAAATTGGACACTCTGTATGAGATTTGTGACACGTAAGATCGGCAGAATAGAAGCGTATGTGATTCGACACGCGCGAATGTGCAATTCGTGTACGTTAGCTGCACGGATATTTTGTCAAAGTCCAACGTCGGATCGGGCATACCGACGAGTCATTTCTCCGAGGGACTTGGTAGCGTATGGATCGTACGAGCGTAGAACTCGCAGAACATTTTTTTTTTTATCTTTGCTTTGATTGATAGCAATGCGCAATAAAACTCGCAATTTCGGCTGGAAACATTTAACGTTCTTGGGATCGCGACACGCTGTAAAACTCCATCGACGTTTCCTGAGCTGTTCGACATATAGAAAAACGCACAGCAGACATTCGGCAATCGGAGGGAAAGGTTAGTCAAGGCTAGGCCGGGTCTGTGTTTCATGGCGAGCACGGGGAAATCAAAAATTCTTTTAGTTGTAACGATAAGAATCGGTTCGTCCTTCGCGACTTTTCAAACACGGTAAAAGACGAAGCAACGTTCGAGGCACGTAGCTTGATAAAGCGGAAACACGCGCTCAACGTTCGTATCTCCGGGTACGTCGACGGTCGCGATTTTCGCGCGACGAAAGGCGTTTGCCGTGTGATCGCCGAGATACTACGTACGTATGATACACAGCGTGGCGACGGAGAGAGAAAGAGAGAGAGACGGAAGGAGCGAGTTGGGCAAAGATATTAAAAAAATATGATTGGGAGGGAAAATCGCGGGTGACGAAGGAGGCGAGGAGAGACGAGCGGGGAAGGGAGAGGACCAACGCGATCATACTCGAATAGGAGAAGAAAAAAAAGGCTCCGAGTGTCTACTATGGCCTTATAGAACGGAGTAAATTGGGCGCGAGGTCTCGTGCCTATATGGAGGGTTATGTTGACGTGATCGTGCTAGCAGACGTTGCACATCCTGCTACATTCTCCTACCGCTGTCTCACACGTCGAGGCACTCGGATATAGTCGTTTTTTGCGGCAAGGATTGAAACAGCGAGTGTGTGACAGAGAGAGAGAGAGAGGGCGAGAGAGGGAGAGAGAGAGAGAGAGAGATAGGTGGAGAGCAAGAGTGTGCGTGAGAGCAACGAGTCGATGAATTACAAAGAGGACAATACCTGAGGAAAGCCCGCGCGACGGGACTCCAGGGACAGTTTTTCTTTCCTCGGGCGTTGAACGAACCGAGTCCGCCGATAAATTAAGCGACGAGTGAGAGCAAAGGAGAGATCTTTTTCTGTGCTCACCGTTTGGGTTAACGAATAGCGGGAAGCTGGCCCCGTAGCGCCATTGCGATTAGTTCGCGAGTAACAAACACGTAGAGCGCATGCGCAGCGCCTGTTCGCCCCGCGACGGCGAACCCGTTTACCCCCACCAGGGTACTCGGGAAGCGATACGGGCTGGTGTCGCGCGATTGGTCGTAGCCACGCGGAGTGGTGGCAGCCGAGCGCTTGGATTGAAAAGCCGCGGCGAGTTGGTGGGGGGAGAAGAAGACAGGCGTCACAAGGCGAGAACGAGGAACGCGGTCTGGTGTATCAATGCGCAATCGCATCAGAACGTTTCTCGAGTCGAGGTCTCGAGCGAGGAATAAACAGAGTAGAGAGACCGAACAGAGAGAGAAAGAGCGACGCAGCAGCAGGCAGAGACGATCACGATGCTCGGAGGAAACGGCAAGCGGCCAGGGGCACAGGGCTGAGGGCTGAGGGCTCAGCGAGGGCTCGTTTAAAAAAGCGTTGAATAACGTTTAATTGCGGGTGCAGCGATGGAACAGACGAAACCGCCCTCATCCCGACTACTTAATACGTCCTGCATCGAGAACAAGGACGACTTGGAGGAGGTAACATAAATATTTGAAATAGTCGCTCTGGGGATACGTATCGAGTGTGATGTCGGCCATTGTTGCGATGGTCGCGCATCAGTTTCGGCGGTGGGTGGCGCCACCCCCGTTTACGTCAGACACCCGTTTTACCCGCCAAATACGAAAGTACTTTCACTTCTATTTTATATTTTACGTATCTGAGCGATGCGAATCGACCCGCAAGCGCAAGCTCCACAACACTTCGTCTATTGTTAAAGAAAACTTAACAATCTTCGATTCTTAGACGTTTACAACTTCACAATCTTTATTCTTAGATCGCGTTCAATCGTGTGCGATTAATGGACGTTTTGGTTAAGAGCGTAATCAATTTCAACCTGATACCGTTCCATTCGTTTGTATTTATTTTACTTTTTATGAAGCGTATTGGCGTAAAAATTTTACGATTTGTAAGCGGCACGTTTGAAATCATTTCATATATTTTATTTCGTCTCTTTCCAAACCAAATAATATATTTTTTGTGCTAACACTTTCCTCATCTAGGGAATAAAAAGTTCTTTTCTGAAGTTTATCGATGGACTAATTGCAGAAATTTGAACGCTGTTACACGGTGCTTCAAAGCTTGACTGCGGGACTCTCTGAGAAGGAGGCTCACGATTCGCTGAACAATGCGGTCTGCAAGGACAAAACCCATGAGGAAGTGTCGCTCGGTTTGCTGGTGGTGATACTGACGGAACCTGAGGAGGCAGCCAAGAGTTACAGAGATCTGACTCTGATAACGAGAGATGGCCTGGCGATTGTACTCGGTCACCTCAATCAGCTAGTGCTAGAGAGATATCTAAGATTCAACGACGTGGCGAGAGGTCAATTACTGTGGCTCTTGCGCGAAATGATAAGGACCAGCGTAGCTAACGTCGATAATCTTTGCTTGAGCCTGTTGAGGCACGCAGCGGGTGGCGATACCACCCCTAGAAATCTCTTTCTCGTTGACGCTCTGCTCGACATATTTCAAGAGAACAGACCATGGCTGGACAAAAATTCACTACTCGTCGCCTCCATTGTTTACTCGTACTTGCGACTCATAGAGGATCACAGCGCACCACATTTGGCAGCCCTCCGACAAAAAGAAATCACTTTTCTTGTGTCCTTGATACGAGAGAGAATGGTTGATTGTTTGGTGATCGGAAGGTGAGCATATTGGTTTCTCTTTTTTTCTACTTTTTATCCATGACGCGAAGTCATATAAAGGATTTATCAAAACTGTACATAGTTTCTCCAATAATTTCGGGCTTTTCATCTGGTAGATAAAGTATTGCCAAGATATAATCGGCACAATTAGACTTGTAGGTTACGAGACAGAATCGAGAACACGTATTTACGAGAGGCTTAACGTCTACGTGCATAAGGTATTCCTTTCACGAACCAAAATATTTCAAAGTCAACCGATTTTCGTCTATAATTGAGTCAAAATACATTCCAGCTGACTGATATTCGAGCTACGTTACCGAACTTTTAACTAAAAATTACGATTTGAAAAATCGTCTAATTTATGTGACACTTTATGGAGATGACATGCTGGACAGGACACATTCTTTTCTGATAATTTCTATACTGAATAATTCGATATGACTGATATAAACTGCCCAAGCATGTAAAAGTTTTAAAGATTCTGTGACAGCAATATAAACAGAGGCCATTGAATGTTTAAAGAAAATATTAATGATTAAACTTAGACAAATGTGACTAGTAGAAGAATTTTCGTAACCGCGACTTCTCAAAGAACACGTAAAAATGTCTAAATCTAAAAAGTGTATACGAAATTTTTTATTCCATTCCATCGTTAGGTATAATGATTAATTGTAACTTATTTTCATTAAGCCCTACTCTGTAATCGACTAATAATTCAAAAGGGCCATGGCTCTTGTGCCCACAAATAACGGCCCTCGGCGAAAGGAATACCTTAAGCTGCTTTCCGACTTTGCGTTTTGTCCGTCCATCCGTCTCAATAGATATTTATTGTTTCCAGAGATCTCGTGCGTCTACTCCAGAACGTTGCAAGAATACAAGAATTCGAGAGCCTCTGGAAGGATCTCCTGTTGAATCCAAAGTCGTTGTGTCCAAGTTTCACGAGTGTTCTCCAGCTACTGCAGACGAGAACGTCGAGAAGGTTTTTGCAGTCACGGCTGACCCCCGATATGGAGAGGAAACTCGTGTTTCTCACGAGTCAAGTCCGCTTCGGGAATCACAAGCGCTATCAAGACTGGTTCCAGAGGCAATATCTCGCAACGCCGGAATCGCAATCGTTGAGATGCGATTTGATAAGATTTATCGTCGGTGTTATACATCCGACGAATGAGCTGTTGTGTTCGGATATAATACCGCGATGGGCGGTGATCGGTTGGCTCCTCACGACATGTACCTCTACTGTAGCAGCGAGCAATGCGAAACTCGCTCTATTTTACGATTGGCTGTTTTTCGAGCCCGAAAAGGACAACATCATGAACATCGAACCGGCCATTCTTGTAATGCACAATTCCATGAGATCGCATCCCGCAGTCACTGCCACACTACTAGATTTTCTATGCAGAGTGAGTTCGTACACGTAAACGTTTCTTCCTTATTTATTCTTTCGTCGCGGTTGCTTCAAATCCTCCTTGCCATAAATTTTCGTCATATCTATGTCTACGGCCGTTTCTTTCTCGTTTGCAGATTATTCCAAACTTTTATCCGGCGCTGACGGATAAAGTTCGAAACGGGATATTCTCGTCGCTCAGGCAGATTCTCGAGAAGCGAGTACTGCCAAGTTTGTATCCTCTCTTTGACAGTCCGAAGTTGGATCGCGAACTCAGAACCAAGATACGAGAAACCTTCAAGGAATTTTGTCTGCCTCCTAACACGGATCCGGGTAACTTTCGATTAGCGTTGTGCAGTAGTGAATGTTTCGTTTCCTCTTTGCATTGGGATTTTTGTTGATTCAATGGCGTGGGCAGTCAAACAAAGATTTATAAAAACAAAAAATACGCATTTTTTCTCAATAACTTGGGAAGAAAAGTCGTTTCAAATCATTCTCTAATACAAGATCGGATAATGTGTTATGCATGAAAGTGTTTTGCACTCGACGAAGCGCTTATACTAACTTCAATTTTTGCACCGTGTTCCTTAGCAGCGGGTAATAAGGTTCCCATACTGTATTCAGGTAAAATGGAAGAGCTGAACAAGGACTTAGGGCCGGGACTCATGCTCGATAACAGTGGGAATTCAGCGATCGAGAATAATCACGTGAGCCACGGGCCAGAGCCGGCGTTCAGCGACGACGAGGAGGAAATGCCCCTGAGGTTCGTTCTTTGTAATATTATCTGTACAACCGAAACATAATCAAACGGACTGTTGAAAGTGTTGGTTTCGAGAGAACGTTACGTTTCGATGAAATTACAGGATAGAAACAAAAGTAGAGGAGGAAGAGGACGAAGAGGATATTCCGCTTGCTACTGTAAAATTGAAAAACGATCTAAAGAACGCGGCTAATTGTGTACCGAAGAAGGACGAGATTACGACGCAGTTGAATCTTATCCTGGAGCCAGAGGAGCTCAAAGCCGCGGTCGAAAGTTTGCACAGCGAGACCGACAACGAAGTGAAGTGTCAAACGATGGAGAGGATAGTGCAGATGGTAATCGAGGATGACATCGATAGCGAAATGATATCCTCGCTCGCCACGTGTATCTCGACCATACTAGCACCACAAATAACTGATCAGATATTCCCCTCGGAAAACACCAATGACGAAGCCTTCACGGACAGCATAAGCACGCCAATATTCGTCATGTTTAGAAATCAATTTCAGCTGTGCAAGGAGGAAGACAACAGGAGGAAACTTTTGGCTCGAGTATTGGCCGAGATACAGGCTATACAACCGAGGATAGGGTATCTGTTGCTTTACTTCTTAAAAGTTTGGGGCAGAGAAGAGGAGAAACGGGAAGGAGAGCCAAGGTTCGTTTGGAAAACAAATCGCGCGTGTACCTAACATTGTATTATAATTATTCCGTAAAACGTAGTCTTTCTTAATCTCGCTTGCCTGTAAAAAAATTGTGAGAATAACTAAAGACTGAAAATTAATCATTTATTTGTGAATATTCATTACTATTACTTTGCTTATTACTTTATTAATATTTTCCTAATTAGTATTATTGATAACATTAACTTTCATGATATTACTGGTAATTAACATCAAACCGTGTGATTTTTTGCAAATTTCAGTAAACTCTTGAACGACGTCAAAGCATCGGTGTACAAAGATTTTTGTGGACAGCGCGAAAAAAAGTTAGAGGCGTGCCTGGTATCGGATCTCAAGGTACTCGCACGAAACTCAACCGCAATCAATAGCAGAAACAAGCACACCACCGCCCGCTGCGACCAACTAATATAGCGTTTTTTTCCTTCTTTATCCGCAGCTCTGCCACGAGGACAGCATATGCATGTTATGCTATTTGGTACCTGATGTCTTCACCGGATTTCAAAACGTCACGTTGGGCAACGCTCAGTTGTTGCACCTTGTCGTTTCGACGGTCGACTCGCGTCAATTGCAAGATCTTATTTGCGAAATAATGCAGGGACACCTAAAAATGCTTAAGAAGGAATCCTTCACAGCACTCTTGACTGCCAGCTTAAATTGGGAAACGTTCGAGCAATATTGTTTCTGGCAGTTGATATGCGCTCATGACTTTCCCATCGAATACGTACTGCCAGTTCTGCCGAAACTGCAATTTCGCGATCACGCCGAAGCCCTCACGTCGATACTGTTCATGCTCAAGCAGGAAAAGTGAGTACACAGGCAATAATCGTCTACTCCATTACTAGATACTCATACAATTTTTCCTTAAGGCCATGTGTCACACGTCCAGTCGGTAAAAATCCTACTGCCAAGTTTTCTTCTAGACGGATCATATTTCGGGCAAAAGAAGAGAAAGCGGTTGTTCGTCGTTCAACAGAGCGGAACGTGTTTCTTTTCTTTTTTCCCAAAAATCAACCGTTTCAGAAATCATTGGGAATCTGCAAATCAGCTATCTCTCTCGCACTCATGGCCGCTCAGTCGGTATGACACTTGGCCTTAAGACATCTGTCTCCATCTATTGCACATATTTGCAAGAATTTTTTTTATAATAAAATTTATTTCCTTATTGTAATCTTTTTACACATAAAAATAGAAGTTTCAAAGTAGAAGAAATTTTTTTTTTTTTTTTTTAAATTTATATTGGTGATCGGGCTGCCTGAAGTTACCTCTGCTTTCACCTTGTCGACACGAAATCTTAACTTTGGAGCATCTGAAAACAAAAAGTAGAGTATTTCATTATAAAGTGGAGTTGTAGTTATGACCCCTACTAAAAAATTTCACCCCTCGGTAAAAAGAAAACAAAATGACGCACTTTTGAATTTTTCGACTTTTTTTACAACTTAGATTGTTTAAAAATGGGATTAAATATTAATGATATTTATACCGTTAGTAGGGGTCGAAGAGATACATGCGTGGAATAATCCCTGTAAATTTGAGCCCAATCGGTGCAATAGTTTTTCCAAAATCATGTCGACAAGGTCGAAAAACGTTGTTTTGAGAAAAACCCGTTTAAAGTTTCTGTTGTAAAAATGTACATAAAGCTTTAAAAAAGCCTCTTACCCTCAATCGGCGATGCCTGGCCCATACATTATTCCTTCAGCTTCTTCAAAAGCTTCACTTTCTTGGGATTTTTGGTTTCGGATCTCTGTTCTGCGAGCCTTGGACGCTCGACACGGCGGTTGCGCGCTGAGTGCGGAGAGACGCTTTTAATGTATCACTCTTTTTAGCCCCTTGTCGGTCACTCCGACCTAAATAACGTTCTCTCCCGTATTTCTACAGGCATGCGGTATATAAAACTGATGTTTTTAGAAGGTCGAATGATTCATATTTATCCGAATATTTATTTTTTCTACGTACATTATTGGTCCTGCGAAAATCCAAAACCCCGAAATTTGTGTGACGTGTATCGAAACGGCCAACTGATTTCTTTTGTTGAGTAATAGTATCCAAAAATGTTCATTGCAGAACCATTTTTCAATGTCTTTTTTTAATCTTCGGTGGGTCTCTAGTATTTTATATCTATTTACATTAAAAAAACACTCGGGGCTTTTGATCCAGGCTCAGTTCTAAAAATTGGACGATTCCCACCGTGTAGTGCTTCAGCGAGAAAAATGGCTTCGGACGGGCTGCTAGTGCACCGTCATTTTGTTATGGAAAAAGTCTCAAACATCTTTTTGCGTGTATCTTGAGGAACCAATTGTAAATTGCCAGTAGAGTTAATTATTTTTAAAAGCCAATTTAAATATCTCTCTATAGCAGTTCGCGATGTAACATCATTCCTTACGTTCTTAATGAGTAGTTTTTTCATTAAGAAGGTACGATCATTAAGAATAATCCAACTTTCGGGCCTGAAATTTTTATATGATGTTGACGAATACGTTATGCATCCTTTGGAAAAATTTGAACTATATTGACTGTTCAGTTTTTTCGTAATAAAATTGCAAAGTCGAGCACTGAGCCAGTGAAGCACGTCATCTTATGGAGACGGTCGACCGGAAGTGCGGTGATCATGGTTTTGCTGCTCACGTATCCAACTAAGGTTGTTGAGAAACTGAAATTTGATAAATTAGACACAACAGATATGGTCAAAATTCGAAAATTCTAAATTCACCGTGTTGTTCAAGCTCTACATTATAAAACGGTGTCAACTTCTGGTTGAAGTAACCTTCCGGCGAGCGTAACCTCGCTCTGTAGCGAGATTTTGTAACTCGGTAGGGACAGTTTTCGTTGTCGCTAGCTAGCGACAGCCAAGCGCATGTACGATCACAGAAGAAAGGGAGCCTCTTACTGACTGTCTCTAGCTAACGATAACAAAAACGGTTGCTACCGAGTTACAGAATCTCGTTACTGCTTGGAAATCGTCGTGAAGACGAGCCGCCACAAAACGCGAAATTTTACCTATAATATTAATTCCGTTGAGGTAATTCGTGGCTATTTAAATAAGATTCTGATAGATTTGGTTCAACGTTTTTTTATTCTGTTTTTATGATGAAACTGTCATTGTGAATATGACGGAGACTACTCCAGAGTCGTTGAGGATCTAATTTTTCAGTTTTTATTAGTAAATATGCAATAAATGAAATATTTACCACAAATTTGGCACTTTGGGATCGACAATACGAATATTCAATATAAGTTAACAAAAATCACAACACCCGTGGGGTAACATAAATTTAGTCTGTTTGTTGACCCTGAAGAACTAGTCGTACCTCGTTAATAATCGTGTTTTCTTAAACGGAGTTTTCATCACAAAACAACGGAGCTTATTCGCCTATTCGAAACACACTATGATTTAATTCCGAATTATAATTGCAGACCAACGTTGGAACTGCTGAAACAGTTGCTCGCTCGTCAGAACACGGAGGGTGACATGTTCGTGGTCGCTGCGCTGCGTTATTGGTGTCGCGATTACGAGGACAAGTTGAGCGAATTATTGGCGAATCTTTTGAGCACGCGTTATCCAGCGACGAGTCCGAACAAGCGAAAGCGTTCGGGCGCTAAGCAGAATCAACAACCGGGTCCGCCCAGTGGTGAACAGGTGCTTGGACATTTGGACCAGCTGAGGCAACATTGCAACACCGACGCGGAGTTACAACTCTACCAGACGGAGGGAATGCAAAGAGCGCTGCAACAGGCACAGGCGGCGAGTAGTGACTCGCTGAGAAAGAGTTACGGCGATTTGTTCGCGTTGGCTGAGGTGAGCGAGGAGAACGAACCACCACCGCCACCGCCGACGAGCTCGTCGAGGAAACACACAACTGCCTCGTCAGGCGCAGCCACGGGGAAGGGACACAGAAAAATTGGCGCCAGTACGAGGGAACGGTCCGCGTCTAAGAGACCACCGCCGAGGGACCGAACGACCGAGAGTAGCGACCAAAGTAGCGAGGTCAGTAGCGCATTGATCGTACTAACTGACAAGGTAATGTTTCTACTATATTTCACAAGCCAGTTATTTCAATTTTATTTATATCGCTCTTTAAATGTGCTCCAACTGTCGAGAAATTCATATGAAGTAACAATGTAGAACAAAAATGAGTAGTTCGTTTACGTCTAGCCCAATAGTTTGTTCGTCGATTTTTCACCCAAAAATCTGCCATGATCCGCCGAGTACGCATTACTGAAGTTTAGATATTCAAAGGATTATTTGGCGTATTTAATTGTGCTCGATATTTACAGTAAATTATGTGTATCGGAAGCATTTAATTCTCCTCGTTAAAAGGATGGTGTATTTTGTACGCTCAGAAATTACAGGAAGTAGACCAAACCATTGTCAATATTAAGGAGGTATGATCATTAAGAAGAATTCTACTTTCGGGCCTGAAATTTTTATATGATGTTGACGAATTCGTTATGCATCCTTTGGACAAATTGGAGCTATATTGACCGTTAAGTTTTTTCGTAATAAAATTGCAAAGTTGAGCATTTTAAGCTAGTGAAGCACGTCGTCTTATGAAGACGATCGACCGGAAGTGCGGTGATCACGGTTTTGCTGCTCACGTATCCAACTACGGTCGATGGAAAACTGAAATTTGATAAATTAGACATAATAGATATTAAAAAAAACATCGAAAATTCGAACTTCACCGTGTAGTTCAAGCACTACATTATAAAACGGTTTCAACTTCCGGTTGACTATTATCATAACCACGAAATAGCACCCTAGATTTGTCAACGTCGGGCGTAACAGCTGTTTCGTTTGGCGAGCATAACCTCGCTCAGTTTGGAAATCGTCGTGAAGTCGAGTGGCCACAAAATGCAAAATTTTACCTATAATATTAATTCTACTGAGGTAATTCGGGGCTATTTAAATAAGATTCCGATAGATTTGGTGCAACGTTTTTTTAGTCTGTTTTTATGGTGAAACTGTCATTGTGAATATGACGGAGACTACTCCAGAGTCGTTGAGGATATAATTACTCAGTTTTTATTAGTAAATATGCAATAAATAAAATATTTACCACACATTTGACACTTTGGGATCGACAATATGAATATTCAACACAAGTTAACATGAATTAGAACACCCGTGGGGTAACATAAATTAGTCTCTTTATTGATCCTGAAGTAGGACCTCTTTAAAGTTTCTATTTAGTACTTTGTTGACCCTGAAGTCGTACCTTAAAGTTTCGAATAATAGAGTAACATAATCGGTGAAAAATATGTTCACTATATTAAAAGTTGTGAGCACAAATGTTTTGAATATTTGTCTAAGATTCTGAAAAAAATACGCTTGCGAGCATTGTTTGCATTCTCGGGAAAAATTATCAAATGACTTTCTCGCTGTTTGGAAGTTCTGGGTACAAAAGCTACCTTGTTAATCGCCCGAGTGTACTCTAAAAGTATCGAATCTTATCGCTATCGAAATTAAGATAATGCGAAAGATGTTATTGGCGTGAGAGCAATAGCCGTGTAAATGTTGTGTGTTGGAGCGGGAGAAAGATGAATCTCGCATCACGTGCGTCTTTCGCATTACCTTGATCCAATAGCCAACATATTGAACAGCGATTGAGAGACGCGAGAAAAAAAAAATTATTACGATCAATACGTAACATTGCGATGCGTACATATGTCATTGGTTTTTCACAGGAGGAAGAAATCGTGAAACCAAAGCAAGCGAAGAAGAGAAAAAAGATGAACCCGGTGGATTCGGACAGCGACTGACCACCCAGTGTCTTCATACGTCAAATGGACCACTATACGTGTGTGCAGCGAGCTACGTTAGCCTTAAAAACCGTAAGATAATGTTGTAATTATACACTACGGATACACGTGTGCGCGAAAGAGAGAGAGAGAGAGAGAGAGAGAGAGAGAGAGAAAGAGAGAGAGAGAGACAGACAGAAAGACAGACACACAGACAGATTAGAGCGCAAGAGAGGAAGGGCATAAATGTTATAAAATCGCGGTGAGAATGCCGGCGTGGATTGGTATGATTGTCGGGTACGTCGCGAGTATGAGATCGCGAATAAGCCAGGGTATATGCTAACACACACTTGCGCGCGCGCGCGCATATACACATACATACATAGAAATTATCGTCCTTATGAGGGTAATCTTGTGTTCGTTACTTGTGAATCATTGATTCGTCGTTAATGGGACTTGCGTGGGGAGCTTTCGATCGCGTTCTTTCAACGGTCTTTCAACGCGTCACTGAAACGTTCTGGAGCGAGAGGTAGAGAGCGGGGAGAGGGTTCGTGTGCGTACCCGAGGGAGATTTTTATACATAGCGAAAACGAGTCTAGGTCGAATGTTGATGTCATGCGTAATATGGGCGGCAAAAAAAAATACAACGTGCGTGAAAAATCGAATATGTACAGTAAGAACGGATAGAGAAAGAGAGAGAGAGGCAAAGAGAGAGTGAGATAGATGTGGCAGCAAATTTTCTAGCATGTGTTGTTGCCCGCACTGCCCGTTAAATGCAGTTTGTACGAATCGTTGTTAGTTTTTAATAGAATTTCGATGACGAAAATGCAACAACAACAACAACAGCAAAAACAGAACCGCAAAGAAGCAAAGGCCTCTTGTGATCTGACGAGTAGAGTTTATGACCAAATGATGTATTTCGCGTCAAGCTTGCGCCAAGCGAGCGCAATGATTATTCACGTTCTTTTTTCTTTTCCTTATTTTTTTCTGATGCTTATTGTACTAGAAAACGTCGGGTCGGGCCACCCACATCCTCAGAATTTCCGTTTTTTTTTACTGTTCCAAAAACTCGGTCGTACCGTTCACTTTCAAACGTTTTCGACGATAGTGGGATTAAGCGGCGTACATTGGCACGCGGATGTGGTCAGATTTATCGCGGACAGCCATCCATAGCGTGTCCAGAGGTTATGTAAAACAATTGTTGATATCGTGTAGTAAGCGTTTGTAAATTCGACGAATTTATTCATGTTACCGTTTTTTTTTATTGTAATCTCTCGAAACGAGGTGAGAGGGGGGGGGGGGGGGGGGGGGGTCGTAGTTGACGATAAGTGCGAGAAGTGACGATATTGGTGGCAAATACACTTGTACCGGCAGATGGACGCGTCCTGATACTTTAAAAATAGCGAAATTTGGTTGTTTCGTGATTTATTATAAACTCTTTTGAAGAACGGATCTATATGTATATACGTGTGTGTATATATATATATATATATATATATATATATATGTATATGTGTGTATATATATATATATATATATATATATATATATGCATATGCATATATATAGATCGGTTACTGCGGATACGTTGACTCTTTACTCGGAACGGAGAATATTTTTCTATAAAGCGCTGCGTGAGAACAAAAGGGAAATCTCGAGAATCGAGTATAACGATCATATGCAATTATCGTAAATTCTTCCATTACTCGTTATTCGTTACATGCAGTTTTAATAGTGATCTTTTTTTTTCACGCCAGGTTACTGAAAATATAATGATTTGATTGTGGAGTATGCGATGAGTGAACATATCCAATTGCACAGTCCCTTAACGACTGCTGTGAAATAATTAATGACGAGGGTGAATCGTGAAGAGCAAAGAAAATTGGAGAGAAGTTGTATTCTCCTTTTTGAAGTACCGAGGAGCGTCCATCTCCGCTCCCAACCCTTCTTTGGATTTTATCTTGCGTTTTTATTGACAGCTCGACCCGACACAACGCTACGACAAGAGTGAGATAGATAGACAAAGACAGGCAAACACAGACCCTTGGGCGACACAGGATGAGACAGAGTCCAGAAACGTGAATAACTAACGCGTTAATTCACTCGTAATGTACATTTCCTGTAAAATCGGTTACTCTAGGTATAAATAGCTGCGTTATGTATTTTCTAGGTTGTACATATTAATGCTGCGAAAGAAAAAAAAACAAAACAGGGACAAAAAGGCGTGAGATCGGGAAGAGTTGGCGGATAAAGAGTCCGTGCGGTACGCGTGCTTGATTCTCGATTGACGTATAACACTCGTGCGCTCGTTGAAAAACTGTTGTTCTTTTCGCCTATCGCGACGCAGAGAGAAATCATTGGAGCAAGCGCGGTCAACGAGAATCTATGACGCAATAATACGACGATAGGGGGGGGGAATCGTTATTCTTCAGTCATGATTTTCGTCACTGTGTTTCAACGGCCAAATCGAGCGGGTGAAAAGAAACGTGTACAATGTATTAATAATCGCGTAAATGCAAGTAAGCGATGAAGGTTGTAGTTGTCATCAGCGCCATTAGAATTTTTCTACGTGTACATAAAGACGAACAAGAACACAAAGAAATCGACGAATGAAAAACATTCGTCGACGATTATGTGAAATTATTTAAAGTGAGAGAGAAAGAAAGGTCGTGCGTGAGGAACGAGCGATAGAAAACGCCAAGACGAATTTGACGAAGCGAGCGCGATACGAGAGAAGAAAAACAAAAAAAAACAAGCAAACAAAACAAAAAAGTGAAAACAGAGTGTAAACATTTAATGTTTTTAATGATCTTGTACACATGGATAAAGCATGTAAATACATCGATATAGTTTATCTTAATACGAATATAAACATTTAATGTTTTTAACGATCTTGTACACACTGATAACACGTAAAATGTAAATACATAGAGATTACCGAAATTGAGCAAATTACTTGACCATATTTTACCCATCATTTTGTTTTTTTTTTCGTAGTCGTGTTCCCCCGGTTTCCATATATCCGTTAACGTTACGAGCATTCTCGTATTCGTGATGATGTGCTCGTCAAGTCCTTGAAATATTCCAATACGAGGCGGTTTTTTTTTTCAAATTCCTTTTGACTAATTCACACGGAATTAATATCTTGAAAAAAATCTATACTTTTTGCACGGTATGAGACTCGGATATTCCATTTTTCTGGGAGAGCTCAATTTTACACCGATAACAGTGCAGAGATAAAACACGTTTCGTATATCTTTTTTTTTTGTTGCCGGGAACAAACTTGAGAAACGTTTGGTTAAATTATTTTTTTCTCTTTTCCACATCAAAGAGATATATTTTTTCCTCGTTTATCTATTTTCGTGCACGCTCCGTCAATTCTTTATTTCCTCTGAAATTTTATTTCACTTACATGTTTATATTTTTCTCGCGAGAGTCGGACATTCCACGTGAAGATCGGAACATTTTTCCTTCACTCATTCATTTGCGTTTCTCGCTGATGGTATTGAGATGATTCGAGTGAAAAGCAAATGAAAAGCGAGACAAATATAGAGGAGGCGGAATGAAACGATTTAAAGAAAGGAAAAATGGAGAAATGATAAACACGACGAGAGCGTTAATGTTGTAAAATGCGTGTGTGTGCGTGTGCCGTGTAATGTGAGCCAATGTGAAGAAAAAAAACGTACCATGCAAAGGCAAAATAATGTATATGATGTAAATTATGTATGTAAGCCGACGAGATGATTGTAAATGATGTACAAAATGTAAAACGATGAAATACGATTGTTATTAATATAATTAGCGGTAAGATTTTGGAGATATTAAAAGCGAGAAATGACGAAGGAACAAGCAGTTACTTTTTATTCGATCCTTTCAATGTAAACGGAGCGAACAGATACTTTCAACGTATGTCGCTAAGCAAAAGTAACGAAGGTGCGGCCCGTGCTAAGCAGCGTTGGCTGGTACTCGGAGGGGTGACCGATTGGTCGCGATTGGGCGCCGATTACCGAGCGGGCGGCAGTTGTAATGAGTTTTCGATGGTGAACACAACTGAAAGTCAGTGAAAATATAGCCGTCTATGTCGGTATGGGCTCTCCACAGTTTCCCGGTGCCCTCGTGCACATATTATAGAGCACGAGGAAAGAGTGGCTGTGGGCGATACTCTGGAAAAGTCTCCAAGGAATAGCAAATTGTGAGGTGGGAAGTGTGGTGTGAAAGTTGAAAAGGACGGTGAAAGGAGCGAAGAAAAAACTTCAGATGGTTAAATCTATAATTGGGAGATGCCAATGAATCATTTATTGGAAAAATGGAAAGTTAGGTCATTTTAAGAATGATTTATTCCATCGAACTAACCAATACTCGGAATAATCAAATATTTTCGTGTCCCATCTCAACATTTCGTTGGCCACCTGTGAATGAACAAATTTTGATGATCCAAGGGAAATTCGTCATTCTGTCTCACAAGGTCACCATTAAAAACGACGCAAAATGGGAATCCCTTTGACAACAGATCAATATTTTTCTCGGACCATTTACGCCGTAAATAAGGAACGTGAACAGTTGGCCGTCGTTCTTTTACAACCGCTCGCGGTGGATCGTACTTTTGTTAGTACGTTCAAGGAAAAAGGGATGAAATAAAAAGATCCCGAGGAGGGCAAATTAACGAATAGCGAGCCCACGATGCATAGATCTCCTGGCATAAATGTTTTTTATTCTCGTTATTTTTTTTCGTGTCCTGTTCCGTTTCTGGTATATCACACTGAGAGATAGAGTAAGACTGGCTTCATGCGAGACAATAAATAAAATTGTAATATCAATCGACGTGGTATTTATTGCTAGCCCTCGTACGGGCACCCGCGCCGGCCTTCTCATTCTAGAAAAATTACCGCCCCCCCCCCTCCTGCTCGACGGTACACAGACTTACCAATTATTATACAGCTCGGAAACGTGGAAAGGGTAAGCGGAGCTCTTGGGTGATGATATATCATGGTTTCTTTTTCTTTGTTTAAATTTTTTGTTCTTTTTCTCGATCGTTATAGTGAAGCAAAGTTTTATCGTCTTCGTCGTTGCTGTTCAACGTACCACTAATGATCGCTCATAGTTTAATGGAAAATCCAATCTAAAAGAAGTTTACGGAGTTCACCGTGGTCGAGCCGCGATAGGCGACGTTTCTTCAATGTTCCCATTGTAGAAACGTTTCGATATTAGTAGAGAAATAGTTTGTTCCATTTTTCTTTTTTGCACGCATTCAAATTTTTAATATTTTTGAATGTTCGTGATGCGAAACGGTATGTCTTGCGCATTTCTAAACGGACACTATATATATATATATATATATATATATATATATATATATATATATATATATATATATATAAAGTGCCTCGCATATACGGTCACGCAACAATGCTTCTGTACAGAAATTCTATTACACGCATCACATATTTGCTCTCTTGTTCTTTCTCTCTCTCCCTCTCTCTTCATCATCGCAAACTGGTCACTTGGGCGAGCATAGTACAGGATTATGCGGCGTACAAAATTAGTGAATTTGGAATATTACGAAAACAATCTTCCAAAAGTTTTTTTTGCCAGTCATGACAAAATTTTTCTATAAAACGAATATATACATATATAAATTGGGTGTCGAAATTGCGAATACTGAACCCTTCAAACAATAATATTAACTACACAAAAAATCAAGCTAAATTCGAGCTCCCCTAACTCAAGCCTCAGTGTTAGGAGTCCTTCATTTTACCTTATCAAACCGCAATAGCTCAAAAACGAATTAATATTTGTGGAATTCGGTTGAAGATACTTTAAGCTGCTCTCACAGCTTTAAAAGCATTTTGTTTTACATCTCGATCTCCTTACTGTTTGATAAATTACAACCGTTCGAAAAACACTTATTTTCAATAAGAATGCCTATATTTTAAGTAGCTGTAACGTGAGTAATAATAATCGTACCGATACTGAAAAAAGCCAGTTGAAGCTTGAAGAGTCAACCCCAAGAACCTTTGAGCGGCTTTGACAAATATTAATTACTTGTTGATTTATTCAGATTTAAACCTAAATGCGAAAAATGTAGGGTACATCAATCAGGGAAAAAAATGATCGAGCGCTAGACTTCGTTTAGAGAGCTCGAAATGGAGAATGTTTTTTTATACCCGCTGATACTGTTTGAAGGTAATTTAATTATATTTGTCCGACACCCGAACATATATATATGTAAAAATATATAACTGAAGATTTTCCGACAAACGTTTGTCAACATGCTGAAAAGAATTTCAATTCTCGCACGACCAGTACGCAATACTTTAGCTGGGAGTTTCCTTCGTACTTGAATTAATCCTCGGCCGAAAGGATCGAGATAATTGAATGTTCTCATCTCGAGAAACGTTGCGGCCACGTCATGTGTCAGGCAGGAATAAAACAAAAAAGAACTGTAAAGCGGATTCTGGGGGCTGGCGCAATCACAGAGAACATCCACGACGGCGAACGAATGCGAGAACATTCCGAGATGCACGCGTCATTGACGACGGGAGGCGGGTGTGGAGTCTCCGGGGTGCGACGAAACTTGCGCGCGATTAGGCGCTTCTTATCCGCGTGTCGAATCAAAGTATGGTGCACGTGTTGAAATTAACGTGGAGCGAATCGTCGGCTCATCCCATTGCGAGACTTATGGGTCTGTGTGTGATTGTGTGGACCTTTCATTTTTTTTTTCGTGGCGCGTACTTCGTTTCGACGAGGGATGAGACGAAGGCGGCTTTCGCGTATTTGCGATCCACGCCTACACGTAATTAAACCACTGGTTGCACGTGGTGCGAGCGCTCCTCGTGGCTCAGCCTCAACTGCACGAGCGTCCTTTCGTTTACTATACAAAAAAAAAAACGCGAGATCAGTCGAGAGGTTAATGACAATCGTAACGCTATTACCGCTGAAGGGAGCCGAGCATTCGTTGTTTCCGCCTTATTTCGCGTCCAAAACTCATTCGAACTTTCCTTTCATCGATTATCTCTTTTCGCGCGTAGTATTCCGAGTCTGCTTCGGACCTTCCTAACACGTCACAATTGTTGCATATAATTTGTCAATATATATGTATATATATGTATGTATATATATATACACAGACGATGGCGCAGTGTCTTCGCTAAGGTTGCTCTGAGAGCCTCGGCTACGAAGACGCTGTTCGCTCTGGCCCTCGGTGGCGATCTGTCTTTCTTCATCTTCGATGACCTTTCGAGCTCGCCCTCCTCCTCGTCCAGGCCTGTTCAGCTTTTCAGTGAGAATTTCATTATCCAACGGTAATCGCACGCGTCACGTTCCCTCAATAAATCACTTCGTAGACTGTTGCTTTCTTGTCCCCGGAACCGGTGACAATGTACTTGTCGTCGGTCGAGATATCACAGCTCAGCACTGATGACGATTCCTTCGACTGTAATCAATAGGGTATGTCATTCATTGGCACCCTCGCTTTTTTTTGGGAAATTACCAGGAATTAGGCTATTACGGAATCATTGAGAGTCATGGGTAACGACTTAGTGGATAATTACCCTCTGAAGTAGTCTTACCCCGTAATGACTAGTGGAATAATTACGCGAAAATTATGAAAAAAGATTAAAGATTTTTTTGGTAATACTTTCTGACAAGAGTATGTGTGGGCGAGAGAAAGAGCGGGAGGAATAGTTAAATACAGGTAACCAGCGCACCTCGCCCGACACAGGATTGAATACAGTCCAGAAACGTGAATTACTAATGCGTATTTGCTCGTAATATAAATATTCTCCACAATAGTTCACTCCAGTTTTAAGTTAAGGGGTATTCTAGTCTAGAAATTTGAACAAATCGATTATTTGGCTTTTTTTTAAAGTATAGACTCTTAAGAATATGTTCTCAAATGGAAATTTCGAAATTCCCAGTATTTACAAAGTTATAGCGATTTGAATACGGTCGGATTGAGAGACCGCACCGGCAGGAATCGGACGATCAGTAGATTCTAAGGAAGCTACAACTGCTCGCAGGGAAGAACAAGCTTCAGAAAATCATCATTTCGAAGTCGAGGAAGGCACACTTTACGAGGCAGGAATTGCCGATTAATATATTATCTTTCTTTTACCCAACATTACGTTTTTCAACCTGGTTGAAATAAAATCTCGCTTTCTATTCAACCGATTGACTTCAAATTTGGTATGGACCTTCAGTATATATCCCTCTGTCGGCCCTACCTCGGGCTTTGCGAATTTATTGTTATTGCTATTTTGAAAAAAATGAAAACTGAAAAAAATCAGGCGAACAATTAACTTTTTTTTTCAGATAGTGGCTATTCAAGTTTTTTTTGTTCTTTGGTACTTGCCCTGATTACATTCTTTTTGATAAAGAAAATTGGTTTTATTTTTGTTTCAGATCAATGGCAGCTTTAGAATCATGTCAATCGCCTCAACCCTTTTTTTCACGGCCATGTTTAGAGGCCTATAAATTTAACAATTTTCATTTCTTTTGCATGAAAAGTATTGGGTAAATTCTTGAAACATCAATAAAAAGACTAAAAAACGGATACTAAAAATATTTTTTGTTGTTTTTTTTATCAAGCCCGACATTTATGACATAGACTTCCAACGTTATTTATTGACTTCCAATATTGACTTTCAATTTATGACGTTGCCTTCCAACTTGCATCGTTGGAAGGCAACGTTTTGGCTTTTTAGCTTCATTTTTATTATTCGAAAACTTTTTTTTTGAAACTTGAGGTCGTAAATTTATAATGCAAATAGGTAAAAACGTTCGTATGATTTTTGTAGCCTAAATTGGCCAAATATGTATTTTATCAATGGAAAAAATTAATTTTCATGGCGTTCCAACGACGCGAGTTTCGAGATCATCGAAATTTAGGCCTCTAAACTAGAATACTGTCTTAAGTTGTTTTTTTTTCCTCTACGGAGATCTCGAATAGACAATGACGATAAAGATCGCGGTGGATTGCACGCATCACCTGGAATATGGAAGCTCCATAAGGGGTGCGCCACGCGTTGAGGAGATTGTCCTTGCCAGTGGAGACGAACCATTTACCGCACGAGGCGAATCTGAGCGAAAGTACGCACGACTCGTGCAAATGAAGCTGATACTTGTCGCTCTTGGTCGCGTGCAGTACCTCGACGTTGGAATTCTCCATACCAACGGCTAGCCATTCACCGGTAGGACAATAACCCAGCGAGAAGATTTGCGACGTGAAATCATGTTGTTGCAATTGTCGTCCCTCGCGCAAGTCCCAAGATCTCACGGTATTGTCCAAACCGCCGGTCCACAATTTCGAACCGTCAGCCGAAATATCGATGCACGAGGCACCGTCCGTGTGACCCTGAAATTGTCTCACGAGCGCTTGATTTTGTAGATCCCAAACGGCGATGTTACCGTCGCTGCAGCAACTGAAGCAAACCTTCGAGTCCGGTGATATCGCGAGAGCGTAACAGGCCGGTGCGGACGACGTCAATTCGGCCTTTATACGCGGCGTCGGGCTCACTAAATCCCATATACTCAACTGACTCGCCTCACCCCCAACTATAAGTGTTCTCCCGTCCGGCAAAAGTTTCACCGAACGTATGTAATTGTCGCGTTGCAAACAATCCAGCTGTGACACCGGCTTCGAACTTCCACCCACACCCTGACCGATGTCCCACACTTTCACGCAACCCTTGCCACCCGTGTAAACGTATTTCGTTGGATTAGAGATCGTCACCGCGCACACAACCTCACCGTGATTCAGGGTGTTTATCTGACGCGCGTGACGCGGTATACCGGGCCCTATCAGAGCGTCCGTTGGAAATGGCACTGGCTGTAATTGCCCGTCCCCGTTTGTGTGAAACGAGTACGCACTGCAAACGAAATCATTGATTTTTTAAAGGACTTACAGCTAGTTGTGAAAATATCGATTTTTTAAGGATTTACATCTAGTTGTGAAAATATCGATTTTTTAAGGACTTACACCTAGTTGTGAAAATATCGATTTTTTTTTTACTTTTCGATAGATTCTCAAAATATAATATTTCAAAACTATTCTCTAGAAATTTCAAGTCGATCCGTTTAAAATTGTGTACGTTATGGGCGTTGATAGGTGGATTTCGCGAACCGGCGAACTTTAATGGATCATCACAGTGTAAAATTTTCAAAAAATCGATTATTTTTGCATTATCCGATAGTATAGACGGTTATAGACATGCTGTTCAACATATTGATTGATCGGAGGTAGACAATTTATATGAAAATTCCGCACTCGAAACTATAAATGCATTTTGCTCGAAATTTCGTCTTTCAAAACGGGGTACACTCTCAAAGGAAGAGTTTTCAAGCTATCCGTCTCAAATTTTGACACAACATTCTTTATCTTGCTATGGGAGCTGTTTTTTCAATCGTCATATTTTTTTTAACGAAAAACTATCGAAAAAATAGGCTAAATTCGAGACTTTTTTTCAAACCGCCACCAATTTGTCAATTTTGATAAAAAAAGGCTCTATAGCAAGATAGCGGCTTTCATACTGATTAATAATCTTTTCACAAATTTCAGATAATATTTACGGCCACAACCGGGTACACCGTGCGGACTCCTTTTTTTCGAAGACATTTTAAACCGTTAAAAAAAATGTAAAAAAAAATCAACGTTTAACAATTTATTTTCTGTGCTTTGATTTGACATAAAAAAACTAGACTGATCAGCCTATTTTAACTATCGAAAAAAATCGCGAAAATCAGCTTTTTTTCGACCCGTTACACTGTGATGATCCCTTAAACGCGTTCTTCTCAAAATGATTTTTTTTAGAATCGGTGACCATGATATTTCAAAAATCACTGCACCGATTCACTCAAAATTTAAGAAGTTTCTGTTACATATCAAAAAGCAGTGCTTGAATCCCTTATTAAATCCTTTGTCCAAGAGCACCCTACGTAATCATTCTATGCAAAATTATTCTATGCAAAAACTAAATGCGTTTGATTTTTTTCATTTCGGATGATTTGTTTCCGAGCAGCAGTTGTCACCGCGCAGGACGTTTTTCAAACAACTTTTCATAAAAATTGTAAAATATACTTAAAATTCTGGTCGATATAAAAAATAATTGATGCACAAGTTTTCCCAGAAAAAATTCATGAAAGTTCATCTTCTTTTCGGCCACGAGCTAGGTGTAACCCTTTAATTGCAGTCGATATCGCGGCGGAAATTTCTATGTGCCCAATGAATTTTTGACTATCAGTGATTGTACAATCCACGAGCACGGAATGTGCGCTACTCACGGTTTACCACCCGGAATGTTGTTCAGACCGTTCGTCGATGGTATCCTCACGTGGCCGTCGAAACCGAGCTGCGAAGTACGATATGAAATGGAGAATGAACATAAATATGAAACGAATTTTTCAGTACAACATTGAGTATTGATATTGTTGGGGGGAGGGGCGGAAGACTGGGCTTTAAGGCGACAATTGAAGCAAGGAAAGAATTAATTAGAGGAAAAAATAAAAATGTGAATACCATCGAAGATCGCGCGTAAGGCAAGCTGTAGGAGGAGGGCGACTGAGGTGGCTCATTGCCGCGGGAGGGCAAGCCCTGATAACCCTGAGGCGACGTTTGCCTCGACGACGGCGGATGATAGACCCGCGATCCCAAGACCCCAGGGATGACCCCCATAGTTGGGGTACAACTGCGGGATCCCCTCGCTGCCGCTACAGGCGTACCCGGCTTGTCGATCTGCAATGACGACCATCGTTTTGTTGCGTAATTTTTTAGGAAATTTAGCAATAAAGTAAAAACAATTGAATAATAAAGGGGTATACTAGTCTAGAAATTTGAGAAAAAAATCGATGTTTTCTTAAAGTAGACTCTTAAGAATATGTCCTTAAGGCCATGTGTCACACGTCCAGTCGGTAAAAATCCTACTGCCAAGTTTTCTCCTAGACGGATCATATTTTGGGTAAAATAAGAGAAAGCGGTTGTTCCTCGTTCAACTGAGCGGAACGTGTTTCTTTTCTTTTTTCCCAAAAATTAACCGTTTCAGAAATCATTGGGAATCTGCAAATCAGCTATCTCTCTCGCACTCATGGCCGCTCGGTCGGTGTGACACTTGGCCTTAAAAGGAAATTCGTAATTCCCAATATTTACAAAGTTCTAGCGATTTAAATACGGCCGGATTGAGAGGCCGCACTGGCGCCTCTCTCTCTCTCTCTTAGTTCTAGCTTCCTCAGAAGCTAGAACTGCTCGCAGGTACGAGCTTCAGAAAAGAGTAATTTCGGAGTCGAGGAAGGCACGCTTTACGAGGCAGGAATAACCGAATATTATAACGTAAGTATAACAAGCCATTATACCAAATTGATAGTTGCGGTTGACTGAAATTGTACTCAAACCTTTAAACGCCTTTTTCTCGAAATTACTTTTTCAACCTGGTTGAAATAAAATCTCGCGTTCTTTTCAATCGATTAACTTCAAATTTGGTATGGATCTTCAGTATACATTTCTCTATTTTCCCTATCTCTGGAATTGCGAAATTATGCTTATGACTATATTTTTTTAATTTAATGGAAAACTATTGGGTGAAAAATTAACTTTCTTTTTAAGACAGTCGCCATTTAAGGTAGTAGTCTCGCCACAGTCACGTTCAAATGTTGATTTCTTAGTTTCTCATTCTCCGGCCAATCAATGGAAGCCTCGAAATATTGCAATGTATCCTTATAATGTTGTGTTCTAACTTATCGGTATGTAAAAACTTATAAAGTAATGAATAAAATAATAATAAAATAAAATAAAATAAAATAAAAAAATTATAAAATAAAATAAAATAAAAAAATTATAAAATAAAATAAATCGCTGTATATCTGAAACTGGACGGTCAAAGTTCTTGATTTTTTTTGTTGACAAACTTCGTCATATGTTCCTCTGTAATTGAGAACTAAAAAAAATCTGTCGAAAAGTTTCGGAGTTATTCCTTGAAATGTGAAATTTTTCACTGTTCCCCATAAGAATACGCGTTAAATTGTGCAATCTTTGATTGCACAATTTAACGCGTGAATGTGTCCTCAGAATTAAAGAAAATTCTATAGCAAAACGACTTGGCGTGACTACTACCTTAACATTTTTTTTCCTTTGTCACCTCCAATAATTACATTCGTATTGATCAAGTAAATTGGTTTTATTGCTGTTTCAGATGACTGGGAGCTTTGGAATCATGTCAACCGCCCAATCCTTTTCTTTTTCGCGGCAATATTCAGAGGCCCATAACTTTTTCATTAGAATTTTATTCTTTCAAAATTTTTGAAATATCAATATAAAGATTGTAAAAAAATGGATACCAAAAATATATATTTACTATTTTATCAAGTCCGAAAAAATGCTCGAAATTTAGGCCTCTAGACTGGAATACTCCCTTAAGAACACCGATTTTTTCGACACATAATATTCCGTGGAAGTTCTTCCAAGTTTCCACGATCTTTTCAATATTCCTCTGTACTTGTGTAAACACGGAAGTTGATTTTTTTATTGGACATATCCATGTTCAAAAGAAAATCAGTATCCATTATCACTCGTCGTCGAAACAGCCGAGCTTCATTGAAAAAATCAAATAATAAAATAACTACGAGTAAGAAGAGTGATTAATAAAAAAAAAAACCGAAAGTTAAGAAAAATACGAGGAAGGATTGACGTGGCGTTAATCGTCGACGGATTTATGCAATGTGTCGTCGCGACGTGTTGCTAAACTACATCGATCGTATCGATCGATCGAGAAGCTTGCTCTTCGCAAGATCTTACATCTTTACTTTTCAGAGAGGGAGTGCTTCGAGCCGAGGAACTTCCGCTACGTGACGGTGGCCTGTCCTTGACCGAAGCGGGACCGGAACCAGTTATCGGGCCGCCGTGACTAGTCACGCTGTGCTTCTCCAGATTTCCGTTCTCCCGATGATCCGAGTGATCGCCGTTGGCGTGCGGTGAAGCCGCCTCCACATCGCCAATAGTGCATGAAAACAAAAAGCACAAAAAAAATCGCCTGAACCTATTTGCTCCATTACGATCAAGACACCCCGTCCGCCAAGCCACTTTGTATCGCGGCTTCCCTTTAATTTCTTCGGTAAGAAACTTGCCCTCGAGGTTCGTTTCGCGAGGAAACGTCGCGACAGCTACGCTCGTCGTGGGAAAATCCCGGCACTTTAGAACTCATAAAATTTTAAACGATTTCCAGAGTTTAAAAATTCAGGGCGAGAAACGCCAATTTAGGGTTGTTAGGAGTACGGTTTTTTTCTTACACTTGCGGAATTTCAAGATCTTGAAAAATACGGTCTCCGAAATATTTCCAAATGGTTTATGCAATGTGATTCAGTATTTACGAGACTCTTTTGCTAAAAGTTTTTGTTGTAATTTTTTTTTGGAAGATTGTTAGATAAAAAGAAGATATTTTCTACGAAAAAATGGGCGTTTTGAAATTATAGTTGCAGTTACTGTCGTTATATTATACTAGCTACCGCCCGCGGCTTCGCCCGCGTGGAATTTGGCCCATCGAAACTTCATTAACAGTTGCATGCCTTATTAGGGATTATTTTTAAAAATCCAAAAATATGCGTTTTATTTTTTGTTTTGAACAATATTTATACCGAATTTCATTGAGATAGAAGCAGGGAATTCGATTTTCCCATACAAACTTCAACACCCCGTTGCGCCCCTCATTAGGGGCTCTTCTAAAAAAATCCTAAAATATGTGTTTTATTATTTGTTTTGAAGAATATATATACCAAGTTTCAAGTTCATACACGGAAGGAAGACAATTTTCCATACAAACTTTTACGACCCATTTCACTCCCTTAACCTTTTAAGGACGGGGCTGGTCGATATATCGACCAGCAGTTAGGCTTGGGACTCCAATTTAGAAATTCATCGATTTTATTGATATCTTTCATGTAAAAAAAAGTCGATTTTAATGGAAATTTCCCCGTCCTTAAAAGATTAAGAGTTGATTTCCGAAAAATCCTTTCTTAGTGCACCTCTACACCATCTGAGGAATATATCGTCCAAGTTTCACGTTGATACACGCAAGGAATACAATTTTCCAAACAAACTTTTACACCCAATGTCAGCCCCTTAGGCTTGACTTTTGGAAAATTCTCTCTTACTGCACCTCTACACCTTGTGAGGAACATCTCTTCCAAATTTCATGTTTCTATCTTCAGCGGTTTAGGCTGCGTGTTGTCTATATGTCAGTCAGTCAGACACAGAACTGTTTTATCTTTTATCATACAAACTTTGCCACCCCCTTTTACCCTTAAGGATTGAATTTCCAAAAACGCTGAACTTTCATTAATTGTGTCTAGAAGTCGGTATACAAAGTTTGAAGTAGATTATTTGACCCGATTTTCTTTCCCATACAAAATTTGCCACCCCCTTTCGCCCCTTAGGGGTTGAATTTCTAAAAACGCTGGAACAGGTATTTCATCAATTGTGTCAAGAAGCACGAATACCAAATTGCAAGTAAATCCGAACAGATTTTTAAAAATTTCCATACAAACTTTGCCACCCCTTTTCTCCCCTTAGAGGTTGAATTTCGAAAAATGCCTTCTTAAATTGTGCCTAGATAATAAAATCAACATGCCCTCCAAATTTCACGTTTTTACATTTAGAGGTTTAGGCTGGGCGATGATAAGTCAGTCAGTCAGTCAGTCAGGATTTTGCCTTTTATATATATAAAAATGATAATAGTTTATAATTTTTGTAGAAATTTTTGCATTCTAATTGTAGTTTTGCAGACAATGTTGAAATTATAAGAATTATTGTTTAAGTTTTGCATTCATGTTATTATACTTCAATTATTATATTTAGATTATGTTGTGACATTTGTTGTTGAGAATTTTTGTTTTCAAATATAATTACAATTATCGTCGAAATATAGGTTTTAAAAAAATAGCATTAAAGTTAACTAAATCCAATTTTCTAGAATCGTCGTCGTCAAATCGTATTATTTCAATTATTCTTCGCTCGATCCTATACAAATTACATTATTGCAATTATCCTTCAAATAATCGTACGCAATTTGCATAAAATCAATGAAAAAATCATTGCAAAGATTGGTTATGGGAATGAAACTCAATACTCATGATGAAAAACATGAGAATTAACTCAATTACTCATGATGAGAAATATTGTGAACATTTTGCTAAGATTGCCCACAACTCTTAAACAACCCTCCCACAACTCTTTATTGACACCCAAAATACCCTTAGTTTTTTAAACAATACGAATAATGTAGACCCACTCTAAACTCTACCTGCTGCCATCTCGATGTAACAACGGTTTTTCCTCGATCATTCGAAGACGAAAAAGTATCTGTACAACTCACCTCGTTCGCGACGTCGACAACGAGGTCCTGGTCGCTTTTGTCGCCATCACTATCCTGCAACGAACAAACGGATTGGGGAATAAGTTTACAAATTATTTTACGGGATTGGTGCTGTGATGTAGACGGTTGGTTTTCACTTTCAAGATATCAAAGGGTCGTTTATTTCCTTGACAACACGCCACGATAATAGGAGGAATAACGATTTAGTGAGGAAGAGGCTCGAGGAGAAAGGGAAAGCGAAAGAAGGTGAGGGAAAGAGAGACAAAAGGGGTCGAGATCGATCGTCGTAAAATAAACAGAGTGTCTTGCGTTTCGTTCAAGCGTGTGTTCTCTGTTTATCGCGTTACATCATGATAGAGAGGCTTATCAATTAATTATGTATACACGTGGTATCCATAGTTGAGTATATCCCAGAACAACATTTAGTGTGCCCGGCCACGCAATTTTTCCGATATTCAAGATTGCCGAGGCGCTTATCAAGACGAGGAATACAGGAAAGTTAACAATCGTAAGTTATTCATCGACAGTGGAAAAAACATTTTCTTTATTTGTTTTTCGTTATTATCGATCAGTGTGGCAATAGTGAGCACAGTTTTTCAGCAGGTTGAGATAAATATATCGTCAATCGTATAAAACGAGATACTATTTTTAAACCTATAACAAATATGGCTCCTGGTTGCCATGCATTGGTGATTTTCGTAGCAAAAAAAGGTGCAAAAAGACAATTTTAGAGCATCTCAAAGAAAAATCACTTCTATTTCATTCCAATATCACTCATTGGATTGACGATCGTGTCGTGAGACATTTCACTGAAGCAAGAATCATTCTTTTTTCGAAGTATGTAAAACAGTTACCAAAACGGTGCGCTGTTTTGGAATATATATAAATAACGAAAATATTTTCGGTATTTTTTTGAGCATTGATCGACCGCGGTTCGATGATCGACTGTTTACAGTTTTAATTATTTCAATTTTTTTAGTACCATTTAGGCTATTTAAAAATAGAGGCAGAATGAAGGGCGAATTTTATTTGAAGCGTGTAAATTAGTTACCAGAAAAGTTTGCTGTTTTGAAAAGGAGAAGATGTTTCTACCTACTTCTTTTTGGGTACTATACTAAATGCGAAAACAGTAAACATTTTGAGTAACAGTTCAACACAAATCCCCAAATAAATTATCTATTCTCCAGTTCAATTCTGCACAACCCGATCGTCGATTTAATCAACGATATCGAAGTTATCAGCTCTGGAGTGCGATTTCTCGAAGGTTTGTAGCTCGTAAAACCCGATTTTTTTTTTGTTGGACCCCGATTCATATTTGGTTTCGTCATGCTTCAAAGAAAGTCGATAGGAGCTCACAAAGAATTATTAAAAATTAAAAATTGACTCGAGGCTTGGAAAAAAAATATTTCGCTCGCCGGGAAAACGAAAAATATAACGACGCTTTCTCTAGCGGCTCGGATTTTTGGTCCTAATCGATAGTTTTATTATGTAAGATGCACTCAGTGACTTGTGTTTTTCCATTCGTAGTTTAATTAATAGTTATTTTTATCAATAGTCAAATATGTTACTAGTGGGGTACAATGTGTCACCGAGTTGTGGGGCACAATGAGGCGACTTCCAAGGAGGAAACAAACAAGTGATGACGCTCCGAAGAAGCGCAATGTGTCACGAGTCACTGTGAACCACGTGCGATTTCTCGGAGGTTTGTAGCTCGTAATTTCGGAAATGTTTTGTATTGGACCGTGATTTATATTATGTTTCAGCTGGCCTGAAAGAAAGTCACTAGTATCTCACAAAGAATTATTAAAAATACAAAATTAATTTGAGCCTTGAGAAAAAAATCGCCTGCCAGGAACACGTCAAATATATCCTTGCTTTCTGTAGTGGCTCGGGTCTTAAGCCCTAATCGATAGTGTTGTTATTTATAATGCACTCGGTGACTCGTGTTTTTCCATTCGTACTTTAAATTATTATTATTTTTATGAATAATGGAATATTCTACTAGTGGGGTATAATGGTCCATCGAGTTGTGGGCCACAATAAGTCGACTCCCAATGTTATTGGCAAATAATACGCGTTGTGAAATTATCGGTATGTATGAAAATCTGTTATCTATGTTAGGAAAATATAAAAGTTTCAACCGGCTCATTTTATCCTAAGTTTCGGAGTACTTGACACACTTTACCCCATCTATCTGACACATTGTACCCCACCCGTGGGGTACAATGAGCCAATCCCCAAATTTTTTTCGACCCCATAATTTTGATATTTTTGAACTTTTTGCAAAAAAATATGATAGCTTTATTGTACGCCCAAAGGTCTATAAAATCAGTTATGAACTTTTTTTTTTCTAATCAGACTACTTTGGTAAGAGTAAAAATTCGTTAGAAAAATAGTGACACACTGTGCCCCACCTTTCCCTACCCAAATTCTCTTTTAATAGATTTCGGCTGCAGAATTCACGGAAAGATTTTCACCCATTAGAGATCTTGCAACCTGAACCTGCAAAAAGAAAGACTTCCGAATAACATTAAACCTAAAAAATAAAAATAAAAACATCTTATTCAACGCCACGTGACAATTTAATGGGATTGCCTAAAAAAAAAGATTCCTTCCAAACCGCGAGTTAATTGTTCCGAGGGTCCTCGACGTGTGCCAGCTGCGCTCGTGACTGAGAAGTCAAGGATTCCCGAGAGCTCCGGCGAATCGCTCTAGCAACCGGAAACGGGAAAGACCCGGTAGTCTCTTAAGTAGGAGAAGAGAGCAGTAATTTTTTTTTTTCGCCAGCAATTCGTGTACGTGTCCAAGAATGATATGTGTATATCGTGCGCAGATTATCAGCTGCAGATACGTGAATGGGGCAGGGAGAGAAGGGAGGTATAAGAGGAGAAGGAGGGAGAAGAGGGTACGACGCCGAATAAGGGATTACTGGAGGAGCGTGAGGCGCGCAGTAAATTTGTGTACGGACGATGAACCTAGGTAAATAGAGAGCCATGTGGTAGTATTGATTTCAGTGGTATTAAGGGGGTGACGAGGGAGCTGTGCTCGAGGCTCCGGAGAAAGAGAGAGAGAGAGAGAGAGAGAGAGAGAGAGAGAGAGAGAGAGAGGGAGAAGAGAGGGTGGTTGAGGGACGATGGCAGTGGTTACTCTATAAGGGAGCAAGCGCAGAGAGGAAGAGAAGGAAAAGAGGAGAAGAAGGAGACGGTATCTTTCTACCCCTTAGCCTGCTCGTTCTAGCGTTAAATATGATACAAATGTTATCATCTCGTCTATTCCATTCCTACTCTGTAGTATAAGAAGGCCACGGGCGATCCAATCAAAACCCTCTTTCTTCGACCACCTCTTCATTCTCCTTCCGCGGATCATCCGCGCCAAGTTCCAACTTTCGCCCTCCCTCACGCTTTGCTACTCCTGCCGAAGGTGAGGCTGCTACCTCGACACAAACTCCTTTTTTGCCATTTCTTTTCTCGCTCTTCTCCGCCACCACCGCCACCGATTTTCCAACCCTCTCGCGATCTTCCCCTCCTCCCATCGCCTCTCTCTCTCTCTCTCTCTCTATCTCTCTCTCTCTCTCTGTCTCTATCTCTCTCTCTCTCTTGGCTCTCCCAGACGCTTATTCAACCACCTGCCTCCCGACACTCCTCCTCCGCGTTCTCACACGGCTCTCTCATCGTCGAAACCACCGACACTCGCTACGTGTACACCCTAACGGAGCGAAGGATCATGCTATTAACGGCGGCCCTATTATTCGACCACCTCCCGCCCCCTCCACGGATCCCATAACCACTCGACTCTTCTACCTCTGAGAATACTCTAATTTTTTTTTCATTCAGAATCTCTACCGCTTTTTCTCTGCCCCTTCTCTCTCTCTCTCTCTCTCTCTGGTTCTCTTTGTACCTTTTACTTCTTTTTCTCCTCTCATTTTATCTTTCTTCGTTCATACATTTTTATCGCACTGGTCCTTCGTCGTTACCACATTCCCGCTCTCCGTAAATCCACCCTCCGCATTTCTGTTGACTCTTTAAACGTCTCTACCCTTTTCTTCCTCGCCACCCCCGTCTTCAACGTTTTTTACGATTTTGATGTAGAGATCCGTACATTGTCGTTCCAAATTGGCTGTTGGTTTTTTTTTTACGGAGAAAATATAAATTAATGATCGGTCCTATTGTTTTCGGCCCTTTTCATGCCTTCGTTGCAGAATCATATACTCATTGAATATCCCAAATCTTTATCGACATATTTTAATGGGTATATGAGACGTGGGGTTTATATAAGTGTGATGAAAAAAATGGAACCTCGCACCCCATCTTAGGATTGTTCATGCTCTTGGGGAATTCTCGAATATCGTTGCCGCTCGTCGTGATATAATACACATTGGACAAAGGATATTTTGAACCAGTTATGTGTATGCAATGCTTGCTGTTGAAACTGGCTGCTTGGAGAACGAGCGTTAAAATTTTCAAAACGGATCATTGATTTTGAAGACATTGGAGGTTACATTTTGATATTGATTTTCGGGTGGCTTTTTCGTGCAGAAGTAATTGAGATATCGGGACGGGGCCAACGGGACTCTCTAACTCTGTCAAAATCTCTTTTGGAAATGGGGCTATGAATCCCAAATAGTTAATTAGTGGCTGAGATATGGCCGATTGAAAAATTGCGATTTTGGGATTTTTGCGTAATCGGGTGATGTGCAAAACAAAAACTTGCGATTTTTTCATTTTCAAAGACACTTGTTCGATGTAAAATTGATCGCTGATTGCGAAAATATCGCTCATATCTGCTGGAAATTGGTATTTCGTAAAAATATTTCCGAAAAACCCAATTTTTGGCCAAACCATGATTCCGTGCGGAAAATTCGCAGGGTATACCTAATACAATTCGGGGCTTTCAATTTTTTTTCATAAAAGAGCCGAACCGGTCCTCTATTAAGGAATGGTAGGGTCGGTAGGTTGACTAAAACTATGGTCTAAGTACGAAGACCAAGTAAAGGCATTTAAGGGGTGTAGTTGTAGATTCCCTATTAGCGATTTCTCCAGTACTACTAGACTTTGCTATTATAGGGGTAAATCAGTATAAATTGCTTGACTAAAGAATTTGTGGCATTATCGCGATCGATTAAATATAATAATTAAACTATTGGTTTCGTAGACGAGCTGGATGCATTGAACCAACACGAATGCAGTGCGTTTATTGGAACAACGGGGAATCAAACGTGTCAAAATATGGGACAGAATTCTAAGTCTCAAATGTATTGATATAAAACATTTCTATTTCACAGTGCACACAAACGCACGTACGTATATGGCTGTAATAATTTTTATGAGGCACCATTGAGGCTATTTTAAAGGCCCTGGTTATTTAGCCTTCAATGGCCCTCGGTAGCAAAGTGTGACCTCGACCACTGATGGCCCGTGTAAGGCTTCCAGAATAGGGCAACGGCAATAAAGTTCGGGAAAATTAAGATAGGCCCGATCAAAGCCCGAACTCAATTTCCGCACGGGATACCCCTCCTTCGTGGCTTCGCGAAACGTTGATGACTTCGTGAAACATGGATCATTTCCATTATCGTTTCACGAAGAGTACCGTTGTTATCGTTATATTGTTATTAGCAAAATACAATCGATGTAGCGTCGATGAAATTAAACCATCTTGTGAAAGTTCTCTGCAAGAGAGAGAAAGAGAGAGGGAGAGAGAGAGAGAGGGGGAGAGAGAGAGGGAGAGAGAGAGGGGGGGAGAGGGGGGGGGGGAGAAATGGCAAGATTAGATTAGAGGCAGCAAGAAGGAAAAAGATAAAAAAAATGACTGTGAAAAAAAGAGAAGGTGTAGGAGGACGGAAACATAAGAAACGAATAAAGCTCGAGAACTAGAGTGAGAGAGAAAAATAGGGAAGGGGGAGAGACGGAAATATACGAAAAGAAAAAAAAACACCACAAGGTGGAAAAAGGGAAGAAATTCGCGTCGGTAAGAAGTACGGCAGAGCGGTCTTGCAATTTAACTTTTACGAGATCTTTCTCTCCCTACCTCCTGCCCTTCTTCCCTGCGCCACTCGCACTTTCCTCTTTCTCTCTTTCACCGCGACATTGCTTTCCCAAGGATGCGAGACGTCGCTTTTACATTGGTATACACGCGGTCCAGCTTTTATCCGTGTATTAGACCTTATCTCGAAGATTCCTTCCCCTCGCTCTTCGCTCAGCAAGAGAAAATATTATCTTCGGATAAATTGAGTATATTAAAAAAAGATTACTCGAATGCAATGCTTTTCTTTTTATTTGTATGAAGAACGTTTTCATAGGATTATGACTACAACGAACCTTTTGGCCATTGAAAAAAATTTATTTACGTACAGCTGTGCAGGTAAAAACATTCTCCCTAGATATCAAAGAAGACAGATACTTAGAATAAAAAGTTCAAACAAGAGTTAATTTTAATAACACGAGTGCTCAAATTACAAAGCCTACAAAAGGTGTAAGTCGTATCTGAAAATGTCTTCGTCCGATGCAATTTCAAAATCCGTCAGAGCATAGTTTGTAGAGTGCTTTTTATTTTGGCCATTTTTTTTTCTAAATGTCGGGCGTCACCCGTTTTTTTTATTCTAAGAACTAAAAAAACATTATTTTTTTCATATTTTTAATCTCAAGATTAGGGGTCGCTAGCAGCAAATAGAAATGTTTTTTTTTTTTTAATATATTTTTTATATGTTTTTATTTACTTAGACAGCTACGGTTGTGATAAGAAAATTAAAACATTAGGCAAGTCAAGCCAATTAAGAATAAAAGAAGATAATACCTGTCTTAATAATGTACTTTTTTGGTATTAGGGTCCATCTGGCTATGCTTTTTTAGGACCAGAAGAAGGTATCGCTTTTGTTCTTCATATGTAGTAATTAATTTATTATATTCTTCAATTAAGGCCACTCCTCGCTCCGCAATATCGTCCACGTCTTGCGTAGAATGTACTGCGTCCCTGGCAGCGTTGTAATCTTTATCTTCGCCCCAAAGAAGGGTTTCTTTTTTAAAAAACACTGATGAAATCCCAAGAATATTAAAAAAATTCAAAGTATTGCTGGACACAAAGTCTTCAACATTTGTTTCAATTATGTGATTGACATCCAAGCTTAGGCGTTTGGAGCTGAAGTCTGAACCTTCTTAATTTGGCACGGTCACCATTTTCTCTTTGCTTTCCACGGAAATTTTTTTGTCGAAAAAGGCGAGTGCAACAAGATCTGCGGACAGATGCTACATATTCCGTAAGATCGTTTTTAACGACACTTTTGCTTTAGCTTCATTTATATTTTCAAAGTTTTTAAGGTCTTTTAAGAGCCACAAATCATTTTTTGGTGGCTAACATGCCGTCGGAGCTTTAATCTAGGATGTTATATGAATTACAACAACGAAAACGCAAATATCTTTTATCGCTTGGAGTTCCCGTTTTGTCAGTTCAAACTGGTCCTCGAACATGAAAAGTTTAACACAGTAAAATTGCATTTGCCTTCCATCGTGCTCTACGAAGGCCAGCTGAAGCCCTGATTGTTTGCATCGGGCACGAGCTTTAGGTTGCGCGGAAGTGGAGCAATGGGGAGGAGAGTAGAACTTTGGAATTGGATGTAGCACGTTTTTAAAGTCCTAATTAGGCATATAAGAAATATGCATACATAATCTTGTATAATTAATTCTTTTTTTTTTTACTTTGCTATACGGTAGTTTTAAAACTACTTCAACATTTTTTTTTATATTACGCCTTTGTTTTGTTAAATGATAGAAGGGAATGGCGTTTTATTATTAAACAAAAATTATATATTTTTATTTTTCATCTTCGATCATCCTAGTTTCCAGAACCACCGACACCGATTTGGCCACGCATCAGACGCGGCACTTAGTTCATATAATAATAACTCCATTGTTTATAAATATTTTTCAATGAATAAATAACCTCAAAATTGGCATGAATATGTATCAATTGTCTGTAAAAACCTGACCTCGTTATCCCAATAGCCCCGTCGCAAAAAAAATATTGAAAATCGTTACCTGTTTTTCGGGCGCCAAGCTTATGCAGACCCATCAAGGTTTGTATAATGACCGTCTTCACCATTACCCCCTACACGAGTGTGTGGGTGTGTATCTACGGGTGACCTAGGCCTGAAGTACAATAGCAGGGAGAGAGCGGCGCGTGCGAATAAGACAGACAGAGGGATTTACGGTAAAGGATATATAGACATGACGGGACGAAGGGGTGGTGGCTCGGTGGCTGTCATACAATAAATACGATATTTGCGCTCGCCCGGCCGGGAGGGTTGAAAACGAGGGAGGACAAGGAGAGAGAGAGAACAACCCCCAAAGAGAGGTAGAGTGCGAGAGAGAGAGAGAGAGAGAGAGAGAGAGAGAGAGAGAGAGAGAGAGATGACAGGATCGTGGGAAGGGGGTGTGGATCGAGAGGGTGAGGAAGCGGGAGGAGGTAGAACGGGGAAAAAGTGTAAGGAGAGGGCAGAGCGAGAAAGCGTGTAGAAGAGCTATGCTATATGTGCACATATATTTATATACATGTATTTTATACATATATAAATGTCTATATACTATATATACGTTGGAAGCTTTGCGATCTGGCTGGGCTCTCTCTCTTCCATTCTACTGCTGTTGGTGGTGGCGTGCGTGCAGAGTTGGTTGGTGGCCGGGCTTCCAGCAGAAAAGAGACGAAAGCGAGACAGAGAGATGCGAGGAAAGAGCTGTAAAGAGACGTGAACGCGATAGAGGGAGACAGCGAGAATGGACCGAGCGCAAAGTGAGAGAGATAGAAATACCGAGTGGTATACGACAGTACACGCGCTCCTCTCTGTGGCACGGGCGAAAGACCAGGGAGCGAGAGGGAGGAGAAGGAAAAAAAAAGAGGACAACAGAAAAAAAAAGGAAAAGGGTCCGAGAGAGAGAGAGAGAGATAGATAGAGACAGAGTGAGAAAAACGCGAACGGAGAGGGGGAGAGGGTAAACCGTAGGGAGTGAGGGAAAAAAAGAACAAGAGAAAGAAAGAGAAAGATAGCGGGTTTGGTATAGATTTTTATGTCTGCGAGAAATACAAAATGATGGATATAAACCGCCTGCACTCCACCAACCCTTTGCCGCCCATTCTCCTCCCTTTTATGTTTGTCCCCCCCCCCGCCCCCCTTTTGCCAACCATTTCCCATTCCCTTGTGTACTTTGCAAGGGCCTCACACCCTTCGATCATTCACTTGCACTTGCTCCCTCTTCTTCACCTACACTTTTTGTATATGGGGAAAAGAAAATTTTGGAACCCCTTTAAATTTACGTGACGTTGGCTATCGGCACATACATTTTCGAGGACGGTGTTTGAATTTTTTTCCAAAATGAATCATTGATTTTGCAGGACAGGTAGTCTTGAATAAACCTTTATACGAATGGACTTTCATTCGTTGAAAGGTGCTTTCGAAGAGATTGGCGTTTACGTATGGTTGAGTATGGGGAAGTTAGACTATGAGGACAGGTCTCAAAGTCGAAGGTCTTGGAAATCACACATCCCTCGTGTATACAGTTAGGACCGACACCTCGTGGCTATCAGAGGCACAGCTCCTCTCTTAAAGCCCCTCTCCCCCTCGCTACGGTCGCCTCCCTCATCCCCTTTTGCTTACTCTCACTACCTACCTTCTCTTTCCGGCTCTCTCTCTCTCTCTCTCTCTCTCTCTATCTCTCTCTCACGTTTCCCCAACTCCTCAAGACCTAACCTAAACGTACACGAACCCGGCGTCGGGTCTGCGGGGAAAGGGAGCGCGATATATAGCTTTACCACCTAGCTGCCATTCCCTTTTGCTCTACTTCTCTTTCTCCCCCCTCCCCCCTCTCTCTCTTCATCGTGCTTCTTCTCCTCGCACCCCTTGGCTGCACCCTCTTCACAACTCGCGGGGCTCTCAAGCTCTCGCCAAAGCTCCGAGCGAATGTTTTGTCATCATAGCCACCTCTCCTCCTCCTCCCTCTTCATTTTTTCCACTCTTCCTCTCATCCTCCTCCTTCTCGTTCTCTTTTCCCGTAGATTTCTCCGGCATCGCCTTCTATCACTTTCTCGATCTCTTTACCTTCTCTCTCTTTCTCATTCTCTCTATCTCTCTCTCTTTCTCTCTTTCTTTCTTTGTCGTTTCGCTCTATTCTGCCGATCCGCATCTATCTGTACGAGAAACGCGAATGCTCTCTTTCTATCCTCGCTTATACCCCCGTTCGCCAAAGCCCCGCCGCTCCTGTTTCTGTCACTTCCACCACCCGGTAACCCCACAGTCGTATACACTTGCGTCGAGAAATATAAGCGAGGCTACTCGCCGTTTCCACTGTTACCTTCATGCTGCAACTCCATTCGTCATATATATATATCATCCGCATTTTCCGCGTTCCTTCTCACTGTCACTCTCTCCCCCGTTGCAACCAAGGCTCGTCTACTCTCCTCCCTTCAGCCCGCTCTCTACACGGACAGTTTCCCCATTTTTCCTTCTACCCGGTCCCTCGAAATATATTCTTACCCACGTTTATATTGGCGGAAGAAACTTTTCAACATTTTGATTCGTTGGACAACAATTGTGGTTTTTTTCTTCCTTTATGTACCGTGAAAGACGTTCGGTTGAAGAAAGCATGAACGAAAATTGTACAGGATATCATTGCACAGAGAATGGGACGAAAAAGAGGATGCGATGAGTAGATGAGTCTTCGATAGGCTCATAAAGAATAGTTTTTTAGCATTTTCTTAATGGCCATCTACAAACTGAATTCGCGGAAAAAATATTTTGGAGAACAATGGAAGTGAAAAAGTGTAACAAGAAAAAAAAAAGGATTATTGTTGCGTTTGAATGATGCAATATTTAACATCGTGATCCAAGTATAAGTTTCCTACGAAAGAGATATCCCATGTAGAAATTTGAGTCAGAGAAAAAGTCCTGCCCCTTATCTGCTTTCTCTAGATAATATCAGGCCATGGTTAGGCCGTCCAACGTGGATCGAGTCCGCCATGTAACAGTTCTTGGGTTAGGCCCTGATCCGTCGGTACCTTTTTCGGGAATTGATCAGGAACTGACGAGGAAGGGGATCGGAAAATCGCTGCAGAATGACGAGAAAAGTGATAGTATACTGGCAGGGCCATGACAAATAAACCGGCGGACGGTTAGAGCAATGAACAAGTACTGGAAAAGGGCTTTTGGCGATATACCCGAGTAAAGTAGTTAGTATCAGGTCGTATTGACACTTATTATTTCACAAGTATCACAAAATCATAGGCGAAGGCTCACGCTGTGAGCATAGCACTTCTATCTATATTATTTTTATATATTTAAAAGGCAAAGTTCTGACTGACTGACTCATCATCGCCCAGCCTAAACCACCAAATGGAGAAACGTGAAATTTGGAGGGCATGTTGATTTTATTATGTAGGCACCATTCGAGAAGGGCGTTTTTCGAAATTCAACCCTTAAGGAGAGAAATGAGGTGGCACAGTTTGTATGGAAGGTAAAAAAAAATCAGGTCAAATTTACTTGAAACTTTGTAGAACTGCTCCTAGACAAGATTAATGAAATTTCAGCGTTTTTGGAAACTCAATAATTAAGGTGAAAAGGGAGTAGCACAGTTTGTATGGTAAAAGATAAAGCAGTTCTGTGACTAACTGACTGACTTATAGACAGCGCGCAGCCTAAACCGCTGAAGCAAGAAGCATGAATTTTGGAAGATATGTTCCTCACAAGTCGCAGAGGTACATTATGACAGGATTTTTCAAAAGTCAATTCTAAGGGGGTGAAATGGGATGTAAAAGTTTGTATGGAAAATTGTATTCCTTGCTTGTATGAACTTGATACTTGGTAAATATATTCTTCAAAACAAATGATGAAACGTATATTTTAGGATTTTTTAAAACAGCCCCTGATTAGGGGTGCAACGGGGTGTTGAAGTTTGTACAGAAAAATCGAATTTTCTGTTTTTATCTCAATGAAATTCGGAAGATATGTTCCTTAAAGGGCGTAGAGGTCCACTAAGGAAGAATTTTTTCAAAAGTCAATCCCTAAGAGGATGAAATCATAGGTTTTTTTTTGTAAACAACTCCTAATAAGGGGTGTAACTGTTAATGAAGTTTCTATGGGCGAAATTCCACGCGGGCTAAGCCGCGGGCGGATTGTTAGCGAGATACATGCGGGTGATGTCTTCCTGGCTAAAACATTGATATTTCCATACGAGGTGTCGTCGATTTAAAAAGCACATAACATATATTCAAATTCAAATTAACCACGTTATATTCAAATTAATACTTATTGTAAGACCATGATTTACGATAAGCTTTTTTGTTCTCGTAGATTATTATTGATGAAAAAAAATGCTTATAATGGTGAACAGAATTATAACAGATGTATTAGTTTCATCCTAATCAATTATAAATATCTTCTATGGGGTGAAAAGCAAAGCAGCTTTAGACAGTTCTTAAGGGGTGGAAGACCATTTACAAATTTGAAAAAAATCGATCCCCCCCTCATAAATCGATAGTTTAACGACTTAATTACTTAATATTATATCCAATTTGTCTAGCGAAATTCCAATAATTGCCTGAGTTTTGCGGAAAAACGCCAAAAGCGTTCATGCCGAGTTGACGCAGAGGTGCGACCGAGGACGGCGGTGCATACGCCCTCCTATATTTCGGCTTGCTCCAATCTTTTATGTTTGTTAGTCCTATACCCGGTAGGGCCCATCGTTGTCGATTCGGAGCGGCGAAGGTACTTCAAATTTGACCTTGTGTGAGTTATGAGCTTAGTGTTTCTCAAAATGTCCGCATACCCAAAAGGTTCTCATGCAACACCTAAAGGACCGCCACGGAAGAGAAAATATTTTGGAAACCAACATAATCATAGCTGGTGCAAGTGCCAAAACCTCAGACTACTGGTAAAACTTTCAAACACCCTGTGCCTCTCCATCCTGATGTCCAAAAGCATCCCTTGCCGATATACACCGATTTATCCAATCATGATTTATTGGAGAGATGCTTGGGTGGCCACACGAAAAATGCAAACGAAAATTTCAAATCCACCGTATGGCGCTTAGCTCCGAAACATTTGCATTCGGGCTTGAGTGTCATCGGAATTGCAGCTTACATTGCAGCCAGCATATTCGACGAGGGAAATTCTTCAATTTTAAGAGTTATGAGCGCTCTGGACATCAGCATTGGGTGGCAATCGAAGAAATTCGCAAAGAAAGCCGATGAGCGACGTGTATCGCGCCAGGAGCGTCGCAGCTCTCTATCGTCCAAGGAGAGTCGGAAAGCCCGTAGAGAGCAGCAGCAGCAGAAAAATTGTTTTTACGAGGAAGCTGAAGGAATCCTGTATCATCATTAATACATGTAAACATCATTAAGTTTTCCCTTGTTGAAACTTTGAGCGCGTTTTTCTCAAAAGTGTATTTTTCCCAACTGCTGAAGTGCTTACGCAAAAACTATTTAACCGATTTCAATGAAATTTGTCATACATCTTCCTTATACCAGCAGTTTGTCGGTGAACCTAAATAATATTTGAATTCCAAAAATAAAACATACTTTTGCCCTTAAATATAGTAGAAATTTCATGAAAAATCCCTAAACTGACTTTATCAAGCTGTCATTTCGTGAATTTTGCATATATTTCCAAATCCTGGTTCACCGACAGCGTATGTGTGTTACCTTTAAAAATCGTTTTGATTTTTTTGTTTCAGACAATTACAGCGTGAGGGAGAATTCCAGCAGTGCGGAAACTTTTTCAGCGACTTCCTCTGAACTTTGACGTACACAACTGGCAATTTGCATTGAATATATATATATATATATATTTGCATACTTAAAATATTAAATGAAACACACCCAAAGTTACAAATTTTCATGCATATTCTTTTCATGAGAGAAAAATCATAAAAAAAACCCCTAATTTTTTACCTTCCAAATGGTCTTCCCCCCTTAAAGCTTCACTGTTCAGGAAATGTCAATGTTCTGGCCGGCTATACATTACGTGAAACTGTACTTGCTCGTAATATATTTCAGCCAGCACATTGCAATTTACAAATATAAAGTGTAAGTCATAAAAAACGATTTTGTGATTTTTCTGGTCAGTTCCATGAAAGGGCCCGGTCAGGTGAATCGGATGAGACAAGCCTGGCCAGGGCCCGACGCAAAGTCGGGAATGCCTGGTTACATTTCGGCACGGGATGCGCGACATGCAGAATCCGCCGATTAATGTGCAAACATATTTCACAAAAATTGAAATAATAGGCGCACAATAAAAATAAAGTTCGCCGGGTTGTTGTGTTCCACTTAAGATGAACGAACGGACATCGAAAAAAATGGTTTGTATTAGGTCCTATCATAATTCAGTGGACACTTTTATTTTTCAAAAAATCTTTTATTTTTTATTCAATAATAAATTATATTCTTGTGTGATAATTAGTAGTCCCCTCCGCTATCAATGACACGCTGCCAGACTGATGGGAGGTCATTGACCCCCGAAAATGTTCCATTTTCATTAAGGCTAGTAATTGCGGTGTTAATGGCGGAATCCAATTCTTGTTTGTTGTTATATCGATGGCCAGACAACTGACGCTTCAGATGGCCAAAGCAGTTGAAATCGCACGGGTTCATATCAGGTGAATATGATGAGGCAACTCAATCCAACTCCTGTCTTCGATTAACTCCTAAACTGCGTAGGCTTTGTGGGGTCTAGCGTTGTCATGAAGTAGCACTGGTGTTCTAATGTTGCGATGTACCGCCCATCTTGGGATATATTCCTCCAAAAACGATTTATAGCGCTCGGCCGTCATTGTGATATTTTCCTCATAAGACTTCCAAAATGCCACGCCGTGAACATCCATGCCCACTATCAGCAAGACCTTCCTCTCGTGTAACTCTGCGCGTCGTATGGCCTCGGCTGATGGGCCTGGTCTGATCCAGGAGCGCGCTTGATGTCTTTGCAGGGGGGTGAGAAATTCGATCCAACTTTCATCCCGGCAAATGAATCTTCTTAGGTCATCGTTGCGATGACTAAGCCACAACACGGTCACACGTGCGATATCAACTCGCTTCTCCGTCTGGGAAGGCGACAACGAATGAGGAACGTATTCGCCGAGCTTGGACACCAGACATAAATCGTCTCTTAATATTTTTTCTAGCGATGCGAAAGGTACGTTCAGTTGTGCGGAGATGTCATTAATGCTCACTCTACTAGAGCATCGCAACAATTCCTGGATTCGTTCTTTCCTTTCTTGTCTGGAAGGCGATCTTGGTCGACCCGACTTTGATGCATCTCCAGTATTTGTCCGTCCCTCCTTGAACGATTTCATCCAATTCGTCACTGCACTTTTCTTGAGCGCGTTCTTGCCTACTGCTTTGTGCAGAAGATTTCCCGATAGTCCAGCTGAATAATTCAGCGGAGCATAAATTTTCAAAAATGCGCTGTTCTTGCACAGTTTACAGATTTTTTCCATTCTTCCATTGTCGAAACGACGCGTAAAAACAAATTGCGTATGTTTTCTGAAATGTAAACGTCAACACTACATAACAGTAACATAACCTCAAACTTATCACAAACAGGATGGCAACTGTGAAAAAATAAAAGTGTCCACCAAATTATGATAGGACCTAATAATATGATTGGTTGGAGCTCTCTAAAAAATTATGAGCATTTTTTATCACCACAAAAAAATAGTTCAGTTGCCGTGTAGTGTGTCTCATTTATATATATATGTGTGTGTATATATATATATGGACACTCAACGCTATACCCATCAGTAATATCTCGTCTTTTCCTCTTTTTTCCTTCTGTCTTTCTCTTCACTCGTTCGCTTTTTAAATTCCCTCTATGCCCCGCTTCACACTCCATCATTCTCTCTCTCTCTCTCTCTCTCTCTCTGCCTCTCTGAATGTAGCTTCGGAAAGCCGACGGCGTATAAGCTTTGACTGGAAGCAGCAGCAGTAGCAGCAGCCGAGGTCTCTCGGATAGGACAGGGCTTCACAGCAGTCGGCGTATTTTATTTCGAATCCTTTATTCGTTTCTTTTTCCCAACCCCCTCCGCCCTGCTGCCCCGGCGCCGGCCCAGCTCTGCCGCCCGAGCTTTCGCGCTTTTTTCCAGATCGCTCCCATGTTTTTTTCATCATATATCCGACGATCCGCTGGCCCAGTAGCGCGTACACTTTCGAGTGAAGCGATGAAAGAAATGGCAAGAGAGATATATAGAGGGAGGGGAAAAGAGAGAAAGAGAGAGAAAGAGAGAGAGAGAGAGAGAGAGAGAGAGAGAGAGAGAAGACTAGAAAGAGGGGATGGTAAGGGAGAACCTTCGTTAAAGTCGCATTGGTTTAAAGAAGTTATTAATACATTAATTAAGTGGAGGGATACCAAAAAATGAAATGCTCTGATTGGCAATGCCTTTGATGATGCGCGTAGCTTCAAACCCCGAAGAGGGCGTTTGACACCCTTTAAAACGAGACACGAATATATGTGATATAAATTATCGCGAAATCATATACGCTCTTCTGCGCCTAGTCTCTTTCGTGATATCTTTGCAAATATATACGTCCAATCATTTCGAAATTACGCAGCTTTACCTCACGGCCCCTTTGAATCACTTAATATGAAATTGCTAACTCGGTGATACCGAGAACGAAGTTGAGGTAATTCAGTTGCAATTAGTTGCAATTTTTATACATATACAAGGAAGATCATTATGAACCCGGTCCATCTATGCAATGTTGGCTATCAGTACACCTATCTGTTTTCCAGGAACTCTTTTTTTTTAAACCAATCGTCGATTTCAGTAATAGGATGGTCGTTTATGTCTATTCGAATACACTTACATTTATATGATTCCGAAGACGTTGGGTTCTACGTAGTGTAGCGTATGGGGACAATAAATTGCTTCGAGGACAGACCTCGGGATAAACGCCTTGAAAATCACCCTCTCCTTTACATATTTACACTGATAAGATTTGTCTTTTTGGCAAATATCGCTGCTCAACGATTGTACTTGATGTTGGAGGGATGATGTGAGAGCGGGTGAAAACGAGTCATCCGCATCGCTAATAGCCTCGTTAAAGGTCCGCGTAGTCAGAATTCTCTCGTTTTCTCCCTAGTATGTATATATATACGCGGGTCACTCTCATTATCGTCTCCGTTGAGAGTCATAAATGAACAGAATCTCTTCAGGATTCCCATCCAATCATTTTCACTATTTTTATCGGTTTAATGAAAAAGATTGTACTTGAAATTGGGGATCTTATTGATAAGAAAATAAGAACGAAAAAAAACCTCGCTTTACCTTAAAATCTTCACATGAGTGGACAACAAGTACGACGATTATGTTTATCGAGAGGAAAATAGATGCTACTTTTGGATGAACGAAATTTCGCTTTATTTTGAGGAAGCTGCACGAGCTTGAAATTTGTTAAATATGAGATTTGTCGTTGTATAGTTTAATAGCGTAGGGTCTTAAGTTTCATTTGCAACGAAGACTTTGCAAAAATTCTAAAAATTAACTGAGTTATGACGAATATACGGCGAACCACCCCGGGGCGATTTACCCTTTATTTTTTTGCGCCCTTCTCGAAACTATGTTTTAGGAAACGGTATAAGTTGTATCTCAAAATCTATTCGTCCGATTCACTTCAAATTTGGACAGAGCATAGTTTATACCTTTTTCTAGCGAATAACCGGATGATTTTTTGATGGGTTCATCCATTTGTTAATAACAAATGATTAAAGGTGTTTTTTTTTGTCGAAATAAGAACTTGTGTTTATACAGCTTGTTAAATCCGTAATTTTTAAAATAAAATAAAACTATCTGGTCACACGAAAGTTTTATCATTATACTAAAATTAAATTAATTTATTTTCCACTTTAGATTACTCCAGCTGCCAGAACCTACATCGATTTGCCATGCAGCGAGGGCGGCACTTCGTTTACCTAATAATAACTTAAGAATTTATCAATATTTTTCAGTGAAAAAAAAATCTCCAATTTGGCAAGACTATATTTTGATTGTGTAAAATCCCGGCCTCGTCATCCCAACACTCTTATCAGAAACAAATATTAAAAATGTTTTCTTGCCCAAACTCATGCAGACTTGTCAATAAAGTATGTTTCGTTTTTTTTTCAGCGCCGCAGCATTTGTTTCATCGACGTAATACTAATATTGTCTATGCACTCGGTCCAGTGCACTCGCGGCACCGTTTTTACGAGAGTAATCGTTTCTGTCGAATTCCCCACGTGCATATCTTATTACTGTAATTATAATTACTATGATTGCTTAATGCATATTTCGCGGTATACATAAATCAAAATTTTGCCGGACGTTCTCGGACTGGATTTTACGTGGTTGCTCGTAATCCCATGGAGTCCCGGGAAAACGGGGACGGGGACAGAGATATTGAGATGGAGACCGAGAGCGGGAGAGAGAGAGAGAGATAAAGAGAAAGAGAAAGAGAAAGAGAGAGCGAGAGAGAGGAGGAAGGGTACGCGCGAGAATGGTTGAGAATAGGTAGAGCTAGAGACAAAATTGAACTCCGGTAGGGATGATGTGTGTGTGTGTGCTGGGGGCGGGGAGAGGTGAACGGTGGGGTGTTGCAACGGGAGAGATTCCCGATCTCACATAAAAGTGAGAAAGAGAGAGAGGAACAGGTGCAAAAGAGAAGGCGCTCTAAGCGAGTAGCGTTGGAACAGTGACGAGAGGGTTGGGTACGAGACCCACAAAATAAACTGTAACCGGCCTCCCTCGCACCCCAACCTCGGCTCTTACCCTCTCTCTCGTTTCAGCCATCTCGTCCTCGAACTTCTACAAATATATATATATGGGAATTTCTTCTTTTTTCTTCTTTACTCGTACGTATAAAGAGAGAGCGAAAGAGGAATATACACACATTGTGTCTCTTTCTTCGGGCCAACCGAATATATGTTCCCTTTCCCTTTCCCTTTCTCTCTTTCTCTCTCCCTCTCTTTTTCGCTCACTCCTCTCTTTTTACGCTC